>CM028752.1:33020863-33620863 GCA_016801395.1 Leptodermis oblonga
ATGTTATAGTGAATTTTCACGATAAGTGATGTTGAAATCACGTAATCAATAAAATAAATGCTAATTAAAAGTGGCTCTCACGATATAAAAAAAAATTCAGTACATCTGTTGCATCTTTAAAAATAGTACAGTCACTCAATCGTAAAATAAAAACTAAACTTAATTTTTATTTAGAAACCATATATATGTTCATCACTTTCCCAAAAAAAATAACAATGATCCCTCCAATATATCTGATCGCACCATCATATGTAGCGTAACGAATGCACTCAATAATTTTTTCTAATCTCAATGATTCGAAGTAACATAAATCCTAACAAAATAAATAAAATAAAATAAAATAAAAAGGGCAGGGCTGCCCGAAAGAACATAACTATCAGTGGCGCAGCTTGAAATGGGGGGCAGCCGGGCAGGCGTCAACGGGCAAGAAAGAAATATCTGGTGGAAGCGAAGCCACCCACTCCTATCCTACAATAATATCCCAAAAAAATATTCTCTCTTTCCTTTCTCGCGAGAGGAAGATATTTATTAAAAGCCTCTAGGATCCGAGATTTAGATTTCGGACCGGGCCGGGCAGGGCAGGGCAGCCCGGTTGTTTCGGTAGTTGCGTCCAATGGTGGCAAAGGAATTGATATAGTGGGTACTATTTAAAGGAAACATATTATTATTATTATATTAATTAAATCGGAATTAAAATACGTGGCCCAACCAGATGGTAGGATTATATCTTCTGCGTTACTTCCAAATTATACCTCTCCACTTGTCCATAACTTCGTGTTGTGCGTGGGTGGTTTGGTGGTGTTACACTACTTTATGAAGTTTTATTTTCACATGCCTCATGGGGTCATGTCACGATCATCCATGTCCATCATCTATCATTGCATGATATTTTTGCTTCTTTTTTTTTTTTAATTTTTTATATACCGATACGTGTAATGAAACAACAACTGTTTATGAATTACGAAGTATAGGGTTAAAGTAAAAAATTTCTAATGAAACGAAAGGGAGTAGTATAAAAGTTATACTCCCTCTGCCCCATTCAAAAAGTTCACTTTCTATTACTAAAAAATAGTAATACAAAATGAATTCTTTGAGTGGGACGGAAGGAGATTTGTATGACATAAGTATTTCAGATTTTCTATGCCCTTGATTTATATTAACCACCGTACGTCTTGCAAGTGAAATCGAAATGATGTTATTTTATTTAATAGATTATTAACTTTATATTTTGATTGGGAGTTAAAACAATTTATTTTCTATTATTAATGATATATTAAAAAATAATTCCATTTAAAATCAAGATCATTGTTTAAGTGCGTGGGGTAAAAATAAATAAGTGGGATCGATCACTTTAGTTTGGTGCTTTAGGAGATTGAAGATCACATAATTAAATTCGTTTTGAATGTATGGTGTGGTTTGAAGTAACTATTTCCTTTGAAAGAAATATTTGCGAATCTGAAGCAGTATTTTATGCAAAAGCAAGCTAAATATTCCTTTGCATCACAATGGCTAATTAATTTTTAAAGTATCTTTAATTCAAAAATAAAAAAATAAAAGTATCTAGAATAAAGATGATTAATTTGTTCAGTGCGGTCTATATAAATTTCGAGGTTTAATTTACTGTTTTGGAAATAAATTATGTTATTTATTTATTTATTTGGATAAATAGGAGCGAGCAGTATATAGCAGGAAATATATAATTAATCAGAACGAGAGAAAGGAAATTCAAACACAAAAAGAGGGGAAAAAAAAATTGGATGGAGTTTTGAACATTTTGTGTAAATAACCCTTGAAAGAAAGCCATTTGGTAATTACAATTACAAAATTACCTAGCGGTTGTTACTGCATCATTCTCTGATTTTATTTTATTTTTGGTGGGAATCATTTTCGAAGAGATAAACACCGTTATTAAGTTTCTGATTTTTGGTCTGAGTAAACAAGAATATTGTGTCAAATTATATTTTATATTTTATGCTAATTTTGTATCATTTTAATACACTACTTTTTACAGGCATTTTAAAGCATATTTTTTAATAGTAAAAATTTGTATTTGATAGTGTGTATTGAATTTAGTCTCAAATAAAAAATTATGTATTAAATATATCACGGTTATATTATGAAAATACGTGTATCGAATTTAGCTTAGAGTGTATTGCATATTGAGTTTATTCTCCTGTGTATTATATATTAAGTTTATCCTAAGAGTTTATATGACACGAATTTAACATGTTAGAAATGATCTTCAACCCAAATACAATCTAAAGTTATAATCTCAACTCACAAAAACTTGTATCTAATGGTTCAAAGACGGGCGTATCAAGTTTAGTCCATTTTGTATCGCAGCTATGCGATGAAAATATGGCTTGAATTTAGCAATTTATCACGTGTAGAGTTTATAATCTCTGATGTATTGAATGTAGCTACTGATATATCTCGGTTATGAGTTTAATTGTTGAAATATCATGTTTTGGATTTAGCATGTGATTTACCGGGTATTAAGTTTAGCCTTTGGTGAATTAAGTTTGGCCTGTGATGTGTCGCGGTTATGAGTTGAAAATTCTAGTACAGACTTCAGTTTATGATGTATTGATCACTTGTTGAGTTTAGTCTCTATTGTATCAAGTTTATCTCTAATAGATCACGATTATGTCAAAACACAAGTATCACCTGTAGTAAATAAAATACTCATATCAAATATAACTTTTGAAATAACACGTGTCAGACCGTGAAATTGTTTAACATGAGATGCTCATTTCAAAACCTTGCAAATTATTTTGTTATCTCCATAAAACAAGAACGGGAGAGAGAAACCACAAAACAGACAATTCCTATTCCTGCTCTTTAAAATAATTGATTCTTTTGCCATGTCCTAGTTAGGTGCAATAATTCAAACGCAACTACTACTAATACAAGGTTATATAGCATACAAACGTATTAACTGTAAACTCGCACGCCTAATCAAGTTATCAAGTCTTTTAAATATCGAAAAGATTTGGCAGTTTTGTTGCTTTTCACGTGTTTTGATGCTCAAAAGATTCCCTCTATTTCTTCCGTTTTATTATAAAAATTCACTTTAATTAATATACAATTTATTATATATGAATGTCAAGTTACAATATTTAAATTATCTAATTTGACACCCGTTATTCCATTTATATAATTACGTATTAAGTATGAGATAATTGTGGAGCACACATAATCTAAAGGTAAGAGGCGTAAAAAATTTGAAAGTAAACTCTTCTAACAAAAAAAAAAAAAAAATTCAAAATTTGAAACGACTGGAGTATAATATATAGAATGAAAACAATGCTAATGTATAGTTGTGATTAGCACCCGATATATTGAATTATCGAAAGTGTCACCTTACATTGTTCTACGGTGTAAAATAAAAGAAATTATTGAAAGAATATTTGAAAGAAGAAGAACATAATTTGCAGGTATGATAACCGACCCAGTGTAACGACAGTGATGTCTATATTATTTAGTTAGTACACTGGATCTATAATCATTCTTTATTATATTGAAGTATGACTAATAATTTGATTTTGTTTTTCTATACTTGCCATTATTCATTTTAATCTTAGTCTTTTTATTAACTAACTTTAGGGAAATGTTATTCACAAACTTTTTCAATAAATTATTTGGTGTATCTATTGTACCACATATGATGATATAATTAAATACATTCAATGGCTGCTGTGTTATTTAGGAAAAACCGATGTAGTATATGAATTTGAAGTGCCATGAATATATAAATATGAATTTGAAAGACTAGTTTCCGTGATGCAATCGATGCATCTAATAATTTCTCGAGTTTTTCAAAACTTTTACACTCCACTTATATTTGTGGGCAGAGTATACAGAGGTTCTTAAAATTTATAAAATACATCTTAATCCTCAAATTAATTATGAACTCCATGATATAACTTCTGGAACCTTCTAAACTATAACAGTTCGATCCAGATTACTTGTAGTTTTTTAAAATTATAAAAGCCAAAATGTAATTGATCAACTCAAACCCAATAATTATGCACTTTGTCCATTACTACTTTTCGAGTGAGCACTAAGTATGACTTTTGCGCAAAGTAACTAATTGACTTTGAGACGTTAATTGACACTCACTACCACATTAAAGTTAATAGTAAACACACACACAAGTGATGTCGTGTTATAAATACTAGATCTTAATTTTTAGTTACCTTTTAAAATATTATATTTCTCCGTTTATTAGAAGAATTCATTTTGAAAAATATCTTTTGTTCTAAAAGTAGAGTTCACTTTCAAATTTTTTATTTCTCTTACCTCTTACTAATATAATCATGCGTGATCAACAATTAGTTTATACTAATAAGTAAGTATATAAATGCAATAAAGTATGTCAAATTAGCTAATTTAGGTATTGTACTTTACCATTCATAATAAGTTGTACATTGAGCAAAGTGAACCCTTATAATAGAACGAAGCGAGTATCATTTTAGGAAAATGACACTTGCACCAAATAGTGTCAAGTTTTCTTGCCACTAAAGTAGTGTTGCAAGAGTAAATATCAAAAATACCCCTAAATGGAATTCCAAATAAACATTCCACTTAGGGATAATTATGGGAAGAAATTTAGTAGTGCCAAGGGAACTTGCCACTATTTGTTGCATTTATCAACTTCCTCATTTTATGTATTGTGCGCGTATATCAACTCATCTTTTTAAATGTGTAGATTGACACTGAAATTGAATAATCTAAATTGACTATTTTTTTACCCTTTGTTTTGTGAACCAAAGAACATAGGACATGTATTCACTCACGCGAGGAGAAGAACAATCTAGAATGATTGGAAACATCAACAATCAAAGGAACTTATTACATGGGAATGTCACTGTCGAATGGCTATGGCTACACACGTAAGTTAAAGTTAGGACGGTTCCACTGCCCAATCAAACACAATTAAAAGTCCTTTTTTTCTTGTCAAATTATTTAATACAAAAAGGTGTAAAAGACGTTTCTCACATTCAGCAGTGTGCCGAGTTTAATTGTTAAAATATCACATTTATATTAAAATAATAAGTTTAGTTACGAAAATATAGCGGAGACTGAATAAATTAATTTGAATCGGGGTTTTCTACTTTGACATCATGAGTTAATACAAAAATAGTATAGTACTTTCTCCACTATAGGAAAGTTGATTTAAAATTTTGCGTGGGAATCGCATAGGTTGTCAAATTTTTGTCGGAGGCAGTGTGCCGAGTTTAATTGTTAAAATATTACATTTATATTAAAATAATAAGTTTAGTTACGAAAATATAGCGGAGACTGAATGAATTAATATGAATCGGTGTTTTCTACTTTGACATCATGAGTTAATACAAAAATAGTATAGACTTTCTCCACTATAGGAAAGTTGATTTAAAATTTTGCGTGGGAATCGCATAGGTTGTCAAATTTTTGTCGGAGGCTGCATCATAACTTGATGAGTCAAACCACCACCCACAGCTTTGGTCGGCTGCTTCAAGATTGAATGTCAATTTTGATTGTTACAAATACTATTGTTTATATATGTAACGTTCTTATTTTTATATATACCTAGAAATATCTTCAAAGTTAGTAATTTTTTTTTAGTGGGGTGATTATGATTAATCTAAGAAGTTTCAAAATTTTTGTGACAATTGATTCATGTTTTAGGTGGCTTTACTCAATCGATCAAACTTTAACACAAATATATGTGTATGGCTACACTTGGTGTACTTTGCAATTGAATGGTGTTAAGGATGGTCACGGTTTTAGAACTGACGAGCTTGATTATATGATAAATGAAATTGGAATCAAACTTTGTTCATTAAGGTATTAGACGGTTTTGATTCGAGGTAATTTTGATTTTAATTTTAAATTTGATTATGGTTACGGTTTGAGATGGATTCAGTTCTTATTTAGAACGATTCCTATCCCGTTGCTAGTACCAATTCAAATTAATTATGAAAATAGTAAAATCAATTTAACTAAGGTTTGAGACACTTTTTTTCTTAAGGTGAATAGCCGGCAATACGGCTTGGGCATGGTGACCTTTTCATTTAGATAAAAAATTCAAGGGGGCAGAAAACTTAAATCCCGAGCACAATAAGGTATAAAAAAAATGATACATCAAACACGTAGATGAGAAAAAATATGCGCATCTAGAAAAACAAGACCCCATACATCGAGAGGAAGTGTGGCCCATGCAAATAATACTGTGTGCCACGTGACACTCGAGCGCATCTGCCATTGAATTTGTTTCACGATTTTAAGGTTTGAGACACTTAAATTTTTCTTCACATGTTTAATTACAAATAAAATTGTAAAGTAAAACAATGTTCATATTCATGAGATTTTTCTTCTTACAAAAATTAGGTTTAGAGTGACAACCAGGTCATGTTTCCGGTTGAGGGATCGCTTATAACGTTTTAGATTTCATTCAGATTTTTGTGAGTAATAGAGAATTTATAGAGGAGAAAGAAATAAATTGGAGTGCCCACATAAAAGGTTCTTTCAAGTTCCAATATGCTTGAAAAATTGGCAAAAAAAAAAAAAAAAACTTTCCAAGTTCCAACATGCTAGGAAAATTGGCAGAAAAAAAGCTTTCCACAATTCTGGAACATATCATCCAGTCAAAACAAGTGAAATGAAAAGTAACTCATTCTAGAAGAATTGGCTATTCGAGAAGAATTTTGAATTCGTCTTTGGGGAGGTGTTGAGATTGATATCCAACACCTCCATTATTTTCTAACTTGCCGCAAAAAAAGTGCATTGTACTCACATTAGTATAAGTTCAGATCAACGAGAGAATCACCCATACACAGAAGTATAAATTTAGATTAATGGAAGTTTTGCCCAATTTGCTAAGGCCCACTCCTAGTTTTGAGCTTCTAAGGTTTTGTTTATCCTCCATGAATGGGGGGAGAGGGGGGGGGGGGGGGGGGGGGGGATCAAATACTTCTAGAGGAAGGTGGTTTTCTTTTCTTACCATGGCATAAAATATGAGAATGGGCTGGACTTCTCTTACAAGGCCCAACTTTCGGCCCAGATTGTGGAATATGAATTTTGTTGTGTATTATGCAGCCCATATACCATTTTGTTTAAGGTAAATTACATTTACATCCCCCAATATTTGATTTATTAGCAATTGATTCTTTATTTTGAGATAATTACAGTCTCTCCCCTTTTACTATATATCTAACATTTATTTCTACAACTCAAAAAAATACCTTCCAAACCCTATAATCTCCATGAGAGCTACGTTAATTATTGAATCACCATTATTTTGGCACTATATTTTCACTTATATCATAACTTTCTAAATAATGATTAATTGTAAATTAAACATTATTATATTAGTATATGGTAGGTAATGTAAGCATATACAAATTATATTATTTGATTAAGATAATTTTTTAATTTTTTGTAACATGACTCTTTATATGAACGGATAACAATCTTAAATTAGATATTAGTGGCTGGCAATTTTTTTAAAAGAAAAGTATTACTCCATGTTAACAATTTTTTTAATTAATGAGTTAAGAGATAAAATATGAAAGATGTGAACATCCACGAAAATAGTTCATAACAATTTACTCGCTTAAGAAATTATTGTTATGTATGAGATACTAAATACTCATATTTTTCATTTATAAATACCGAACGTTTTATGTGCGAGAATGAGAATAAGAATAGGGATATCTCATATCCGGGATGAATGAATCCCTCATTAAAAGAATTTTAAATTAACTTTTAAAAGACATAATAGTTTAAATTATTAAATTATTTACGTACCAAACATAGAATTATTCCATTTTTCCCCTCACATTTCCGTACGCAGAAACAAAAATTAAATATTTTCTTTTAAAAAATAAAAAAATGAGGCAATAATATTAATTCATAACAACAAAATAAACTTATTTAATTTGTCATATATTTTGTTGGAAGCCTTCAAAAGAAAAAAAAAGAAAAGGAAAAAAGGTTCGAAGATCCCTTTCTCACGTTGCGGTCACGTGTTCTCTCCTTCCTATTTTCAACGATTGAAATAAAGTAAACGAAAGAATTTAAAGAAAAGCCAAGAAACTCGCTGCAATATGCAGCTGCTAGTTTATTACTACTAAGAAACTCAGATCAGATGAATTTTACCGATTCAAAATGAACAAGGAAATGATGCCCATCATCAATCTCCATCTCGTTTTGCTGTTTCTCTTCTCCCTTTTTCACCTCACTATTGCCAAAGGCGGTCTCCTCAGCTTTAACTTCTCAGGTATGTTACTATTTCAGACTTTTCAGTATATGTATGCAATTATGCGGGGATACAAGGATTTCATCCGATAAAAGATTTTGTGAATTTTCAGTGATGTGGGACTTTGCCGTTTCAGAATTGCTTTGTAATTCTCGGTTGTTAAACTTTTTGAACCTGTTTGTGTGGCGATGACGGAAAATCAAGCCAATCATGATTGTGTGTTGTGCAATGAATGCGACTATTCTAGGATTGGCCGGGCATAATTGGCTTATGCGTGATAAGAATTTTAGGGAATTTGGGCAGAATTTGATTACATGAATGAGGAAAGTGGACGGATTATGTCATGGGAAGTCTCTGTTCCAAGTTGAGGGCTGCATGGATTATATTTTGATATGGTGTTCTGTACACAATTTCTTAGATGACCCATATCAAGAAATGGGACAAATTTCACACTAGCTATGTATTTTAGTGCTTTCTGATTTTGGTTCAAAGATTCATATCTAGATATGTATGTAGGGGTGTGCTTGCAGTCAGATTTTTGAGTAATGATTGTAATGGTAGAAAAATGATAGTTAAGGCAGCTTATTTGGGTGAACTTTATCTCTTATTGATCTACTGTCTACGTAGACATTGAAGTCGTAGCTAGGGAAGAAGTCATATTTGGAATGAGTTATATGGTTTTTATCCCTTTATATTTGGCTTAGGATAAGTGGGACAAAGGCTTAGCCGTTGCTGTATATCTGGCTTAGGAAAATAACCTATGAGGATTTAGACTTGCATTTATTCTCTATTATTATAATTATAATTGTATGATCATGCATACATGTAATTCTTTATTTGGATAATTGACAAGTTTTGATCCTGTCTTTCTGCTTCTGCAGATTTTGTAGATAATAGTTATGCTACTTCAGCAAGACATCTGTTTCAAGAAAACAAGTTGTCTATACAAGAGCATTTTAGGAGGCTGTAATCACAAAATCTCTGAAAATCTTATCTATCTTAGCTTTGTTTTAAGTCATTTGATCTTGTTGCTTGCATTTCCCAAATAAGTTGCAACTATTACTTTTTTATTTTCAGTGAAAATCTTGCTGAAGGATACATGAGTAATGCTGATCTGGAGAAGGCCATTAAGGAATTCAACCGTAGATGTAGTAGCATATCTAGAATATACAGGTAATGCGGAGCAAACTATTTACAGGATTCACTTGGCATGTTTTATTTTCTTTGCAAATGGAACTCAAAATGGAGGCTTGGTTTTACTTTTCATGTGCAATAGAATCTTGGGTGGTCAAGTGTTTCATTAAGCTGGCTTGTAGACTGCATGAACTTGCATTACAGGGTGGCTCTAGGTAGTAGCTTGCTTTTCATTTTAAATACTAATGGTAGATTTAAAATTTTTCACGAGACTTAGAAGATCAACTACACACTATCTATGTTCTCAAATAAGTGTTGTTGGTAGGGAATGCACACTATTAAGGACATAATTAAATGGACCCATTTACCCTTAATAATATTCACGTACTTGAATGCTCTAGTTAATACCACTAGTTTTGGAAGAAATGAAATGAAGGATAAAATTGGCACTTTCTTTTTTTTTGGGTGTGAAACTATTAAATAGCATTTATTTGAGATCAAAAGTATAGACTTCAATGAAACTTGTTTGAGAACCAAGGGAGTACTTCAGAAATAATATTGTTGAAATGGTAATTATGTGCCTGACTTGATGTTTTCTTCTCTTTGAGGGAAATTTTGATGACATGATCAGTATTGGAGAGAGTGTCTTGGGAGTTCCATTGGTATTTTTTCTAGTCCTTAAACAAAATTGCGACTTAGTTTCTTTGTTCCTTAAACGATATTCATTGATTTTGATTGTTCACTTGCTAATTACAGTGGGTCATAGAAATTTCTGACAAGCCTGGGAAGGATGAGCCTGAACCTTCTTTCAAGGTATCAATTTTGTCTGTGAAAACAATCTAGACACAATAGAAAGCCTATTTTCGTTGATAAATGGCCCTTGAGACATACAATTTGAATGGAAGGTTAAGCAATCACTTAGGTAATGATGGTCTATGTGTTAGGTGAGAGCACTAAAATTGCAATCAGTAAGTTAATGCTTCTTAGTTGACCCTTCCATTAGAAACTAGAGGGGTCAGTTTATTATTGTTTCTTCTTGCATGCTTCATTTTTTAACTTTGGTTTTTAGCCCTAAGCTGGTTTGTTATTCTCCAAATAATCCATTGCATTGCATTGAAGTTTTATAGGCTTTTTGGCAGTTAATTTGCTTTAGAATCCTGGAATTTGCAGTTCATTGGAAATGTCCATGGGGATGAACCTCTAGGTCGTGAGCTTCTCTTGCCACTAGCAAATTGGCTTTGTGACAACTATAATAGGCACCCACTGGTAAGTTCCTTTTTTCCATTTGTATCCATAGTATATCTATAGGTACCCTCTTTTAAAGCTTAATTTCAGTGATTTAGTTTTTTGTTCTTTTTGTTTGCAAAATGTACCTTGCTTTGCCTGAATCCTCCCTTGGAAACTTGCTTTTATTATGGTTTTTTTCCTCACTAGTATAGGCTGGCCACATATATCCTGTTCCCTATCCTAATAGTGTTTATATTGCATGTAAATTCAAATTATTATAGTGTATCATGCAGAAGTAAATCTTAACAAGAAAGATAAGGGAAATCATTGCCTAAGTTATTAGTTGAACTAAATGAATAACAAAATGACTTCGAGCTATGAACTTTAAAAGAAATATATTTTTTTTTCCCATTCCTTTTCTAACAAGGTTGACTCTTTGATGGACGAACCTGTATTGTGTAAAAACTTGTCGCCTGCATTTATCTTTTACTTCCTGCTGTAGTTTGGTTATTGCTATTTCTGACATGAATACTACCTTTAAACTCTCTTTTTCAATGCATGCCCTTACATGTCTAACTTTGTCTACACAGGCTACCATGATTGTGAACGATGTTCACCTTCATATACTTCCATCCCTTAATCCTGATGGGTTTCAATTGAGAAAGCGTGGGAATGCAAACAATGTTGACTTGAATCGTGATTTCCCAGATCGGGTATCTTGCTGCATTTTCTATATCTTAAGTCTAAAAATGAGGTTATAAGCCTTAGATTTTGTGAATCAGTGCCTTAACTTGGACATCGAAATAATATTTCTTGTGGGAACGAGAAATGTGATCTGAACTCTGCATTCACATGGAGACTTCAACTTGGAGATACTCCATTTTTCCCTTTGGCATTTGTCAACTGGATAAACTTCTTTTCCCACTGACATTTTCTTTTTATTACTCTTTTGGAATCTATGCAAATGCTACTATGTGGGAAGCTTTACATCAGTAATATAATGGACAACATTTACTATAAGATTGAAGTTGGGTTGGCAAATTTTGCTTCCAAGTATTAGCTGTTATATGAAAATGAGATAGCGGAAATTCACAATCAAAAGGATGACAAGGCAACTTTCACAATTATCAACTGTTTATCCAGATCTAGGATATGTTACATATCGCATTATTTGTTGTTGTTTTGCTATAAGCCCATAACATACCATCTGGGTCTATGTTCTCATGAAGAGCAGAATTTTATGAAAAAGGAAGCTATTGCTAAATCACTCAGGTTATTGTGTTGTACTTCTTTGACCTGGGAAACAATGGTGCTTAATTGGGTATATCTTTTGGTGCCATTGCATTAAGTACCACTGAAGAAGACAGAACCATATTGTGCTTTCTGAGAACGAATTGAATTATTATTCTTCTTTTCTTTTTTCCCCCTTATAATTTAATTGATTGATATATGTTTCCATATTGACATTTAGTGTTTAGTCTAGTTCATGTAAACAGCTACATGTTTCAAAATGTTCTCTTTAATGATGGGCCCTGTTCCTCTTTCGCGCAAGTTTGCTCTCTCATTATCAGAATTAATAGAACAGTTTCTTTCTGCTGGTATAAGTAGTTCCTTCCATTATAATCTTGGTTTTCAGTGACTTGATCATTGACTGACTTGAATTGACTTAGTTTTATCACACGAATGATGATCTGGGCATGCGACAACCTGAAACAAAAGCAATTATGAGTTGGTTGGAAAAGATACATTTCACTGCATCTGCCTCCCTGCATGGGGTAATGTTTCTCAAATTCTGTAGTATAATGTACAAGTGTCTGAACTTGATTTTGTCTCTATATATTCCTGTGGAAACATTGGAAAGTTAGCTTCTTGAATTGAGGAATCTTGCATTCAAGAAGAGTTCCCATTTTCAATTATATTTACGGAGGTTTTCCTTTTCTTTTGTTTTGGTTTTTGTTCTTTTTGGTGCGTCTGTGTAAAGACCAGAAAAAAACTATCACATAATCTATTAACCCTAAATGGAAATGTGTTTTGATAGAACATGATGGCAACATATGTCCTTGGATTAAGTACTTAGTTGCTTTTATAGTTCTAGAAATTAGAATTGTTATGTTAATCTTTTAATGTTTTTGTCTGAAACCCAACATGAAGTATCCATCCTTTCTCTCTAGCTGCTTTATCCTTTCCATGCGTGGGCCTATCTTGTGCATTCTTTCTTTTCATTTTTTCTTTGTGATCTAGGGATCATCTTGGGTACACCCGATCTTTTTCAATTTTTTTCCACGTTACAAGTCTTGGCATTTTTGATTGTGAATATTCCTAATAGTATTTGGCTGGTTTTCCTTTGATTTAAGGAGAGAAATGCAAATGGATTAGGATGCAGACACCATAGCTGCTATGTTGATGACCGTTTCTTCCTGTTTGTAGGGAGCACTAGTTGCAAATTATCCATGGGATGGATCTGAGGATGAAAAGTGAGCACTTGAGATTAAATTCGCCTTGAATTCATTTAGCATTGTTAATTGAGATACTACTTCCATTATGTAATGTTGCAATCAACAACGTGTTTCATCTCCCATGTTGCCTTTCTGTAACGTTTTGTTCACAGCTGGAAAGGTTTCTTTAGAAGCCTAACCAATTTTAGTCATTTTGTTTTTTATGCTAAGCATGATGTAACTATCTGCAGAATAAATTTGTTGCTTTAATTTTGGTACTGATTGGGTATCCAGTTCTTGAGTAGTTTAATCAGTTGTTATTCTCTAAAATTACATTCTTCCTAATAGAAGATTTGCTTGTTGCATTTTTAATTCAGAAAGTGACAGATAGGATATTCTTATTACTGTTATTGTTGTTATGGTTTTACTATGTATCTTTATTTTTTAATGAATATTATGTCTACTAGTTATGTCATTTTCATTTGGATATATTGTTAGGACCCATTATGAGGCATGCCCTGATGACAAAGCATTCAGATTCATGGCGAGTGTCTACAGTACTTCTCACCATAACATGTCACTAAGCCAAGAATTTCCTGGTGGAATAACAAATGGTGCTAAGTGGTATGAGATCCTTTAAGTAATTTCCAATGTTCCATGTGCTCTTGGATTTCATTGGGATGGCTTTGATATGCCAGGAGCAGTATCTTTCTGTTTTGTAAGAATTACAATGCTTCAATACTTTGGATGTTCTCTTGTAGGTATCCTATCTATGGTGGCATGCAAGATTGGAATTACATTCACAGTGGCTGTTTTGAACTGACATTGGAGATAAGTGATGACAAATGGCCTCATGTGAGTGAGGTAAGAAATCATTCATGCTGTTTTTACTTCAAAGAAAATAATATATGTACAATTTACAAATCAGAACTAGAATATGCATACTAACAGTAAATTTCCATCTCTGAAGTTTTTAAGTACATAATTTTGCAGCCTTTTTGAGCTAAAACTTGGTTTTGTTGCCAAATGATGGGTAAATGAGAGATCATCATAGTTAAAATGACTAAATACTTTCCTCCCAAAGATTATAGCTTTCGATGATTTGTTTGTTTGAAAATTACAGTTGTCATTCTCAAGAAATTTATGAAAGATGGTTTTTCTGGATTTATCTGTACTCATTTTACTTTGAAATTCCTTGGAATGCATGATTTACTTATATGACAGGAAGACAAATCTTTTGTTTTGTTTCAGAAGCCTATTCACTTTGGTCTATCTTTCGAAGACTCTATATGATGTTCTCATATAAAGTTACCTTTATATTCATGTTGCAGATTCCTGTTCTTTGGGAATACAACAAAATGGGCATGCTAAATCTTGTTGCAAGTCTTGTGAAGGTAACTTTTGTTGCAATTATGTGTTCTTATAAAAACATGTGAAAAACAATCTTCTGACTCCAACAGTCATGTTTAATGTAGTGATATGGGATAATTTGGGCTTATTCAGGGTATAAAAGTAAAGTTTTAACAAAATGGTTGATTTTCAGTTGTCCTTGAGCATCTCTATTTGAGAAATAGACAACACAGATAATAGCAGGTGCTGAATTGAAACTTTGAAACAACTCATAAGAAAATTGGAGGATTTTATGAGCTAATCTAATGTTCTGTCTTAGGTTTTGAGTGTCTTGAAAATATAATTTATATATATGTGCTACATAAATCAACTTAAGTAATTGACTCTGAACTGTTCATTAGAGTATGTCATTCATCTGGTAAATTGTCATTGCTATCAGATTTGGAACTTCAAAAGTGATCTGTGATTTGTTTATGATGCCTTTGTATTGCTCACATATGAATGATTTTTGGATTATAAAGACAGGTATACATGGGAGGGTTTTTTCATCTGATTATGGAAGGCCTTTACCTGCCTCAATAACTATCAAGGGAATCAATCACACGGTACGAGTTTACTGATATTTGTGAGTCAGATCATTTGAAACATATGATGGTTATGATAATTCAAATGACTAACCAAGAACACTCAGCATGGGTATAAGAAGGCTTTGTTATTATTTCACATACATATTTACTTGTTTTTTCTTGTTGAATCATTGCTGGGAGCCCCTAATAGCACTGCATTATATGTGATTGCGTTACATGAGGAGAGGGTATATGTGAGCTGGCCTACGCCAATATTAAAGAAGGTATTTCATTGAAATAGCTGATTTTTTCTGATTCTTTAATTTATATTTGACAGATCAGAGCTGGCAATGTTTTGCCAATTATCATCGGTTGCTTGCTCCTGGGGATAAATACGAAGGTAATTGTTTTAAATATTAATCTTACATGTCTTCAAATATGATGTTTCCCTTAGAATATAGCTAGAGCCTTTTCGTGTTGATAGTTCATTGTCTGAAACAATGCTATACATGAAGACAAGATATGATCCATCTAGTCGGATTAAAGGCTTTGTTGTTGTTATTGATAGTTCATTGTCAGATAAAATCTAGGAAAGGATGTGTTTGAGCTATATATTTAGTTTGATGCACATGAAAAATACCCATAACTAATCTACTGCAAGATCGGTTTTATGGACAATTCTTTGAACTTAGAATCTGCTTTTCCTTCTTATCACTGTCTTCTAAGAAATAAAAGATCTCCTGTACATAACTTGCCTATATATGGATAATATTCGGATGTATCCCACATGTGCATACAACAAGAAGTACTAGGCCTTTATCCCATTATGTGGGATGGACTATATGAGTCATATCTCTCTATATTGTACAGTCGTCTATGTTCCATATGTGCATGTTTATGCATCATTCCTTGCTCCATGTATACATATCATCTGCGAAAATTTCTCATTTTGCGCTGAATTTTTAGTCACTGCAACCATGCCTGGATACAAGTCGAAGACTGCTAGTGTTGTGTTGGGAAAAGAATCAGCTACGGTTGACTTTATTCTTGATCCGCTGGTTACTTCGAGCGATGATGTACTACTGCCAAGGAGCTGTGACTGTTTGCCAAGCCAACAGACGAAAATTTGGCTGCTTTTCATCTCCATTCTGCTTTTCCTCTGCTTTATGATGAAGAGGAGAGCAATATTGAATTGTTTAAGAGAAAAAAAACCAGTGGCAGGGCCTAAGCGTCCAGTTGTTGTATGAATCTCGAAATGCACTTTGTACCATAAGTAAAGCATTGCCATTTTGGATTGCAATTTTTAGCTCATGATAGTAATATTCATCAGGTAGATTCAATAAATTCCATTGCTATATGGTTTAAAGCTTTGCCAAAGACAAAATATACATTTTGAAGGTTTTCTTCAATATCCATCTTCTTTAAGCATATCCCAAGATTAAGACGAAGACTCCAAAAACAAAACGAAAAAGAAAGTAGCCCGGTGAATATAAGGTCCCGTAGGCGGGGGATTCAGGAAGTGCCGGGCCATTAGTTGACTTGATGTAAACAATCTTACTTTATATTTCTACAAGATGTTGTACTTACGGCTTGAGCCTGCGATCTCAGGATCATAAACTATCTCTTTGTTTTCATTTCAGTTGAAAACAAACCTGTTTTTATGACTACACCAACATTCTAGGTTTATAATCAACAGAATATTGATTAAAACCTTCACAAATCACATAGCTTCAGCTTCACTTCCTTCCTTTCTGATCAGCTCTCTCAGTCGGTACAGCAGCAGCTCAAAATCGTCTTGCCTCTTGATGAGGGAAAGCCTAACAAAGCGATCTTCAACATTGAATATACTTCCTTCCCGGCCGATGATATTTGCTGCTCGGAGAACTTGTGCACAATCGGTATCTTCTTCGTTTTCACATTTCAACCATGCATAAGCTGCAACAACAGTTCAATAACTTCGTTAATGAAAGTTGGAAAAGATGCACTCAGAAAAGAGTAACTCACACTGTGATAATTACCTGGAGATGGATCTCTGACTTTGTTAAAAAAACTACAGTGCTGAGGGGGAATTTCTTGAAGGCTAAAGCGTGTCGAACCCAATATGATTTGGTTCAATCTTTTCCAGCGGTCTGCCATTGTTGTGTATGCAAAATCAAAAATATCTCTGCCATTACCTGTTGCAAGTAGTGTTTTTAGCAGCTTCAAAGCTCTCAATTGTGTGTCTCTCGAGACGCCCATTTCTGCTGTGTCTATGTAGTCACACATTCTCTGGTATACATCCTTGTCCTTTATTATTGCCCACCTTAAACAAATAGACAAAAGCCAAAATCAGGCAAACAATTAGCAGTGATCGAAGTGATCCCCCAAAAAGAGTCGTGTTTCTAATACTAATAGAATCAATAACGATAAATTTGTACCCAAATCTACTCCCAGCATGGCCAGTGAGCTTGGAAAGTGTGAAGATCATAACATCTCCATCCATGGGAGTTGGAATTGCAGTAAAATGTGGCCAGTAATAAGCATGATCATAGATTGTTTTCACAGAAGGCCCTTTTAGAACAGCTTTCTTCAGCAAAGCATCTGGATTATTAGGCGAAGTTACAAACTCGATCACTTCCATAGCCCCTGAATCATTTCGCACCAGAGAAGTATCTCCTTCAAACTCGAAATGTGCAGTCTGGAAGTAATCTGTTTGTGCTTTGTAGAGCTGCAAAAAAAATTTCACAATTATTACTTCCTCCGTCCCGCTCAAAGAGTCCACTTTGGAGACAAACGAGATTCAATTACAGGGACAACCGGATAGTAAGGGTTGGATGCAACAACTTTTGATGGCGGCGAGGAAGAGTTTCGGGATGAAAGAGCAAAAACTGCAGCATTGATGATTTGAGTTGAACCACAGCCGAAGACAATGTATTTTCCAGCTATGATTGCATTTTTGGCAATGGAATGTGCTTTGCGAATGTAGAGATCAAGCTCATCAGATTTAAAATTCCGGCCGCCGGGAAATGCATAGCTCATCCGGTGCCACCCTGCCACTAACAGAGCACTACTAGCAGCATGTTTCATCCAAAAGGGCTCCAAAAACAAAGGATCTCCGCTGCAAATTTCAGCCATTAGTGATCAGCTTTACAGTAATTGTTCTTCATTAAGTTTCATTATGTTGTGGAAGAAAGAAAAGCTTCATTAAGTTCGACATGTACATGATTTGCTATATTTCGAAAATTTCATGTCTTATTCTGTCAACCGAAACAGCGTAATAACTCAAAATTGGACAAGAAGTAATCAAGCAACAAAGTAAGTTCAGTTTTGCTGTCAGTTGACCCAAAAAGACACGACAAAAATGTACAGAGGATCCGATCAACTCTTCACGTCCTTTGTGCATTGACCAACATCAGATAGATCCTCTATCTAATAGTTCACTCTACCGAGGATCCAAAGTGGAACAACATAATAAGTTACTATATATTAATTTGCTTCGGAATTGGACAAAATGAAACAGGACAAACCGATCATCATCGAAAATATACAACATGAGATTCTCCGTCTTTACGATGCACAAATGACAGCAGTGTAAGAAGTAGAGTAGAAATCTAACCCGTCGGCATTGGCAGCACAATCCGGTATGAATTCCGAGCAGTCAGGGCCTCGAAAACTCGTATTACACTCGCAAACCGGTCCGCCATCAACCGCCAAGCCGTCAACGTAGGCTCTACCGTTGCCGGAGCATGAAATAGAGGCCACAGCTTCAGCTTCAGCAGCAGCACTCAGGCTCCAACTCAGCTGATTACAACCCTTACAATAAGGATTCAAGACAAGGAAAATGTTCAAAAGTATGGAGGCCAAGAGGCACACACCATGAGTGGAGCTCGGAAGCTTTGCCATCTGCTTTTCTTTGAAAGCCACGAATAGGGACATGAGATTTAACTAAGGTTCCAACAGCAATATTCTTTAGCAAAGGACTTTACTTAATTTATTTCTCTCTCTCTCTCTCTCTACGTCTGAAAAAGAATTGCGTGCTGATGTATGTTTTTATTAAAAATATTTTTTATGGATTTGTTTTTTTAGTGATAATTTTAGGGTAAATTCAGTGGTCGTCGGCCGGAAAAACGATTTTCCGACGAACGACCAGGAAAACCTGAAAAAACCCCGGAAAATCGCCGTCCATTGGCGATTTTAAAATCGCCTAGACCAGACGATTTTTGCAGAGTTAAAAAAGTTGGGTAAATTTTTTTTTTATAAAGTTAGAAACTATCAAGGGTATATTTGTCTTTTTATCACTTCAAATTTTAAAAAGTGTCATGTGTTTAGTAAAATAGGTCCTGCAATTAACATGCCCCTACTTTATTTACATGTAATAATTTTTTAAAATTTTTAAAAAGAAGATATTTATCGTTGCCCTTATAATTGATGTATTATTTTTATATTACAAAGCCAAAGCCAGCTCATACAGGACATCTCAACTTTGCCAACTTGTATATTATATTATTATATTATTATCTGTTACACTGATGGCAGTGGCTTTGGAGAGGAAAAGTCCTGTCATTTTTGCACTCTAAATAGACAGAATTGATAGAAATAAGAATCGAAACTCCGACATTTGGGTGGGATCCGCTATGATAAACAATCGCTGGCGCACTAGCTCGTTCATGTATTGTTAGGGTGAGAAAAGAATAGTCTATGACACAAAGTCATATTCTAATAATTCATTGCAGAGTCAAGGATGATGCATAGATTAAATTTAAACAATATCCAATGACGTGATGAGTAACCAATGGCAAATAAACTCCTCCTACTTGTCAATTCCTAATCAGCGCATAACGGAAGACAATAAGGTTTAATAACACACACAATGTCTCTCTGTATTATTTCAGACGATACATAAATACTATTCGTGATACACGATATTTCATCCCATATGTATAATATTTTTCTTTTTCTTTTGTACAAATGATATTTTTAAATTTATTCATTTTTTAGTAGGAAATATATTAAATAGCAACTAAACTTGATACATAAAAAATTATACGTGATACATAATATTTCAATAACTACACTGATAATATATGATACATTAGACCCTATACGCAGTAGATCAGGAGTCATACGTGATATGTGTACTTCATAATATACATACAATAGAAAATTTCTCTTCTTTCGGTCTCTTTTTCGACATTTCAATTGTTTGTTTTTCTATAGAAAATATAGACTTTTAAAAGCTGGTGCAAAAGCCCATTTCTAGTTTCGGTTTGTTTGTTCTTTTTGGGCCAAAATCATTTCCTAAAAGAAATTTGAATAAAAAAAATGTTTGGTTGGTCAGCACCGATTTCAGTAGAAAGCACCATGGATAATGATCTGCATTTTTGTGGATAATATGCAACGGGTTTGGTTCCACACGGTACTAATAATACATGATTCACAAGTTTTTTCAACACGTGAAATTGATCTTGACCTCTTATATAGTATCGCTTATATTGACACTGTTAGCGAAAATTTAAATACATGTGCTAAATTGTTTAAAGGGAAAATTGCACTTTTGGTCTCTCTTCTTCATCCTCGTTATACCTTTTGTCCATCTTCTATGTAAACTTGTATTTTTGGTCTATCTTCTTTTACATTTTGGTAGTTTTGGTCTCTCTTACTGGCAACCAACCTTTTGACCAGTCATTTGGGCTCAATATAAAATTTTTGTAAAATTGCGACCCTTCTTTAGTAAATTGCAAAAAAATATACATTTTTAGAAGTTTGAAAATAGTCACTCACACTTGTTTTTCATATGGCAACATCGGCTCTTTTTGGGGGAATTTGGACCATTCTTTGTAAATTGTGAGAAACTAATTCCTTTAAAGGTTTGAGTAATTATTATTTGGCCTAAAAAATTTATAACATTTTCAAAACGGTCCAAATTACTGTTGATTTCATAGGTTAATCAGTAAGAGAGACCAAAAATGCCCAACTGTGCAAGAAGAGGGACCAAAAATACGCGTTTACATAAAAGAGCGATAAAAAGTGTAACAAAAGTAAAGAAGAGACCAAAAGTACAATTTTCCCATTCTTTAAATAACTTGTACAAATAATCCTTCTTTCAGTACTGCAAGTTTTGAAAGTTGAACCAAAATTTATAGCTGAAGATGAAGACTATTCTACAAAGTACTCAGTAATACTTGTTTAGTTTGAAAGTGTTACTTTCGGACAGAAAAATAAAACCCGAAAATAAAAATTTTATTATACCAAGTAACACTTGTGACACTTGTTAAGTTTGAAAGCAGTACTTTCAAAGCGATACTTGAAAATGAAGATTATTACAGGTTTATACTGAACAGAGTATCGATCATAACATTCACAAATCACATAGCTTCAGGTGAATTTCTTTCCTTTCTGATCAGCTCGTTCATTCGGTACAACAGCAACTCAAAATCATCTTGCCTTTTGATCAGGGAAAGCCGAACATACCGATCTTCGACGCTGAATACGTTTCCTTTTCTGCCAATGATTTTCGCTTCTCTCAGAACTTCTCCGCAATCGGTATCTTCTCCGTATTCGCATTTCAACCATCCATAAGCTGCAGAAACAGAGCAATAATTATGTCATTAATGAACAAAGGAAATTAAAGATGAACTCAGAAAAGAGTTTACAATGTGTGAGAATTACCTGGAGATGGATCTCTGACTTTGTTAAAAAAATTGCAGCGCTGAGGGGAGATTTCTTGAAGGCTAAATCGTGTCGACGCCGATACAATTTGGTTCAATCTTTTCCAGCGGTCCCTCATTGTTTTGTATGCAAAATCAAAAATATCTCTGCCATTACCTTTTGCAAGTAGTGTTTTTAACAGCTTCAAAGCTCTCAATTGTGTGTCTCTTGAGACGCCCATTTCTGCTTGGAATATGTATTCATACATTCTCTCATATACATCCTTGTCCTTTATTATTGCCCACCTTCCACAGCAAAATAGAAAAAAGCAAAAATCAGGCAAACGTTTCCTGCACCACACTAAAAGAGTATGTTTCTAATAATAAAATAAGACATAAACTATCATAAAGTTGTTATGATGATTATATGGGGTAAAAGTCCATTTTAGCCCATAATATTTTAGTGGGGCCGAATAAGCACTAATGTTACGTTAGATTTAAATACGCTCATGATGTGATATGTGTGTCCAAAAACACCCTATAAGTTTATGAAATTTGGCCAAATTAGTGCATTCTCATCCTGAGAGGAACTAATTTGGCCTAATTTTATAATGTAGGAGCTTATTTGGACACAACATAACGTTAGGAGCTTATTCGGCCATAAAGTAAAACATGATGGGCAAAAATGAACCAGTGTCATGATTATACGTGGTTAATTACCCAAATCTACTTCCAGCATGGCCAGTGAGCTTGGAAAGTGTGAAGATCATAACATCTCCATCCATGGGAGTTGGAATTGCAGTAAAATGTGGCCAATAATAAGCATGGTCATAGATTGTTTTCACATAAGGCCCTTTTAGAACAACTTTCTTCAGCTGGCCATCTGGATTATTAGGGGAAGTTACAAACTCGATCACTTCCATAGCGTCCGAATTATTTCTCACCAAAGATGTATCTCCTTCAAACTCGAAATAAGCAGTTTGGAAGTACTCTGTTTGTGCTCTGTATGTCTGCAAGAAATTAAACAGTTATCACAATTTTTGACCGAGTTGAAGACAAGCTAGCAACAAGAGTACCAAACCTGATAAAAAGGGGCGGATGCAACAACTTGTGATGGCAGTGGCGATGCTGGGGAGGAAGAGTTTTGGGATGAGAGAGCGAAGACTGCAGCATTGATAATTTGAGTTGAACCACAGCCGAAGACGATGTATTTCCCATCTGTGACTGCATTTTTGGCAATGGCGTGTAGTTTGCGAATTTGGATATCGAGTTCTTTAGATATAAAAGCAAATCCTGGGTATGAATAGCTCATCCGATGCCACCCGGAGACTAACAAAGCACTACTGGCCGCATGTTTCATCCAAAAGGGCTCCAAGAATAAAGGATCTCCGCTGCATTCAGCCATTGAAGACATTACTTATAATTCTCCTTTATATGATGGAGTTCTTTACATGAGATCTGCTTTACAGTATTCGTTCTTCATTAAGTTTCCTTATGTTTTGGAAGAAAAGCTTGGGGGTAGAAATTAATTTAACATGCCACTTTGGCAGAAACCAGATTGGATTATCTATCTACTCTTACCCAGTCAATTTGGTCAACTTTCAAACATTTGAAAGTGGAGTCCACATGTCATATTCGGGGACCCACAAATCGATTGTGAAGAAATAGTGTACTGGGTAGAAAGAAAATCTAAGTGATGAGAAATACTTTGTGTCCTCTTTCCCCTAAATCTTCTTTCTACTAGTCTCATCTTTTGTGTCTATTCTTTTTTATAAAAGGAGTCTCATGATAAATTTAAAAAAAAAGAAGTGAGTATCATGATGTGACATGTAAGTTTTAGTCATATTATAAGAAGATAGACAAAAATGACGGAATTAAAATAGACAGAAGATCTCATCTCTATCCTGTCACTTTTGTCAATTCTTATTTTCTCCACTAAGCGACAAAATAACTCATAATTGGAGGCAACAAGTAATTGTCAGAGTAAGTTTACTCACCGTAATTGGATAAAATAAAACACGGAAAGAAAATGGAGAGAGGATATGATCAACACCATAAATATACAACATGAGATTCTCTCCGTCTTATGCTGTTTGATAACAACAAAGATGCATGCTTGAAAACTTAGAAAGAAGGAAGCTATATATAATTATATATATATATATGTCAGAATGTATCACCTGTCCAAATTATGACATCCTATTCTGTTCAAATTCTTAAACAACCTAAACAAGAACGACAACAATATAGAAGTCTAACCCGTCGACATCCGCAGTGCAATCGGGTATGAATTCAGAGCAGTTGGGGCCTCGAAAACACGTATTGCACTCGCAAACCGGCCTGCCATCAACCACCAATCCATCAACATAGGCTCTTCCATTGCCGGAGCATGAAATTGTGGCCACAGCTTCAGCTTCAGCAGCAGCACTCAGGCTCCAACTCAACTGATTACAACCCTTATGATAAGGATTCAAGACAAGGAAAATGTTCAAAAATATGGAGGTCAGGAGAAGAAGGCACAAAACACTAATGGAGCTGCGAATTTTAGCCATAATATGGCAGCCTTGAATAGACATGAGATTTAAAGTTTCCTTGCTCTTTAAATCAACTATATATCCTTACTTCATTACTGTCTTTGTCTGAAAAAATATGCTTGCCGATCACGCACTGATGTTTGTTTGTTTTTTTTTTTCTTCTTTACTTAAAGCTTTTGTTTAAAAATATTATACTTTCGTTAAAGATGTATACTTTTAAAAGTAACGTGCATGGATAGTTTAATTAAGAGTTAATTGCAAAAAAAACCATCTCAAAATTTACTTTGATAGAAAATTGTCCCTGAACTTCTAATTTTTGTGATCTACCCCTTGAACTTTCAAATTGGTTGCAATGTAAAAAAATTTTAGTTTTAATTCTAAAAATTGTTCATGAAAATACCTAATTATCCACATAATAACAATTCTAAAATATAATTTTTGTGATTTTTTTTGAAAGATTAGGTGAGTAATTAGGTATTTTTATGAATTTAAAAAAAAAATTAAGACTAACGTTTCCCTATATTGCAACAAATTGAAAGTTTACGGGGTTGCTTACAAAAATTAAAAGTTTAGGGGTAATTTACTACTAAAGTAAAGTTTGAGGGGTTTTTTTTTGGCAATTAACTCTTTAATTAATTAATGAATTTCATAAACTTCCTTTTACATTTTAAAACACTTTCTAGTTAAAATTAAAAAAAAAAAAATGTTACACGTAGATTCCTACTTAATCACTAAATGGCGGCTTTCTAATTTAATTCTAATCATTACTCAATAACAGAGGTAGCATGGTAGTTAATTTCTCCACCTAAATCTTTGTTTGGCTGTAAGAAAGACTATACGTGGGATTGCACTTCTTCCTTAAAGGGAAAATTTTGATGCTGAGCTTTTAATATATAGAAATTTCGTTGTATCTTGTGATTTAAAAACTATTGTAACACTAAACTCTTATAATGAGATAAATAAGGATGACTGATAAACTCGTCGTTAGACTACCAAAATGCAACAAAAATAATGCTTAAACCTGCAAGTAAATTAATAAACATAACATAGTAGAGACATGGTCGATCCGCGGGGAATAATTGATAAAAATTCTTATTCCTGTCGATTTAAAAACCAAGTTGATTAGCAATCACCTTTTTGTCTCGTAGAGACCTTGGAAAATGTTACTTTATGAATGAAAAAAACTCAATTCTATAGAACATATCAAATTATCAATTAAGAGAAATATTCCAACATCATGTGAATTCAGATCGATCTATGCATGCAATCATTAACACAGTAATAAATCAAATGGCATGGTATCGGTTGGTTATAGGTTACGACATAACCAAATCCCCCCTTAGTGTGTCGGTAATTGCCGTGGGTTCTCTATGACACGACTACCTCTCTAACTAATTAAACAAATAGGCCGTGAGCTCCCTACGACACCTATTAATTTAATTAGCAGCATTAATTATCAGAAGAGCCCAACACTAACACTTCTATCGGATTAAACCAAGCTAATCAGACTCAATTGAATCTAGAATTTAGACCTACGTTCATAGGATAAATAGAGATACATGCAATTCAATCAACTTTAACCCCACGTTTCATACATGCATAAATCGATTTTATCACATGATGCCGAAAAATAGATTTAGTTACTCATAGTTATGGCAAATACACATAGATCCGAACCGCCCTCCGTTTGGCTAAATGAATGCCTTCACGGGAAATAATCCAGCACAAGAACCACCTACAAACTACTGTATCAATTCCTCCTTAATTCCAGAACGGAAAACAAAGAAGTAACTGAGATAAAAACTACTTAAAGAATCAATGAAGAACTAATTGAAAAATAGCAAAAGAGTGTATCAAGAGCTTTATGAAAAACTATCGTGAAAAATAGAAAACTAAGGAAACTAGCAAAAACTATCGCATAAAAAACTGAGTGTCAAACTCACTTCAGAACTACCCTATTTATACTAGATGAAAATAGCTATAACATAAGAAGGAGAGAGTAATCCTCCAACTCTCCAGCTGTGTTCCAATCACACGAGAGCAGTATTAATCTTATCACTTGTTCAAAATCAGCATTTCACACAAAAGGATAAAATCTTATCCTTATCACATTCTTGCTCCTTCCTTCACAAGTTTTTAAATATTCTCTTCTATCTCTTTCTTTCTAGCTATCACTTCAGATCCGAGATAATTCTCCAAGTTTAATGCTACTGGAATTTTTCCTTCTTATTCACCACGATAACAACCGAAATTCTCCATCTTTGAACCTCTACAGCTGCAGCCTACCATTTGACCAAATGGATCCTTGCTTTTCACCTCTTTTAGATCCTGCTTCTCCTTTTCAGCTCAGTCTCTAAATACTTATTATTGGCTTCATAAAACAACAAATATACCCGTAAAAAGCACCCAAGAAACTCTAAAATAAAACAACTAAAAGTAACTTTTGCTTAATTCTTAATAAGGGCACTGAATATTATTTACTTAAAAGCAAAAAAATTTAAACATTCATATAAACTGAAACTTTTTTTTTTCTTTTTTTTTCTACTTTTCTTAAACCATGCATCAATAAACGAGAACAAAAGGCAAGAAGAACTACTAGTTAATAGTTTTATAGGCTTCAATTTAATTATGATTTTATGGTTGGGAAATCATCGACGGAAGTTCGTGTGAATTATTGGTAAGGGTATATATATGTTATGATTTTTTAATGCTGAAAATAAGTTTTCGGAAATTTTTTGCAAGGCGTAGTGAAACATTTAAAATTAATAAAGAGGGTGTAAGTAAGTTTTGTATAATTTCTGATAATGGCAGTAATTATTAATTTAAAATAAAAAAATATAAACATGTTTGTAAGGACATAAACATCCTTCTTTTTTTTCTTTTTTGTAATTAAGGACATAAAAAGAGAAAAAAAAATGACTATTTCATTTGGACATAATTTTTTAATTTATTTTTATTTTTCATAAAACAAGTCTCTTCTATCACGCATGATTATATATATATATATATATATATATATATATATGTGGGCATTTTGAAGCTCCATCACCATGATTAAGATGAACACTCTGCAACAAAGCTTTCATAAACTATAAATCTTCAGATCAATCATTCGTATTTGGCAATGTTTCTATTTATTCAGAAATCACAATCCTTCAAACAAGCATGAATTTGCTCAATGGCAGAAACAAATATTTATACACAAAGTTTTCTTTTCTCCTATAATTGACACATGATAAATACGCTATACAACACAATCACGAGTTCGGATACTGTGTCCATTTTTTCTCTGTATTGTCCTGTCCATTGAATGAAAAGTAACGTTATTTTACCATTCATTCATATTTGAACAACAAGTGAATATGAATGAATGACAAAGTAGCATTAGTTTGTGCTCTGTGAACAGGATAAGACAGATAGAAATGGACAGAGGATCCAAACTCCAGAATCACTCCATCACATGATTCCTCTTTCTTTTCAGTTGTAAACATTCCAGATTTATAATCAATAGAGTATTGATCAAAACCTTCACAAATCACATAGCTTCAGCTGCACCTCCTTCCTTTCTGATCAGCTCTTTCAATCGGTAAAACAGCTGCTCAAAATCATCTTGCCTTTTGATCAGGGAAAGGCGAACATAGCGATCTTCAACACTGAATATACTTCCTTTCCTGGCAATGATTTTTGCTTCTCTGAGAACTTCTGCGCAATCGGTATCTTCTTCGTATTCACATTTCAACCATCCATAAGCTGTAGCATCGGTGAAGATTAATAATGTCACTCTACTTATGTACACGACTGTTTTCAAACTGGAGGTAACGCTCATTATGTTCCCCTCCATACATAATTTTTAATCAATTAATAGACAGGTAGGGTCTATGCCAAACCCTGATCGCGACAGGTGGCTTTCACCGGAAAAAATGAATAAAAAGAACACTTAGAAAAGAGAAACAGATTACCTGGAGATGGATCTCTGACCCTGTTAAAATAATTGCAGTGCTCAGGGGGGATTTCTTGAAGGCTAAACCGTGTGGACGCCGATATGATTTGGTTCAATCTCTTCCAGCGGTCCGCCATTGTTGTGTATGCAAAATCAAAAATATCTCTGCCATTACCTTGTGCAAGTAGTGCTTTGAGCAGCTTCAAAGCTCGCAATTGTGTGTCTCTTGTGACGCCCATTTCCGCTTTGTCTATGTATTCGTACATTCTATCGTATACATCCTTGTCCTTTACTATTGCCCACCTTTCACAACAAAACGGATAAAAGCCAAAATCAGGCAAACAATTAGCAGTGTCGAAGCGACCGAGCAACCAATAAAATCAGGCGAACTGTTCAGTATTAGAAACATGACTATTTTAGTTAGGCAATAATGATAGAGTCTTTATGAGGATCATATATACGTGGTCACCCAAATTTACTTCCAGCATGGCCATTCCGTGCTCGAAGCAACAGAGCAACCGATGTCCATTCGGATTCTCGTACTATTAAAAGAGTCACGTTTCTAATACTAAAAGAAGCAATAACTATAACTATAAAGTGGTTACTTACCCAAATCTACTTCCAGCATGGCCGGTGAGCTTGGAAAGAGTGAAGATCATAACATCTCCATCCATTGGAGTTGGAATTGCAGTAAAATGAGGCCAGTAATAAGCATGGTCATTAATGGTTTTCACAGAAGGCCCTTGTAAAACAGTTTTCCTCAGCTGAGCATCTGGATTATTAGGCGAAGTTACAAACTCGATCACTTCCATAGTGGCTGAATTATTTCTCACCAAAGATGTATCTCCTTCAAACTCGAAACCATCATTTTCAAAGTACTCTGTTTGTGATATGTAGAGCTGCAACAAAAAAAAAAAAATTGTCACTCCCTCCGTACCACTCAAAGATTCCACTTTGGAGACAAACGAGATCCAATTACAGGGACAAACCGGATAGTACGGGGCGGATGCAACAACTTTTGATGGTGGCGAGGAAGAGTTTTGGGATGAAAGAGCAAACACTGCAGCACTGATAACTTGAGTTGAACCGCAGCCGAAGACGATGTATTTCCCATCTGTGATTGCATTTTTGGCAACGGTGTGTACTTTGCGAATGTGGATATCGAGTTCTTTAGATAAATAAGAAGTGTTCCGGTTCGGAAAGCCATAGCCCATCCGGTGCCAACCTGCCACTAACAGGGCACTGCTAGCCGAATGTTTCATCCAAAAGGGCTCCAAAAACAGAGGATCTCCACTGCATTCAGCCATTACTTTTAGAACTGTAAGTCCTATCCAAAAGGGCTCCGAAAACTAATCAATGATGAGCAAGTTTTTGAGGCTGTTACCAGTGGTGGAGGGGAGGATGATATGGGCACCGGCCCACCTTAAACACCCCCTCTCTCTCTTATATTATATACTCTATCCATTATATCAGAAGAGTTTACTTTGACTAATGTAGAGTGTCACCGTTTCTCTATTTATATCCTATTTATTCAGTAAGAAATAATGATACACATTTCAACTAATCTTCATAATTTTCTCATTGCAAGTGAGTGAGGTGTCATGCATTCATTGGTCAATAATGTAGTATTACTAATTATTTTATAAAAATGTAGCCCATGAATGTATGACACCTCACTTACTATGAGAAAGTTGATTAGTTAAGATGTGTATCATTACTCGTAAGTATAGGCTGATTATGGACCACACATGATTATATTACTAAGGGTATGTTAAGTAAAAAATTTGAAAGAAAACTCGTTTACTAGAACATTAATCATAATATCTTTCCAAATGCTCATACCTTAGAAAAATTATCATTTAATACGTAGTTAAATAAAAATTATAAATAAGGGTAAAAGAATAAATTTACTCACCCCTTAATTTGTGTACTTATTTAGAGACAGAGAAAGTACACAGTAAGGGGTGATAATAGTTTTCCGAATCTCATAGATGATGACAGTTTCACGAAACCTTTACCAAACTTACTATGTTATCAATCATTCAGCAGAAATACACCTCTTGAAATAAAAACAAGAGTAACCAACTTTTCCATAAGAAACAAAGATATTGAGCCATACAGAATACCTAAGCTAGTGTTTTGAAGATTCACCTTAGCCAGAATATCCCACCTCTTCTTCATGCCATTAAAGAAGGAAGTAACTAAGTAGCAGGTAAACAAGTAGAAGTACTGCAGAACACTAACCTGTCGACATCCGCAGCGCAATCGGGTATGAATTCAGAGCAGTCGGGGCCTCGAAAACACGTATTGCACTCGCAAACCGGTCTGCCATCAACCGCCAAGCCGTCAACATAGGCTCTTCCGTTGCCGGAGCATGAAATAGAGGCGACAGCTTCAGCTTCAGCAGCAGCACTCAGGCTCCAACTCAGCTGCTTACAACCCTTACAATTAGGATTCAAGACAAGGAAAATGTTCAAAAGTATGGAGGCCAGGAGGCACACACCATGAATGGAGCTCGGAAGCTTTGCCATATGCTTTTCTTTGAAAGCCACAAATAGGGACATGAGACTTAACTAAGGTTCCAACAGCAATATTCTTTAGCAAAGGACTTTACTTAATTTATTTCTCTCTCTCTCTCTCTCTACGTCTGAAAAAGAATTGCGTGCTGATGTATGTTTTTATTAAGAAATAGAGGAGCATCCAGCGATACGACACAGATGTACTGTTATAGACGAGAGATTCCATTACACGCATAACGGCACTCACCCATGCAATACTATTTTTTATTTGCTTTTTTAAGAAACATGCATTACTTTATTTACATGTAACAATTTTTTAAAGAGGCGATATTCTTAGTTGCCCTTATAATTTATATATTATTTTTGTATTATAAACAACACATCAACAACTAAACTACTGCCACTGGAAGTATAAACGTTAAAGGAATTTTGATTATTTACCCAACTTTGCCAACTTGTATGTTATAGTTAATTTGTTAGGGCGAGGGCGACAAAAAGATTAGTCTATGACACAAAGTCATATTCTAATAATTTATTGCAGAATCAAAAGGATGATGTATATATTAAATTGAAAGATCTACCGGAGGGTGGAGCCTACAGTGCCGGAGGAAGATAAGCTAGCTACTTGGTCGGAAGGACGTCGAGAACCTTTCGAAAGAAAGGATCCATCAAAGAGTTTAGGGACTGTGTCTCCAAAATAGTCTCCGACGTTCAAATTAGGTAGGAGCAAAGTATTGAGATGATATTAAAGTAGAGTTAAAGGTGGAACCCTTCCATTGGGGATAGTAAATGTATTTATAGAGGCCTTGGAGGGGTAGTTGAGAGGATCCCACGATTTCAAGAGGTGTCTTCTTACTGTAGAGCCATGCCGATGAACAGTGTTGGAAGTGCTATAATGTCGAAAGGTAGTGTAGCACTTGTTTGGTAGAACCCGAGCGGAGTCTAATGATGCCTTGTGAGCCCTTGGGAGCCCTGTGGGCCCCAGTATATTATTATATACACTACTAGAAAAAATGAAATGACGTGATGAACAACCAATCAACTCATAATAGAAGACAATAAGGTTTAATAACACACACTCTCTCTCTATATTATTATTTTTACGAACGATACATCAAATACTATTCGTGATACACGATATTTCATCCCATATATGCAATACTTTCTTTTTCTTTATTACAAACGATATTTTTAAATTCATTTTTTAATAAAAATATATTAAATAGCAACTAAACTCGATATATCGTGATACATTAAAAATTATATGTGATACACGATACTTCAATAGTTACACTCATAATTTATGATACATTAGACCCTATACGCAATACACAAAAGGTCATACGTGATATGTGTACTTTTATGGAAAAAATGCAAAAGTGGTCCACAATCTTTACCCCTGTTTCAAATGTAGTCCACAATCTTTAGTGAGTAGCAAATGTAGTCCACAATGTATCCATTTTGTTGCAATTTTAGTCCAAAAACGGAAAATTGACCTTGACTAACGGTCAACGGGTTTGACCGTCAGTCAAACCCGGTTTGACCCTCCTAAAACCACCCCACCCCTTCCTTCCAAAACCATTTTTCCACATCACCTTCTGACCCGTGTCCACGTCATCACCTTCTACAGTCACTGGACACGTCACACTGTCTCTCGTCGCCACGTCACCGCCTACGCGCCACGTCACCGCCTGCTGTCCGTCCAGGAAAATGAAAGGAGAGGCCTCATAAAAACTTCAAAATTTGCTCCGTTGGGGTTTCGAACCTGTGACCTTCCGTCTGCGCGCGCGAGAGACAACCACTAAGTTGCAGTCGTTTGTTTGTCTTTGGCTGCTGTTCCATTAAGTCATATAGAATCACACTTTTCTTTCATACTTTATGCATAAGGCCGTATTAAGACTTTCAAATTCCTTTCCATGCCGTCAAATTAATTAACTTATTTAATTAAAATTACTATTCTAACCTTATTAAATAATGTCAAACATATAATTACCTCTAATATATATTTTTAACTCTTTCAAAAATCTCATACGAATTAATTCAACATCAACTAGAATATATTTTTAACTCTTCCCCTTCCATTTCTGGGAGATTCCTATTTGGAAGGATATTTCACCAAGGCAGCGAGTATCTTTAATTAATTCTCTTTGGTATTTTCTCAACCAGTTTTTTATTTATTTTTTTCCTCAACCAGTTTATGCATGGAGGTTTTAGCAAAGTTCTGATTTGTTCTTCTTTCTCCTTTCTTTTTTAATTGCAAAAAAAACAAGAAAAAGAATTTGAAAAAGAATCCAAAGGAAAAGACAGAAAAATTTTGATAATATTCGGTTATGAAGATATTAATATTAAGACAGAGAGAAAAAAAAAAAAAACAGAGAGATAAATGGTTGGGGAAAAGTACAACGCTACAGTGAATGATGTAATTGCTATCTATAAGGTAATAACGTTGCCTTGGTGAAATATCCTTCCAAATAGGAATCTCCCAGAAATGGAAGGGGAAGAGTTAAAAATATATTATAGTTGATGTTGAATTAATTCGTATGAGATTTTTGAAAGAGTTAAAAATATATATTAGAGGTAATTATATGTTTGACATTATTTAATAAGGTTAGAATAGTAATTTTAATTAAATAAGTTAATTAATTTGACGGCATGGAAAGGAATTTGAAAGTCTTGATACGGCCTTGTGCATAAAGTATGAAAGAAAAGTGTGATTCTATATGACTTAATGGAACAGCAGCCAAAGACAAACAAACGACTGCAGCTTAGTGGTTGTCTCTCGCGCGCGCAGACGGAAGGTCACAGGTTCGAAACCCCAACGGAGCAAATTTTGAAGTTTTTATGAGGCCTCTCCTTTCATTTTCCTGGACGGACAGCAGGCGGTGACGTGACGCGTAGGCGGTGACGTGGCGACGAGAGACAGTGTGACGTGTCCAGTGACTGTAGAAGGTGATGACGTGGACACGGGTCAGAAGGTGATGTGGAAAAATGGTTTTGGAAGGAAGGGGTGGGGTGGTTTTAGGAGGGTCAAACCGGGTTTGACTGACGGTCAAACCCGTTGACCGTTAGTCAAGGTCAATTTTCCGTTTTTGGACTAAAATTGCAACAAAATGGATACATTGTGGACTACATTTGCTACTCACTAAAGATTGTGGACTACATTTGAAACAGGAGTAAAGATTGTGGACCACTTTTGCATTTTCTCCGTACTTTTATAATATACTTACAATACTTTGAGACAGTTTCCGTCAAAGTAGTACAACGCACCAATAAGGTTAATGATACGCAATGAGTAAAATGTCTCAGCCTGTATTAATTAGCACCGATTTCAGTAGAACTAGTGCCAATGATCTGCATTTTTGTAGATAATAATAATATGCAACGGTTTTGGGCCCACATGGTGCTAATAATACATAATTTCACTAGTTTTTTCAACGCGTGCAATTGATCTCGACCTCTTAATATCGGTGCTAAATTGCTTAAATAACTTATAAAAATATCCTTCTTTCAGTTGTGCAAATTTGAGAGTACTCATTTCGAACCAAAATTTAATACCTGAAGATGAAGACTTAAAGTACTCCGTAATACTTGTTAGATGCTTGTTAAATTTGAGTGTTACTTTCGAGCTAAAAAATGAGACCCAAAATAATAATTTTTCTATACCAAGTAAAACTTGTGATACGTGTTAAGTTTTAGAATGTTACTTTGGAACTGAAAAATAAGACCCAAAAATAAAAATTTTATTTATACCAAGCAGTTGTGATGCTTGTTAAGTTTGAAAACCTTACTTTCAAACCCATACTTGAAAATGAAGATTATTACAGGTTTATACTCCACAGAGTATCGATCATAACATTTACAAATCACATAGCTTCAGCTGAATTTCTTTCCTTTCTGATCAGCTCGTTCATTCGGTACAACAGCAACTCAAAATCATCTTGCCCCTTGATCAGGGAAAGCCGAACATACCGATCTTCGACGCCGAATACACTTCCTTTCCTGCCAATGATTTTTGCTTCTCTCAGAACTTCTCCACAATCGGCATCTTCTTCGTTTTCGCGTTTTAACCATCCATAAGCTGCAGAAACAGAGCAATAATCTCATTAATGAACAATGGAAATTAAAGATGTACTCAGAAAAGAGTTTAAAATGTGTGTGAGAATTACCTGGAGCTGGATCTCTGATTTTGTTAAAAAAATTGCAGCGCTGAGGGGAGATTTCTTGAAGGCTAAACCGTTCGACGCTGATACGATTTGGTTCAATCTTTTCCAGCGGTCGCTCATTATTGTTTTGTACGCAAAATCAAAAATTTCTCTGCCATTGCCTTTTGCAAGTAGTGCTTTTAGCAGCTTCAAAGCTCTCAATTGTGTGTCTCTTGTGACGCCCATTTCTGCTTGGAATATGTATTCGTACATTCTCTCGTATACATCCTTGTCCTTTATTATTGCCCACCTTCCACAACAAAACAAAGAAAAAGCCAAAATCAAGCTGAGGTTTCATGCGTTACACTAAAATAATCATGTTTCTAATAATAACGAAAACCATAAGGTTCATAAAATGGTCATGATGATTATATGGGTAAAGGTTCATTTTAGCCCTAATGCTTTATCCTGAAGCCAAATAAATTCCTAATGTTACGCTGCATCCAAATAAGCATATGATGTTATATGTTGTGTCCAAGTAAGCCCATGATGTAATGTGCGTTTATATGTAGAGGGGCTAAAATAAACCTATTTTATAATGTTGGGGCTTTTTTAGATATAACATAACATTAGTGGCTTATATGACCATAAGATAAAATATTAGGGACTATTCTCATGTAGGCGGAGGTGGCGATAAAATATTAGGGGCTGCCCGAGAGCTTCGATTTGTGTGTAGGCGGAGGTGGCGATAGAGGCTTATTCTCATGGCCACCAGGCTTTTTCTGCCATTGCAATTTTGGGCGTGGGGGTTAATCCTTATGGCAGTCAGCCGTAGAATGCCCGACCTTCAGACAAGAAACACAATATTCAGGTAATTTGTCAAAAATCAGTTTTTGTATAAACCCTTTACCACGTCGCTCCAGGTATATTGTGTCCGGTGGAGGGCGTAAGAGATCAATCCGTGTACAGACCCATGCCACGAAAGGCCGAGACACGTGCGTTGATGCGAAATCCGCCTTTAGTGCACGACCAAACATGTTCCCAATGGAGAGCAGTGACCACTCATTGTATAGTTGAAAAGGCAGGCTAGGCAGAGAGACCCAAACAAGGACGATCGATGATTCAGCCTTGGGATCGAATTCAGGTGTCCTGTTTACTATACGAAGGGCGTACGTTGCAAAGTTCCAGATGCCTTTGAGGAAGCAGTGACTGTAGTCGTCATATTCTTCGAAACATATGAGTACCTGCTTGGTATTGATGAGATCGATGTGGTAGCCGCCGAAAAATCCAGTGATAAGAAATCCTTGCGCAATTTCTCCATGGTGGTACATCCCTGCAAGAATTTGCCTATCAGCACTCAGGTCAAGGGGGCTTCGAGTTCGTCCATCTCCTCATCGGTGAAGATGAGGGCAAGCTTCGCACAGAATTCAGAGACCTGTTTTAGAGGGCGGGGGATCGGAGGAAGAGGCAGTGGGAGGCGGTGTTTAGAAACCACCGCAGCTGTGTAGTTGAGGGCAGCCAGCAAAGGCCGACCACCCTACATTGAAGGAGGCGGCGGAATTGTGGAGGCGAAACCCTAGGCAGAGTCATTCATGGAGGAGAGAGAAGAGAGCTTTTTAAGGAGACGTTCCTTATGGCATTTTGAAACTTCCTTTGAAGGGCATGGAACTATTTAATGCTTTACATAAAATTTTAATACCCTCTAAGGGCAGTAATTATTAATCTAAAATTAAAAAATATAAACATATTTGTAAGGACATAAACACCCTCAACTTTCCTTAAAGACAAAAAGAGAACACGACTCTTTCATTAGGACATATTTTTTAAAATTTATTTTTATTTTACATAAAACAAATCTCTTCTATTGGGATGTGCAGTAGGAGACAAAGGAAATACTATTCACGCATGATTGGTAATATTCAACACATCAGAATGCTTGAACTACAATGAATATAGAGATCCAAATGTGTGCATTTTGAAGCTCCATCACCATGATTAAGATGAACACTCTGCAACAAAGCTTTCATAAATTATAAATCTTCAGATCAATCATTCGGATTCGGCAATGTTTCTATTTATTCACAAATCACAATCCTTCAAACAAGCATGAATTTGCTCAATGGCAGAAACAAATATATATAAACAGTTTTCTTTTCTCCTATAATTGACACATGATAAATAAGCTATACACAATCACGAGTCAGGATACTCTGTCCATTTTCTCTATGTGTTGTCCTGTCAACTGAATGAAAAGTAACGTTATTTTACCATTCATTCATATTTGAACAACAAGTGAATATGAATGAATGACAAAGTAGCATTAGTTTGTGCTCTGTGAACAGGATAAGACAGATAGAAATGGACAGATGATCTGGACTCTAGAATCACTTGATCATGTGATTCCTTTCTTTTCATTTGAAAACATTCCAGGTTTATAATCAATAGAATATTGATCAAAACCTTCACAAATCACATAGCTTCAGCTGCACCTCCTTCCTTTCTGATCAGCTCTTTCAATCGGTAAAACAGCTGCTCAAAATCATCTTGCCTCTTGATTAGGGAAAGGCGAACATAGCGATCTTCAACACTGAACATACTTCCTTCCCTGGCAATGATTTTTGCTTCTCTGAGAACTTCTGCGCAATCGGTATCTTCTTCGTATTCACATTTCAACCATCCATAAGCTGTAGCACCAGTGAAATGTCACTACTTTACTTATGTACACGACTGTTTTTCAAACTGGAGGTAACGCTCATTATGTTCCCCTCCGTACATAATTTTTAATCAATTAATAAACAGGCAGGGTCTATGCCAAACCCTGATCGCAACAGGTGGCTTTCGCCGGAAAAAATGAATAATAAGAACACTTAGAAAAGAGAAACAGATTACCTGGAGAAGGATCTCTGACCCTGTTAAAATAATTGCAGTGCTGAGGGGGGATTTCTTGAAGGCTAAACCGTGTGGACTCCGATATGATTTGGTTCAATCTCTTCCAGCGGTCTGCCATTGTTGTGTATGCAAAATCAAAAATATCTCTGCCATTACCTTTTGCAAGTAGTGCTTTGAGCAGCTTCAAAGCTCGCAATTGTGTGTCTCTTGTGACGCCCATTTCTGCTAGCCCTATGTATTTGTACATTCTGTCGTATACATCCTTGTCCTTTACTATTGCCCACCTTCCACAACAAAACGGAATAAAAGCCAAAACCAGGCAAACAATTAGCAGTGCCCGAAGCGATAGAGCAACCAATAAAATTAGGCCAACTGTTCAATATTAGAACCACGATTCTTTTAGTGAGGATCATATGTGGTTACCCAAATTTACTTTCCAGCATGGCTGGTGAGAAAAGCCATGCTCTAAGCGACAGAGCAACCTATGTCTATTCAGATACTCGTCCCATTAAAAGAGTCACGTTTCTAATACTCACAGAAGCAAAAACTATAAAGGGATTACTTACCCAAATCTACTTCCAGCATGGCCAGTGAGCTTGGAAAGTGTGAAGATCATAACATCTCCATCCATGGGAGTTGGAATTGCAGTAAAATGGGGCCAGTAATAAGCATGATCATAGATTGTTTTTACATAAGCCCCTTTTATAACAGATTTCTTCAGCTGGCCATCTGGATTATTAGGCGAAGTTACAAACTCGATCACTTCCATAGCGGCTGAATTATTTCTCACCAAAGATGTATCTCCTTCAAACTCAAAATGATCATTTTCAAAGTACTCTGTTTGTGATCTGTAGAGCTGCAAAAAAAAAAAAAAAAAAAAATTATCACTCCCTCCATTCCACTCAAGGATCCACTTTGAAGACAAACTAGACCCGATTACAGGGACAAACCGGATAGTACGGGGCAGATGCAACAACTTTGGATGGCGGCGAGGAAGAGTTTTGGGATGAAAGAGCAAACACTGCAGCATTGATAACTTGAGTTGAACCGCAGCCGAAGACGATGTATTTCCCATATGTGATTGCATTTTTGGCAACGGCGTGTACTTTGCGAATGTGAATATCGAGTTCTTTAGATAAATAAGAAGTGTTCGGGTTCGGAAAGCCATAGCCCATCCGGTGCCAACCTGCCACTAACAGGGAACTACTAGCCGCATGTTTCATCCAAAAGGGCTCCAAAAACAGAGGATCTCCACTGCATTCGGTCATTACTTTTAGAACTGTAAGTCCTATCCAAAAGGGCTCCGAAAACAAATCAACGCGAGCAAGTTTTTGACGCCGTTACCCAGAGAAGGAGGGTATGGGCACAGGGCCACCTTAAAAACACCCCTCTCTCTCATATTATATATTCATTCCGTTCCATAAAAAATTTTTACTTTGACAAATATACAATTTATTATGAGTGTTATCATTTGTTCCATTTATATCCTACTTATTCAGTAATTATAAGTTAATTGTGAACCACACATGATTATATTACTAATGATAGGTTGGGTAAAAAATTTGAAAGTGAACTATTTTATTGGAGCATTAATCATAATATCTTTCCAAATTCTCATACCTTAGACAAATTATCATTTAATATGTAGTTAAACAAAAAGGGTGAATTACATTTTTTTCCCCTGAGGTTTGGCTAAATTACAAAAGTACCCTCCTAGTTTGGTTAAATAACAAAAACATCCATTGACTGGCAGGTTAGTTACAATTTTCCACCTAAGGTTTGGGTAAATAACAAAAAATCACCCTCCTAGTTTGGTAAAATAACAAAATTCCCCCTTGACTAGCAAGAAAATTACATTTTCTCCCTTGAAGTTTGGATAAATTACAAAATGGTCCTCATAATTTAATTATAAAATTGAACCATTTAAAAATTAAAATATGACATAAACATTATATACTTGGAAAGATTAAAGTGCCCTAAATTAATCTGTTTGAAATTTGAAGTTCAAAATGTTATTCACTAAGACACAAATAAGTGTTTAAAATCCATGATTTATTACGCCAAGAGAAATTTTTTTTTCTATTTCTCAAATAAAAGCATCGTTGATAGTTGCTTTTTCAATTCTAGAAGAGGCCGTAAGTGAATGACATTTGGTTGATTTTAAACACTCATTTGTGTATTTGTGAATGGCATTTTGATCTTCAAACTTCAAATAGATTAAATTAAGGGCACTTTAGTCTTTCCAAATATATAATGTTTACCTCATATTTCAATTTTTAAATGGGTCAATTTTATAATTAAATTAGGAGGATCATTTTGTAATTTATCCAAATCTCATGGGGGGGGGGGGGGGGAAATGTAATTTTTCTGCTGGTCAAGAGAGATTTTTGTTATTTAACCAAACTAGATGGGTGATTTTGTAATTTATCCAAACCTCAGGGGGGAAATTGTAACTAACCCGCCGGTCAATGGGTGTTTTTGTTATTTAACCAAATTCGGAGGGTGCTTTTATAATTTAGCCAAACCTTAAGGGGGGAAATATAATTAGCCCAAACAAAAAATATAAATATATGTAAAAGAAATGAATATACTCACCTCCTAAATTTTTGTACATATTTCAAAATAGACACTTATTTAGAGACGGAGAGAGTACATAGTGCCGGGTGATAATAATAATCCAAATCTTTTGAATAATGGTAGTTTCCTGAAACCTTAACCAAACTTACTATGTTATCAATCATCCAGCAGAAAATACACCTCTTGAAACAATAAAAACAAAACTTTTCCATCAGAAACCAAGATATTTAGACATACAGAATACCTTAGCTAGTGTTTTGAAGATTCACCTTAGCCAGAATATCCCACCTCTTCTTCATGTCAATAAAGAAGCTAAGTAATTAAGTAGCAGGTAAATAAGTAGAAGTACTGCAGAACTCTAACCTGTTGACATCCGCAGAGCAATCCGGTATGAATTCAGAGCAGTCGGGACCTCGAAAACACGTATTGCACTCACAAACCGGTCTGCCATCAACCGCCACCACCCCATCAACATAGGCTCTTCCATGACCTGAGCATGAAATCGCGGCCACAGCTTCAGCTTCTTTGGCAGCTCTCAGGCTCCAACTCAGCTCATTCCAACCCTTGTATGGATTTATGACTAAGAAAATGTTCAAAAGTATGGAGGCCAGAAGGCACACAACACAAGTTGAGCTACGAATTTTGGCCATGCTAGCTGCAGCTTATTCTTTGAAGTGTCTCCTTTAGCCTTGAATATATACAGAGAAGATATAAGAGTCCAAGCTTGGACTAGTCCACAGATCCAATTTTTTCCTGTCTTATTACATTTCAAAGGGTGAATTACAAATAAAGTTCCACGAAATTTGCACGAGAATATCGTGATTTTTAGAAGGGAAATAATTAAGAAAATGAAATACTCGGTGGTTGAGGTGACATTATATGATGGGCAAAGGTTCATTTTAGCCCCTAAGGTTTTCCCAAGGGCCAAATAAACCCCTAACTTTTTTTTGGGTCGAAATAAACCTCGACATTATAAAATAGGACTAATTTAGCCCCTTTACTTGTAAGGGTACTTTAACGGAGAGGGGCTAATTTTGACCACTTTTGTATACATTATGGGTGTATTTGGACACAACTAATACTGTTAGGGGCTTATTTGAATCCAAAATAACGTTAGAAGTTTATTTGGCCATAGGGTAAAACTTTAAGGCTAAAATGAACCTTCATGTGTTCAGATTTAATTTTGTAATTTTAATTGTTCAGTAATTTTTCTCCGTGCCATCGATAGTCAATTATAAGAATTCATGATAAATTTTAACGGTATATATCCTCACGTTTTCTTAAAATACAAAACAAACGTGAGCTTTTGAAAAATATAACAAAGAGCTAGAAAACTCAAAAACAAACACGTACTGTGATTTTATGTGTTGAGATTAATCCATTTTCAATACTTTTCGAAACCAGAAGAGGTATTTGTAATTTTAATGGACTAGAGTACGTAATCTACCTTGTCCAACCACCATATTTTCGTACAAGAACCTTTAATTTCCATTATTGGTGGGGTACCTGCTTAAGTGGCAATGCATCAATTTGGTTAAAATGTGACAAATCCTTGAAATGTCAAATTCTGATGTTAATATTTCCTACAAATATTGCAAGCTTTAAAAGTGATGGTTGCTATCTTTTTTAGAAGTCTTGCAATATTTTTCTTTGGTGGTTGTTGTCAGTCATACTCGAATTACAGTAAATCAGCCGAGTCAAGAGTCGAACCGTCATCGATCGAATCAATTTGGTTGGACCAATTCAAGTAAAAAAACCAGAGAACATTATTATGATAAATTATTAATGATACACACGAGTTATTAAACAAACTCTAATGTATTTAACTAAAAACTATCAAATTAGGTTAAACAAGGCAAAAACTTGTATACGATGCATTTGAAGGTCTAATGACGCGTGTATCGAGTTTAACTTCTAAAATATCGCGTATATTATATGTATTGAACTTATGCGCTGAAATGTTGAGTTTAGTTAGCGTTTGAAATATCGTAGTTATGTAAAAAAACAAGTATAGGTTAATATAGAAAAAATAAAAAATAAAAACATGCATGTGTGAAGACCTCAATTGATGAAATATCACTTGTCGAACCGTAATAAAGTCGGACAAAATACCCCTCTTGATTGATTCACAACCAGTTCATGTCCGGTCCAACCGGTACTTATTCCATGCCAGATTTTATAAGAATATATATGGTTGTGGTTACGGTTTTTGATTTTTCATCGTTATTGAGTAAGTTTTGCATCATGGATGACATCAAGATTTGAAAATGAAAGTTGCTCCAGGCCACCACTTTTCACAACCTTCACGGAAATTTAATTAATTGGAAAAAAAGAGATTCTAAATTGACCCGAGATATTTTTGTAACCTTTTCTGTTCTTGATTCTATATAGCTTTTTATAAATTTATTATTTTTTAAATTATAATTCAAAAATTGACATGTTGAGCAGTTTCAATCAGCTATAATAGTGTATGTCCGTTTTCTAATTTCTGGCCTTAATTTTATGCCCTTTATCCAAAAGCCATATGTAGTAGTATTACAGATTTGAATCAATTAATATAAGTTTCAAATTATTATTATAGAATAAGGTTTAATTTTCACGTACTTCATCCATTTCGTTCCTTTTGATCTTTCAAAGAAAAAAAAATTACTTACGCATCAAGGAAACAATAAATACTATAGAAAATTATGCAAATGTAGAAAATTCGCATGTTGTCAGGTCAAACGCATCCACGATAGGTGGGGAGAAGGTAGACCAGAAATTTTTGTTCATTTTTTAAATTAAGTTTAATAAAAGTTTACATTTACTAGTGTACAATTTATTATGTATGTAAATGTACAACACTAAAAATAGATAATTTGCCATCATCTATTCCATTTATACTCTTACAGTTAAGTATGTGCTAATTATATACCACATATAATTATATTAGTAAGAGTAGGAGGAGTTAAAAATTTGAAAGTGGACTCTTCTACTGTAACAAAGAAAGTATATGTTATTTTACTTGTGTGTGTGTGTATATATATATATATATATATATATATATTAAAAGAGTATAACCATATAATAACTAAATCTTTGTCTTACCATGTGTGGTCGGTTATATGAATCATTTCTTGCTATCGTATAGGTACATTGAAAGTGACAAATAGAAGACAAAAAATTTAGACAAATCACCACTGGTCCACTGCAGTAGTATTTAAGAGAAAAATTTGTAAAATTTTTAAATTTATTAGGAGAGTCGAAATCAAAGAATTGATCAGAGCCTCTCGCCATCATGAAGGCGACCCTAATTTGGAGCATGGTTTAGTGGGAGAGGATTCCTACTCGGTACCATGTCAGTTGGAGATGGTTGACTTTTATGTGATTTCAAAAATGACTCGGGATGGAGCAGTGTTTTTAGTGTTTAGATACAACCGAACTCATGATATTGGCTTTGATACGATGTACCCTTTGGCATTGTAATTCAAGTTTCAGATAGAGAGACATGATGTTTTCTCTAATTTCTTCAATACTGAATTTGTGCCTTAGTGGTTAGTGCGCAGGGCCGACCACTCAGATGTTGGTAGGTTCGATTTTTACTTTTGTCAGTTCTGCCCATGCCTTACATTTTTTGTGAGAGTCAACTCCAACTTGTCCTACATAAGATGAGTCTCAAGATGTTCTTAGCACACTTATACATTTTTTTCTTCATTTTGTTGCGTGCACTGCACTCTTCCTTGTTGATTTAGTACCACACAATGCCTTGGTTGAACATAGCTCAAAAGATTCACAATTTAGAACATCCATCTGGCCTAACAGAGCTTCGTCTTTGTAGCCTTTCTCCCTTTCTTGTATGCTCTCCAAAATCCCGTACTTTAGCAACAAAAACTACTACAAATACCCACTAGAGTGGCTAAAGAAACCCCAAAAGTAAACAACAAAAAGACACACCTCAAATAATAATAGAGTTATCTAGACTCTCTAAAAATAATAACAGCTCATTTATATTTAAATTTAACATGTTGCAACACAACATTTCCTCTATTGATCAGACATGCTTGAACTTGAAGGAATATGCCTGATTTTATGGCTACAACAATATTCTGTTGGGCTTGGGTTCACCCCAATTGGGCTCCCATTGAGCGTGGCCCAAGGAACCCACTTAAGCCCACTTGGACTTTGACTCACTAAGACCATTGACCAAACAAATGAATTATTTGATTCAATTTGTTTTGTGTGTGACCGGTGTGCAGTGAGGCAGCCGTGAGCCGAGAAAAGAAATCGAAATCTGGGAGAGAGAAAAGAGAGAGAAGGAGAAAGAAAGATTGGGGGAAAAATTAAGGTTCTTGTGAAGTGAAGATTGAATTCTTCAAGCCAAGATTGGAAATCAATTTGAAGCCTAATCTTGATGAAATTGCAGTTCCGGGTTCCTCTCATCTAACTCTTCGAATCTATCGGAGTAGTTTTTCATTTCCTCTATTTTGGTGAGATCCTTCTAATTTTACTTTGGGTTTGAAGTTAAAATTAGAAGATATATTGTTGATGATATGATTGTGTATCCACCTATTTGGTGAAAACTCTTGTGTACCCATTATTGATTATAGTGGAGATTTGACTGGACTAAATTCCGTGGTTTTTTCCCTCTTTGGGTTTCCACGTTAAAAATTTCGGTGTCTGATTCTTGTTTATTTTCATGTTTATTGTGCTATGTTATTTAGTATTCCTATGATTGCCTATTTTATGAGCCATTGGAAAAGATGAGATTGGACTGGGTTTTATGACTCTGTTAGTTCTGTGATTGATTCCTTTCCCCTTGCACAACAAGTGGTATCAGAGCCTTGGTTAGTTGAGTTGTTTGTGGTTATAAAATGGAAGAAGAGTTATCCGATACTATGATTAAATTGACTTCATCCAATTATTCAATTTGGAAGCCTAGAATGGAAGACCTTTTGTATTGTAAGAATTTGTTTGATCCTGTTCTAGGGGATGAGGGTAGGCCGGAAGAAATGACTGATAAGAAATGGAATAATTTGTATAGGAAGACTGTTAGCACAATTAGGAGTTGGATAGACCAAAGTATCTTTCATCATTTTTCTCAAAAAACGAAAGCTAATGAGCTGTGAGAGAAATTGGAGGGTATGTATGAAAGAAAATGTGCTTTGAACAAAGCTTCTTTGTTGAAACGGACTGAGGTATAAAGATGGTACTAATATGTCTAAGCACTTGAGTACCTTTCAGGGATTGTTAAATTAGGCTGTGAAGTTAAAACTGAACTTGGATCATGAAGTTCAAGCATTGTTATTGTTTAGCTCACTTCCGAACAGTTGGGAGACTTTGGTGGTTTCAATTAGCAATTCCACTCCAAATGGTGTGTTATCCTTGGCACAAGTCCAAGAAGCTCTAATGAATGAAGAGATTAGAAGAAATGAGCAAGGCTTTAAAACTAAGTCGCATGCTTTGGTGACAGAAAAGAATGACCGGAAAGGAAGAAGCAAGAGTAGAGAGCCTTACAACAAAAATGACAAGCCCAAAGGTAGATCCAAGTCAAGAAAAAATGTGAAATATTTTCATTGTCAAAAGGTTGGTCACTACAAGAATCAGTGCAGAATTCTCAAGAGAGAACAGTCAGCGGAGAAAGGCAAGGGCAAGAAATATGAACAAAGAGATGAGAATGATACTACTGCAGTAATTGTGGTTAAGGATGATCTTCTTGTGTTTCATGAAGACAGTGTGGTAAATGTTGCAAGCAATGATTGTGATTGGGTCATTGACTCAGGTGCTTCTTATCATGTGAGTCCTCACATGCATTTTTTCTCATCTTACACTGTTGGAGACTTAGGCTCTGTGAAGATGGGAAACAATATGTCATGTTGCATTGTTGGCATTGGAGATGTATTGTTGGATATGGGTACCGGTTGCACTCGTCTTGAAGAATGTGAGGCATGTTCCAGATGCGCGCCTCAACCTTATCTCCACAGGAAGACTTGATGATGAAGGGTATCATAGCGCTGAAGGTGGTGGCAAATGGAAACTTACTAAGGGGAGTCTCATTATTGCTATGGTTTGTCGTCGCGGTTATAGTGGCTTCTGTCTTTCTTTACTTTGAGATTGATTAGTTTTTTTTCTTATGAGCCAGAATTGTTTGTATGATATAATAGTCTTTAACTTGTTTGTGTTCTTTGTACATGAATAATTTTTGAATCAAGTTATCCAAAGTTGGTTTTGTTCATTGATTTGTGGGTCTGTTGGTTCTATTATTTGATTGTTTGGATTCCGTTGTTATAATCACATAGATCTTTTATTTTTATATCAACAGAATTCGTGGTTGAGCATACGTTTTTTTTTATCATTGTTCCTAACTTGTAAATATTCGACTTTTATCTGATTTCTTGCGGCTTTGTTAATTTTGGCTCTAACAATTTGTCTATTTGATCAGAAATTTTGCCGTTGGCCTGTTAAATCTTCGTACATTTACTCATTCAGTTGTGGAGGAATGGCTCAAAACATGAGCAACGCAATTGCAACCTTCGCGGTGAGCCAATTCAGCAACCATTGGGTAAGATTCATAAAACATATATGCTTTGTGTCTTCAAACTTTGGATGTCTTCTGAATGATCTGATTTCAAACAGAGCTGCCATGATTGTCTGTCTGTGAAGGCAAGCTTTGAATTCTGTCTGAGCTGCCATTGTCGTCGGAAAGGTAAGGATCCTTTTCATTCTTTCTATGTTGTTCCTTTTTAATTAGTATCCAAGCTACTGCTCCTTGCTCTTTGTCTTCTCTGAAGGAACCATCAATGATAGCTGTTATGTAATTGGGATTTTGTGTGTAGGTTCTTGAATCGTCCTTTGCCCCTTGTTCTCTTTTAGGACTTGTGTTCCTCTTCTAATTTGCCACCAGCCTTCTGAAACTCTCAAATTCCAACTTTGATAGCTGCCAAATATGTTCTGGCTGTGTTACTTGCTTATCCCAGACATCTTTGCCCCTTGCAACCCATAATTCCCATAGGACAAAAAAGATTGTACCAGTATCTCCTCATCAGGAGCATTCTCAATCCATTGAGATAACAATACTTCAATAGGAATTCTCTGGTTTTCATTGAATTTAAAACCCATGGTTAACATGAACCATACTCTTTTAGCAGATTGGCTTTCAGTGAATAGGTGGGATGTTTTTTCAACATTGTTATAACACCTGGTGTATTCCGGGTTAATTTGGAGACCTCTTCGATTGAGTGCCAGAGATAAGGGAAGTGCTTTACTTAAAATTCTCTAAACTAGAGTTTTGATTCTGCTCGGTGCATTTAATTTTCACAATCTTCTCCAGGTAGCTTTCGAGATCTGATTTAAGGATGACGAAGAAGCCTACATTGCATGAAAGTCATTGTAAACCTCTTGGTATCCTTGCTTGACATTGTTATTTCCTGCTTGACATTGTCTTGTGTAGTCTGTGTACTTTGTGGGATGTGTATTGATTTGATCTTGTTATGTAAACTCTGTGGAAGCTTAATTTTTTCTCATCCCATAGTTTGGATTTAGTCATTATATCTGCCACCTTCCATTCTTTCCTATTCTCTAGAAGATCCTCTTGATTAGAGGGTTATTAGATTTAGGAATTCAATTACTCCATATTGGCACTTGCTGACCACTCTTGATTTACCATTTGAGACATGGAATGATTAACTTTCTTCCCCTAAGAATGCTTCGCTATTCCAGGAGCATCTTGTACCTATCTTTACTATAGTGAATTCTTCTTTTGAGCAATATTTTCCCAGGAAATGTTGTGCTAATAGAGAGGAAGGGTCTTGTTTACATTGTCATGCATGCTTAGCTAGAAGAGATTGGTTCATCATTTGTGCCTTTCTAACATGAACCTATCTCTTCTACCCTATACCTTGAGGCTTTTCAAATCCTTGCTATTGCTCCCACTGAGATGGAGTGAGAGCTTTTGTGATAGAGAACAGTTGAATTTCTTTTAGCTCTTTTGTCAATGCAAAATTCACTTTATGATTTTGTGTAAGTCAATAGGATTTTAATTGGATTAAATATTTTCAGGTTGGAGGTTCTATTGCTCTCAAAAGTCTTATAGATCTAAAGAAAATAGTTGTTGAAGGATGTCTTCATTCTAGTATTGATCCAAATACAATAGTTGGGAGAGAAGTATTAGGAGAGAATTGGTGTGAAATACACATAAAAGTAGTCCTTCAATTTGAAGAGCGATTGGTTCGACCTCATGATCATTGTCAAACACTTGGAGATGCTGTTGGTAAAATGGTTTCTTGGCCATGCAATTTTGTATGTAATGTATTATTTTTTTTAATAGAAATTTACTTATTTGTTAAAGCTAACATTTCAATATCAATTTCTTACATTTCATTTTTAGACTTAGGTGGCACCGTAGTTACATTTCAATATTAAATTATGGAATTATTTTTATTTCAACATTATAATACTAGAAATTATTATAATATGACATCTAAGTGTCATAAAAAGTCATTTTATTAATATAATAATATAATTAAATTTCACCTATTAATACATGTAAAATGTCAGCAACTAATATAAAATGACATCTACAAATGTCATAATATGTGATTTATTCTGTCAATTAAAAATGTCTTTAAAAAATTATTTATCTATACATTTCATTATGCCTTATAAACAATTAAAAATGCGTTAACAAGTTATTTATTAATACATTTTATTATGTCTGAACAAACATTTCCTGACATTTAATTAAGCCTCATTATCGATTATTCGTAATAGTTTGGGAACTTATTCAGACATTTTAAAGTGCCTCGATAGCTTACATACTCTATTAGGACACGACTTTAGCTCACGCTTAAAGTTAATGTGGGGATAAATTAAATGCCTCAAAATGTATGATAATAAAACATTTGTCAATGTCTTAAAATCTATTTTTTGCTGTAGTGGTGCAGCTAAACCTTTGCACTTTAAATGCATTAATAGTTTAATATGATTAATGCTGAATAGATGATGGCATAAAAATAAAGGAATTGGAACACTTGTTTGCAGTTCGATCACAAACAACTTTCTACATGCACACAATTTTGATATATCATAATCTTTCATGTAATATAGCTAAGACCCCAACTGATTTCTGAACTCCAACTTTTGGGGAGGATACATTTAGGTAGTGATTGAGAATGACTTGGTATCTGTACATCACAGAGGCACTGTAAACATGCAGTTGACATAATTACAACACATGCCAAGTCGGTCACAAAATGTGAGCATGCATCAATATAATTTCTTAACTCATTGGATGATAAGAGTGTTTAAAGGTCAAATAATACCTATAAGAATAATCCAAATTAGTTGCATATCCAAAATGTCTGGCAATAACGACAGGAACTTTATGGCCACTTTAAGCAAGAAAATGCAGAAGCATTCTCTCAATGAAGGACCGCAGCAGATGAAAAATAAGAAACAATTATAAAATTTACTGACTCCTTCCCACATTAAGTTGTCAAACCAATTCTATGATCAATAAATATCATAATAGACATAAAAGCCAATGAATATATAATTCAATCGAGCTTAATTAATGCGAATACAAATCGGTAACAGACCCACAAATATTAATTCACATCATAAATTCCAAATGTACTTTCAAAATATTGCCCACACAATCACCATTTAATATGAGTGAAATTTCAATGAATAAGTACCAAGGAAAATATTTTGAAAAACTTAAATCAATTATAAAATTCATTTATATTAATAAATGGTTGAAAATGACAAACTCGAAATGCATAAGTTTAAAACACCAAAACTAATGCATAAAGTTACTATTAATGTCATCTACCTCCCTAACTTATGTTTACCACTACCAGCCTTCACGGTAAAACTTTTGAATTACCAAACAAAATGTGAGATTCACTAACCTCAACAAGAGAGGAAGATCCAGAAACGAAAATAGAAACCAAACAAATTTACTGCTCCTCAAACCCGAACCACGAGTATTAACGCTCTTTGCTGTTTGAAATGGCAACTTTGATACACGATCCCTTGTCTGAGTATTGATATTGTTGGGGCTTTTTGTGTTCATTGTTGCCATCGCTCTCGACACTCTGACTAATTCTTCCCAAAAATATAATATTCATTCATAGAAAATGGGGAATTTTTTAAAAAGATATCAATGCTCTGTTCAGTATGAAATGAGATTTGAAAAAAATCTTCCTAGGTATAATGACTTTGAGTTGCGATGCACATAATGTTTTTTTTCAGTGAGAAAGATCGAGCGGCTCAAAAATTAAAATCAGAGGATTCAGAAACTTTTCTGAACACCAAAAGAAAGGCAACTGGGCTTTCAAACGTGCCTCTGCCTACCAAAAGATTCTTGTGAAAAAAAGAAATTTCAAATTAGAAAAGGAATTTTACAATGCATTAGAAATTTAAAATAGTACTAATACTGTATTAACAAAAAGAGAACCGCAACCAGAGAAGAAAGGAAATTAAACAACTTATTTTTTATGAAAAAACCGACAGGTAACGCAAAACATACAACGTACCTTGTTAATCGAACTGACTGTGGCAACATTGTGAAGAACAATCCGAAGCTTCTGGGGTTCAGAGTTGGACTTAACCAACGCATGCATTCTTCCCCTTACCGAATTAACGTCGGAGTTTCGGGGAGTTCCAATACTGTATGCGCACACACACCTACGCTCACAAGATCCCCAAAAAGAAATATGTTCTGGATTCCGACAATTCCACCTTGCTTAACTAAGTGATTCCTTAAACTAAAATGATTACAAAAAAAAAAAAAACAAAAGAAAAACTACGCCCCCACGTCTCGGCCTCTGCCATGGTTCTGCAAACCCCTCCTGCCGCCGGGAACTCTCAGCACAATCAGCAATTCCTCAACAACGTCCTCTACACCAGTGTCTTACCTTACGTTGAAGACGTCAAGTGGTTCATCTGGCAGCACCTCCTCGCTTTTTCAGAATCCTATCCGTCTCCCCAAATCAAAACCTCCGCTTTCACCTACAACGATGGCCGCTTCGCTCTGTTAACAGACCGAAGGCACTGTCCTGATGGTCTTCCAGAACGTCACTTTAAACATCATGATCCAATTCTGGCTTATGCAATCACTCCATCTCCTGATATGATTGTAAATGCAGCCATTGTTAGTCCCAGTACCATTGTTTCTATTACGAATTTGCAAAATTGGGTGTGTAGGTGTGAAATACATCGGAAATTGGAAATTCTACTGATGTCTGTAGGGGATGAAAAAGAACGAACAACAGAAAAAGAGGCCGCTCAATCGTTGTATTCATTTGAAGCGCCGTCAATGAACAGGAAGAAACATCTCTGTCCGCTGTGTAAGTTTTGAAACGATAACACTAATACCAAGCAACTACCACTGTCAGATTTACTCACATCCCTATTTATGTCATCATATAGATAAGATATTACTGTGAATGTATTTTCATTTGCCAAAAGTGTTATTAATGTTAGAGAAACCATGGAAAAGAAAAGAAATTAATACAAAAAAAGGACAAAAACATGGTCTGTACACGTTACTTCAGAATATATTAAAAATATTATCCATCCAAAAGAAACATATAATTGAATAGTAAGACTTTTCTTCGTCTTCAAAAACCAGCTAGCCATCAAAGTTTCGTGCAAGTATTGAAGACGTGCGAACAGCTCATGAGATAACTATAGTCAACCGCTCTTATCCAACCAAAACAACTATATATAGGAGATCACAAATGGTCGCCATTTGCATCAATCCAATCACATACATACAAACAGTTTGCTGCGCCAAAACACTTAAGAAAAATTAACCAATGGCGAAAACAATGTTGCTGGTCCTTTCTTTTCTTCTGCTAAACTCCTTCTTATGTTTAGCCGCCGAACAGCCCAACCCGGTGCGCGATATTGATGGAAAGATACTCCGATCCGGCGAGGGATACTACGTTTTGCCTGTCATTCGAGGCTCTGGAGGCGGCGTCACTCTGGGCAGCCCCGTCAACTCCAGTGAACTTTGCCCTTTGACCGTTGTCCAGGAGGGCCAGGAAGTCGACCGTGGCCAGCCCGTAACTTTTACGCCAGTTAATCCAAAGAAAGGCGTGATTCGTGTTTCCACGGATTTAAACATCAAATTCAACGATGCTATAACTATTTGCATCGAATCAAATGTATGGAAGCTTGATTATGCTGAAGAAATAGGGAAATATATTATTGTTACCAATGGAGTTGAGGGAAATCCTGGACGGGAAACTCTAAGCAACTGGTTTAAGATTGAAGAATACGAGAACGATTATAAGCTTGTCTTTTGTCCTACGGTTTGTGACTTTTGCAGGCCAGTTTGCGGGGATATTGGAATTTACATCGGTCAGGATGGAACAAGGCGTCTTGCTCTGAGTGATAAACCATTCAGAGTGGTCTTCAAGAAAGCATGAAGAACGTACAAATTTTCTCTTGTTTATTTTTATTTATATTTCCTCCTAAATAAAAAATAATGAGGAATAAATGATGTATTTCTACTTTAAGTCTAGTAACGTGTGGCTCCAATTAATATACAGAAGCTAGGTTGCTTGTAATAATTAGTATATATATTGTGGAGCGAAAATGGAAGTGAAAAGAAATTAATAAACTTGTTTTTGCTATATCTTTTTATTTTTATTTTTTGAATACCATATTAGTAATATTACAATGACATTTAGTCTATTTCATTGAAGTGGGACGGTAAAAAACAAGTTCGCACCCTAATCAAATGGTCCTGCCAAAGCAACACTTTAAGATGGTATAAAATATAATAAGTCAGGTGGTTCAGAGATGGTTAAACATGTTCTTGGAAAAAAAAGAATTTATATAAAAAATATATTGAACATGTAAAAATGTGTAATTGAATAGTAAATTTTATTATAAATTATTAAAAAATATTATAATATAAAGAAAATTTGTTACCTTTGCATCACTAATGATCAAACTCATAATTTAAGGGTTACAAGGTCTTCCCACTGCCACTCCAACCCATTCGAAAAAATTGCTATAATATATTAAGGTTAATATGGGAAAAAAAAACCAAAACACAAATAAAAGAAAGAATAACGAACCTGGCCTAGAATTATGTATAAATCAAACCTTCAAGTGAGGTGATCCGCGCAGAATGTCATGTATTTTTTATGGGGTTTAAAAACATATTTTCAAAATTTAATTTTGAAAATAATTTTTAAATGTGACAAGTGTGTTGAAATATAAAAAGGTATAATTGGACCCTAAAAATATACATTAAAAATTATTAAAAAATTAGTATAATATCCAAAAAATATAATTTTGAAAACATGGTAAACCGCATGCCTTCATATATGATATCTATATGTTTTTGGTATTAATTCGTTAGATATTTTTTGATACCCAATATAATCATTCAGAAATTCGTCTCAATATATTTGTTCGTGAGTCAGTACTTCATCTTTTTCTTTAGAACTTTGGTTCAGGAATAATTTTATATTTGCAGCGATGATTACATTTTTACTGTCTATCAAAAGTAAAAATGTTGCTACTTCTCTATAGTCATGCATGGTCATTTAGATAGTACACTCGAGATAGAAGGAAATTATTTACAAAACTCAATTGGATCGAAGATCAAACTTCTGATAACAAATGTGCTGAACCGAAAGATTAACTGCCTTTCCTGAATCAAGCAAGACCTAAAAAGCTCTTAGGCCAAATACTGTCGGAATTTAGGCTATACCATATTGAAATTTTTTTTAAGTTAGTGGACAAAAATAAAATAATTTTACCTTAATAAACCAAATAAAAACAATATCCAAAAATAAGGGACTAATAAAGTACGTAATTTAACCTTAAAAATTTATTTTAAAAAATCCTTTTTAAAACGCCATGATCCACATCTCCTCATTTACACTCATTTATACAGGTAAATTGAAGCTACCGGTATCACACATATGTGAGCATGGTGCATGGATACGACAACACTCTATGATCACCATAGAACAATCTTACATATATTCACAATATATAGAACCCCAAAAAGAATATTTAAAAAAAAAAAAAATCCACAATATATAGACCCTCAAATACCCGAAGCAATTGGTATATTCAGACAATTAATGAAGAAACGTTGCAAATTTGTCGAAGTGTATTAAGATACTAGCTAGATAAATTCGGTGGTTACTCGTGTATCTCTCTCAATGGATATTGAAGAATTAATACCAGAGAGTAAATTTCTATGAGCCGGGGGGCTAAGTGCAGTTCTTTGAATCTAAGGTTGAATAAAATCACATCTCCTCGAGCAAGAAGTGAAGCCGCTTCACTGATTGAGTTGATGAGCGAAGCCACTTGACCGATGAGGTGAAGGCTTTCTTTCTCTTCTGCTCGGTTTTCGCCTCCAAGAGGGTCAAGTTAAGCCTTTGATTGTTGATGGCCTTTGTTTTGTTGAGTTGGCGATCCAAGCCTTGCTGTAGAGTTCGACTGCGACAACCCGCTTGAATATCTCTCTGTTCAGAGAAAGAATAGCTACCAGTAAACTCTCCATTATCAGCTGCATGTTATCGGAAATAATGCAATTAGAGGTTCAGTAAAAAGCATGTACCACGACCAAGCAAGACGAATCATTTCTCTCTCTGGCCGAACAGATGGTCAATGATCCTGATAGGGGAAGTCACACTTGGAAAGGGTGGACAATGCTCTAGCCCTACGTACTGTAAGGAGGGATTTTTTGCTGTTATCTTAGGTACTAGCTTTGCTTTTCTCCTAGAGTTAGAGCCGGTAGCTATGAGTGCCACAGATGGTCTAATGAGAGGAATGGAAGTGATTGACACGAGGGCACCTCTAAGTGTTCCGGTAGGTGGAAGTGGACGATCCTATTTGGTCAAATACCTAGTGACAAATGTTGTGGTATCTCCTCAAATTCCTAATACAATTATTATTGGGCCAGACTTTCTAATTTTGAATAGATTAGGAAACTAAACCCAATAGGATTTCCCTTGTTTTATTATAAATAGACGTTGTTTGTAATAGACTAGATGCAGTAGCAGAGCAGATATAGTAGACAGATATCATTCTAGACAGAGACGGTGCTAGAGAGAACTGTAGATGAGAAAGGTACAATTGAATTGAGAGCAAAAAGGCTAACTCTTCTATTATGCAATTCTCTATTTGTTTGGAATAGTGCGCATTCCCGTGGATTAAACTACGTTAAATTGTTGTGTTTTTCTTTTCTGTTTTCAATTCCGCTGCAGTGTTGTTGTTGAAATATTTCTTCTAACAAGTGGTTCGAAGATCCTGAGGGGGGTGTTTTTTTCTAACAACAAACTCCTATGTTACTTTCATTATGGTATTTCTGAACAAGTTCCAGGATAACAAGCCTAAGGGTACGTTTGGCGCGCGGGAATGGGAATGAGGGGCATCTCATATCTGGGAATGATAAATCTTTCATTAAGGGAATCATAGATTGCTTTTTAGAGGATATAATAGTTCAAATTATTAGATTCCCGTACGTATCAAACATAAGAATTTTAATCCTAGAAATCAGATGCCGATTCCTCCCATTCCCATTGTCGCGCGCCAAACAAACCCTAAAGTCCTGTTTGGTTAACAAGGATTCTAGTCAATGAAAGTAATATGATTCCTCAATATTAAATTCCTTCGTTTGGAATTGATTTTAATTGATTGGGAAAGGAAAATAAATCTGCGATGCAAGGAAAATAAGTGTTATTTTCCTGGAAAAGGAATCCTTGTTGTAATCTGGTATTCTTTTTCCCGGGTCACAAATTTTCAGAAAAGACACTCACTACCCTTACTATTATTTATTTTCAAATATTTTATATTTCTATTATATCAACCATAAAAAAAAACCATAAAATGAAAAAAGGAATTATATATATATATATATATATTATTTTTCTTGAAAAAGGTAAAAAATTGTCTATGTATAAAAGTTGTCTAACTAATTTGTTGCAACTAATCATCCACAATATCACAATTTACTTTAGTATATATTGTACTAATTAAACTCTGTTTATTTTAATTTTTATGTTCAAACATATATACTTAAAACAATATATATACTTTTCATATATAATATTCTTTATAGTTAATTAGCTACAAAACTAAATAATATTTTAATAAAAATTAATGTATCATATTTAAAAGTTCTAATTTCTCTTCCCTTTAAATTTGGAAAAAATTGAGTGACAAATTTAATATTTCATTTTACAGTAAGAAAATTTATTTTTTCAATTACTTTCTTACTCATCTGAATTCTCGCTAGACTAATAACTACATTATAGATCAATTAATAATCAAATATATAATTTTTTTAAATTTTAAATTAATTTTGGATGAGTAATTGGCATGATATTTAGTTTTAAAGTTGTAATTTAATTTATAATTAAATATTATTTAGCTCTTATTTAGTAGGTTAATAATATTTTATGAGAAAATCATTAACCTTAATTCGAGAGGGCATTTTCGATATTTAGTTTAGTTCACGTTTAAATTCCCAAATACATTTCTTAACCAATCCAAACACAAAAAAAAATATTCTTTTTTACTTTACTTTCCTTATCATTAAATTCCCAGAAATCATATTCCCCAAAAACTTTACTTTCCCATGAACCAAACAGGCCCTAAGGGTTTTCTTATTGATGATATCAATATTGATAATAGTGACGATAACGCCCCAAGCCAATGGTGACCAAAAAGCACCTTAGAATTTTATTTATTTTGCCTTGGGTTCTTTCGAAGACTTTTAGTTCATCTATTTAGTACATCTACAAGACGATGAAACTCTATCGTATATAAGATTTTCCTACTTTTGGCTTATCGGGCTAAGCGAATCATTGGATACTCCAAGCTTTCTTTCGAACCAGATATTCGCTACGCACCTCTTGCCCCACCATAAGCCAACTATTGATCTGACCGAACTCGGTCGATCTAGTGCTTACTCCATTAAGGCTGCTATAAATATAACTATTTTTATATAAAATATAATATATATATATATATATATCTATAGAGGCATACTAAACGCAGTAACCGTTTTACTATTCGCAGTAACATTCCCCTATGTCTAACATTATATGTTTACGGCACTAAAATCATGGCTGCGTATGCAACAAACTTATGGTTCATGGAGAACTCAAATTGATCAACCATCAACTTGCCCAGAAAATAAAATATTAATTAGGGGTGAGCAGAAGACCCACAGTCCCAATCTGGACCCGAACCAAAATCAACCCGAACCCGCGGGTCAGTTCGGGTGGACCCACGCATCACCTCTGGCCTTTTTTTTCTTTTTTTTTTTCCGGTAAGACATGGCCATGGCATCGGTGGTTTTAGAACAAAAAACGTGGCCCATGGTTCCCGAACCGGAACCGTAACTACTAGTACAATTTCTCTTTCTTTAGAACCAGGCGACCTAAACTTGGTAATAAGCCTTAATTAGGAAACATTGTTAACCACTCAAGCTACTCGTTTTGTAATTATTTTTCTTCTCCATATTATTATATTATATTATACAAAATAAAATAAAATTGAAGTATGAATTATTTAATACTCTTTTTCAGTTATATTTATTATTTAAACTACACCTCACATGCATCTCATAATCTTAATAAATTTTAATTTATTATAAAAAAATTAACAATATTTTCTTCAATGACATTATATATTGTTTCAAATTCAAATACTATGCAAAATTTATCACTCAAAAAAAGATATATCAAATAAATAAAATTATACTCTGTTATCTTTTTTACTACGGTATTTTATTTTTAATAATAATGAAAAGGTGAAAATAATGAAGAGAAAAAACAACAGAAAATAAATAAAATTAACACAAAATGTAAATTATACCTTTGGTTTGTATATTATTATAATACATGTAGTATAAATTATTTTATATATAAATAAACATAGTATATGATAAAGATAATAATAAAAAATAATAAAAGAATTAGTAGTTGAAGTTATTAACCAGCTTTCCTTAAGGCTTATTGTAAGACCCCATAGTTTTTCGCCCTAGTTAACCCTTATAATTTATATTTATATAACAATTATCTTTTCTAACTCGATTAGGTACAATTATAAAATTGTATGATTTTCTTAAATATTTTGATTATGAAATCTTGTGGTTTAAGTTATAATGTTTTGAATTTTAATTTATAATTGTGATGTTTAAGTCAAAGTAATTTAGACGTTAATTTAAGTGTAGGATTATGTTTAAGAATATATGGAAGTAGATATATTGGTTTAATTTTGGGAATTATGGAATGAAAAATAAGAAAATTAGAAAATAAGTGAAAAATAGACAAATAACGGCTTTTACCGCTATTGGATCGGTTAAAACTGATCAAACCGTCTTAAAATTGTGAAGAAAAATATATGATTGCCTTCAGAGCGGTTTTAATCGCTATTTGAACGGTTAAAACGGACATTTGTTAGGCTGACCAAAGTCAGAGCGGTTTTTCCTAGCATTGGAGCCGGTAAAACCGATCGTCGACTGGAGTGAAAAAAAAATATATCTTCCTCTAAGTTGCAACGTTGGGCTACAGCCTTAGGGGCCTGTAACCCCATAGTTTTGGCCGATCAGGCACCCATAAGACTTTATATACTTCCCCTGATCGTTCATAACATAAGAATTAGGAAGAATCAAGAAGGAGAAAAGAGAAAGAAAGAAAATAGAAGAAAATTTGGAAGAGGAAGATTTGAAGCTTGGATTTGGATCCTAAACTGTGAAAACCTATACTAGCAACTTCAGGAACACGTTGGTAAGGAATTCACACTTTCCATAACGTAAATTTTCAGAGTTATGATTCCTAGAACTAAAAATATTGAAGTTTTTAGCTTTTCTTATTTTTTATCTGATCTTTAGTTTTGAACGATGTAAATAGAGGAAGAAAGGATAATACTTTGTATGTGATGAATGCAAAGTTGAAGAATGGAGATGCAAAATGCAGTACAAGATTCCTCCATTGATCTCTGGCATAAAAGATTTGGACATATCAGTGCAAAGGGGTTTTAGATGCTTGCTCAGAAGCAGATTCTCCTTGAGGTGAAATGTATGCCTTTGAAACCCTGTGTTGATTGCATTTATGGAACGCAAAATAGGATTGCATTTAAAAATTTGTCTCCATCTAGAAAGTCTAGTAATTTAGATCTTGTTCATACTGATGTATGCTATATGAAAGATAGATCTCATGGTGGTACTTTTTATTTTGTCACTTTAATTTATGAATTTGCTAGAAAGGTTTGGTGTTTTCCTTTGAAATCTAAAGATCAGGTTTTAGAAATGTTTAAGATTTGATAGCATGGTTGAAAGAGAGACTGGCAAAAAGTTGAAATGTGTTAGAGTTGATAATGGTGGTGAGTACATGGGCCACTTGAATATTACTATAAATCTCATAGTATTAGACTTGAGAAGAGTGTTCCGAAAATTCCTCAACAGAATGGTGTGGCAGAAAGAATGAACAGAACTATCACTGAGAAGGTTAGATGTATGTTGTCTAATGCTAAGTTGCCTAAATCCTTTTGGGCTGAAGCCATGCGGACAGCTGTTGATTTGATTAACCTTTCCCCTTCAATTCCATTAGATGGTGATACTCCACAGAAAGTATGGACATGGAAAGATGTATCTTATAAACACTTGAGAGTTTTTGGTTGTAGAGCCTTCGTACATATTCCAAGAGATGAGAGATCAAAGCTTGATGGAAAATCCAAGCAATGTATTTTCTTGGGGTATGGGCATGAAGAGTTTGGTTACAGATTGTGGGACTCTGTTACAAAGAAATTGATTAGAAGCAGATATGTCATTTTTCTTGAAGATCAGACCCTCCTCTAATTTAACTCAACTCGGTCATTCTTAATGTTTATTACTTATCAGTGTAGACAATTAGGCCTTAAATATACCTGTTGACCAAGAAACCTTGTTCAATTCATGCATGTTGGTCGTTTTGTTCAGAAAAAAAGACAAAATCACAGAAAAGGAATCTAGACCATGCATGCTATATATAGGAATGATGAAGAATTTAGGCTAAAAAAAAAAAACCAACAATGAAAACCATTAGTAGATAAATGAAGAAATCATTGTCTAGCTGATTCAGTTGCAGCTGTGCTTTCTATGCTAAAAATGGTGTACAATTTGTATATACTATCAAATTAATACCGTTTTAATAAATGCAACATGTCGTTTTGTCTCATTAACATAAAAGGACATGGTTTTTACGTGTAACAAGCCGTTTATATATCTAGAATTTCCCAATTTTCCTAATGAATAAATCAATCAATGAATGTATCTAAAACCACTAAATCTACAAACTAAACTAAACATGATCATATTCACATATTTCTAGCTGTTAGAAGGAGGTTCTGTCGATCTCCTACAGAAAAAATGTCTGCAAAATCTTCATAGTTGAATGCAAAGGATTTGTGCTTCCTTCTGATGCCAATTCTTGATTGGAATGAAAGCCAATATCATCACCAATGACGACTTCTGAACCGTTCGATGGCGCCGAAAAGTTGTTTTTTCCGGCGTTCATTCTCGCCATCAGATTCGCCATTTTTTCCTGGAAAACTAACATCTCAAGTCGACGCTGTAAAACATCAAAATCATCTTGGCTGTTCACTAAGCTAAGACGAACGTAACGCCTTTCTGAACCAAATACATGCCCGGCTCGGCCGATGATCTTCGCTTCCCTTAGCACGGCGTGACAGTCTTCGTCTTCTTCATTCTCACACTTGATCCAAGCAAAAGCTGCATAATCAGGCCAAAACAAATATGTTAGACCGTTAGTTTATAAGTATGTTCAGAGTTGCTACTAAAAGAGTCGTGTTTCTAATACTGTTTTAGTGAGACAGAAAGAGTAAATTACCAGGAGTAGGAGCCCGGATTTGCTTTGAAAATGTGCAATGTCTTGGGGTAAGATCTTGAAGGGAGAATCGTTTTGACGCTGATAAAATCTTGCTTAGCTTCTGCCATCGGGATTTCATGGCATCGTATCCAAAATCGAACATTTTTCTTCCATTTTCTTCCAGCGCAACGTTGAGAAGCTTCAAAGTTCTCAGCTGAGTTTCTCTAGGAACTCCGTATGTATTCAAATCCATGTAATTCACCATTCGTTCATAAACAGCCTTATCTTTTATAATTGCCCACCTGGAAGCAAATCAATAAAGTACAAAAATCATTAGATTTTCGGTGAAATTTACAAGGGCGCGCATCATCACTGCCATTAGGAAGAACATATATATATATTTACCCGAATCGACTGCCAGCGTGGCCCGTGAGTTTAGACAGGGTGAAAATCATTAGCTCTTCGTCCATCGGAGATGGGATCGCAGTATAATGTGGCCAGTAATAAGCGAGATCGTGAATTTGCCTTGCATTTTTGCCTTGAAGAACTGCTTTGTTCAGCTGACCATCAGGGTTGTTTGGAGCAGTCACAAACTCAATAAAATTCATAGACGGGCTTGAATTGTTGATCCAATTCGTTGTATCTCCATCAAACTTGAATTTCGCGGATTCGAAAAGTTCCGTTTGTGATTTATAAACCTGCATTAATCCATGATCAAAACACAGAATCAGAATAATTAAATGTTACAAAAATAAATTTTATGAAAAGAAAATGATTTATTATAAAAAGACACTTATTGTAAGACGGAGATAGTATATACTAACCGGATAATACGGGGTGGAGGCGACAACCTTGGCCGGAGCTAACGATGAATCATAGGAAGAGAGAGCGTGGACTGCTGCATTAAGCAGCTGAGTAGATCCAGCGCCAAACACAATATATCTTCCATCGGTGACTGCGTTTCCAACAGTGTCATGCAAAACACGAATTTTGTTCTCTAGTTGTTTTGAAATGAGTGAACCATCCTCGAATTCGTATCCCATTCGATGCCATCCGGCCACCATGATCGCACTGTTCCCTGCATTTTGTCTCCAAAAGGGCTCCAAGAAAACCGGGTTGCCGCTGAAATGTAAAAATGCATAGTTAATTACTAAGACGGCGTATTAATTTATAAAACCGAAAGAGAATCAAAACACGAGCTAGTACAGGGCCTTAAATGGTACCTATCGGCATCCACAACGCAATCTGGAACGAACTGAGAGCAATCGGAGCCGGTATAACAGGCGTTGCATTCACAAACTGGTTTTCCACCCTCCTCTAAAACAAAGGCATCCAGGTGGGCTCTTCCATGGCCGGAGCAAGATATCGATGCGACGGCTTCAGCTTCTTCCGAAGCTTTCCTACTCCAACTCAACTCGTTTTTAGATTTATTGGAATGAATCAAGAAAGAAAAGAAGAGAAGATTGAGAAACGCTGAACAACCCAAGCATAGTTTGAATGTAAAGCTCAAATTCTCCATGGCTAAAGGAAGAAATCTGAATTAATTTATGTGTTTTTTTCTCAGTGATGAGTAGAGTATTGAGTCTGCTGATCTTCTTATATAGTGGTGGTTAAAACTAATAATATGGTGGTTGAAGATTGGAACTATAATAATAAATATTGAGATTAATTAATTAATTATATGTTATAGTAAAATTTAAAATTAATTATGCCACGTTTTGATTCTATACAGTGCGTTTTAATGTGTTTTTAAATTGAAGTAGTTGTAAAAAAAAAACGTGAGTAAACTTACTGAAGAAGAACGCGTATGAGGCTTATACATGTGTATGTATTCTTTCGTTCAGAAAACAAGAACTAAAAAATAGACGAAAGGGACGTTATGGAGGGGTTTAAAGCTTAAAGGGTTAATTACTAATACCTCCCTTCAAGTTTGGTCAATTACCAATATGTTCACTGAATTTTTTTTTTCTAGCAAATTTAAATTAATCTATAAGAGGACTTAGTGGAAAATTTATGGTAAAATAAATATTTTAATTAAGTATTGTATCTTGAAATTCATAATAAATTTTATATTTTGAAACCCCGATTATTCTAATAGAACGGAGGAAGTATCACGACTTTAATATTGCAGTCTCTCCCTCTTTACTACTCTCCCTATCCCCTCCCCTAAAATATTATCAATGCCTTTCTAGATTAAATCATTCAAATTATCAATCACTTTTTGAGATTTGTATTCATTTTTTCGACTAATAGTAATTTGATTAAACCAATGGGATCGATTTATTGATAATATTGGTTATTGGCCAAGTCACGAAACTAGGGAGGATATATTTATAATGTTCAGAAATTTCAGGGATATTGAAAATTTGACCAAATTTTAGGGAAGTATTAGTAATTAATTAACACAATAGGGTCAATTAAAGGCCGGGAACTTTCGTATGTAGCTTCCGTACAAGCATCCGGGAAGCTTAGCTAAGGGGTCATTTTCACATTACTTTAGTATAATTAATCAGGTTTTTTAGTAAGTAAATATATAATTTACTTTATTTTTCCTTTTCATAAATACAGTTAGGGCCTAATCGTTTGCATTTTTTCAAAAACACATAAATAGATTTAGGATATGTTGGTTAGCATGTTTTCAAATATACTTTTTTTAAGATTTGTATTTTTTATTAATCTCTCATTATTCACAACATATCCTTTTACTATTTAATTACATCTTTTTATATTTCCAATGTACTTTTTACACTAAAAATCTCTTTTACAAAAAAATATTTTCAAAATCATATTTTAAAATATGATATCGAACATGCCCTCATATTCCATACTTTAAAATTTAGCTAAAAATTACAAATAGATATACATGGAAATTTAAGAACTCTGCTCAAAACTAGTGTGCTTCCCATGCATGCACCTAAGAGGGACCAAGTTAATTAATATTTGAACAAAATTGTTACTAATAATATTGAAAAATGTAATTTTACTTATATTTAACATATATATATATATAAATAAATTAAGGAAGAAATTAATTAACACGTAGAACCAGAAAATGACATGCATGGTGCTTTATGATCATGGTTGTTAGAATCGGGCCTAGACTCGTAGAATCGGCCGATTCTACGAGTCTAGACCAAGGAATCGAGCCAAACTCGGGTAGAATCGTATCTAATTTTAGAATCGCATCATCCCTGGTAGAATCGGCCTAGAATCGGCCTAGAATCGGGTAGAATCGGCCCTAGAATCGGCCGATTCTACCCGATTCTACCCGATTCCACAAATTTATTGAATGGGCTCCGAAATTGGACCAAGTCCACTTAAATATGCGATTTGGAAGGCCTAAATTTGGTCAAATTTAGGTGGCCCAAATTTACAAGTACACTTTTGATAGCCCAAATTCTCAATTGCAATCATTTTCCCCTATCTTCTTCAATACTCACAACTACGGGTTTTATTTCATTCAATTTAAGACTTCATTTTTTAATCTTCATTTTTTTTGTTTTGCCTTAACTCCTTTATGCACTACTTAAGTCTTGATGGATTGAGATTTGACATTTTTATTTTGGTTTTTATTGAACAAATATGAGTTTGTATGATATTCATTAAGTTTATGATATAATTATAGTTAAATACATGTGTATTTTCTATTTTCCGATTCCAGTATCCGATTCTACGATCCGATTCTACGATTCCGATTCCAGGCATAAAACGATTCTATCCCAATTTACGAGTTTAACAACCTTGTTTATGATTACGAGGGACATACAACTTGGTGAAAAATTATACTATTAAGAATATTCGTACAAAAAATCATGCTTTCGCATAGCCATTACTTCAATGAATAATGACTTATATAACTGTATTAGTAATCAGTGGCAGAACTAGGCCGGGGCGAGCCGGTGCCTGCGCCCCTCCTAGTTCCCGAAGATGAAGGTAGTACCGTTATCAGATTTACCTCATGTACATATTTCGTAAAGGAAAGCGATGCTGCTAAGCACTAAAGTCGCTCCTTCTAATATTTTGTTCTGTGTTCGTTGCTGTTAGCAATGCATCACAGATCATTATTACTGAATGAATGATTCTGTAAATAGATGGTAGTATTTCCCCTAAAAATATACATTCAAACAGTTAAAAACAATGCTATATATATGTCTATATATACACATGTGTATATATATACACACACATATATATATATATATATGTATATATATATATATATATATTTGTGTGTGCCATGCATGAGCTAAGTAGCGGTTGCAAGATGACAGAAATAGATTTGGTACACACAAAGCGTATTTAATATTTAATAGTGAAATGGGACATCCTGAAATTAGCCTAATTCTTTTAACAGTGTTAAAATATATGGTTTTAATTATTTTTATTGCTAGATATATACACGTGTGTATATATATGTGTATATTTATATATATATACGTATATATACATATATATATATATATATATTTGTGTGTGTCATGCATGAGCTAAGTAGCGGTTGCAAGATGACAGAAATACATTTGGTAAACACAAAGCATATTTAATATTTAATAGTGAAATGGGACATCCTGAAATTAGCCTAATTTTTTTTAACAGTGTTAAAATATATGGTTTTAATTATTTTTATTGCTAGTTGCTATTATATCTTGACAAAGAAAATTTTGCCCAACTTATTTTTCTTCGCATAAAGACACAGGGAGGGATCATATATCTGTTCTCTGTTTTGATTTTTCAGCCAATTATAACAAGAAGAACGACGACTAGGTTTAGCGACTTGAACTAATTTAGTGGCCTTTTTTCACAAGTTGGGTATATAGTAAAAATCTCTGTTTTTTCTTGTAATAATTAATGCAAGTATTTAAAGAAAGAAAACAAATAATGTTCTAGATGTGGAATATAAGAATACTATGAAACTATATTAAAATATATGATACATAAGATCGAATACTTATGCATGTTGACTTGAGCAATGAATTATGAGCTCTATGGAAGCATACCACCTGAGGTAAGCAAGCTCTCCAAATTGAATCACTTTGCTTTGTCTTATAATCAGCTTTCGGGAAACATTCCTCCTCAAATCGGCCTCTTAAGAAATCTCCAAACTCTTCTCCTTGGACTAAACCGATTGAATGGCTCAATTCCTGAAATGGGAAGTCTTACCAATCTTACTGAGATTAATTTCCATATTTTTTAACATGTTAACAGGTCCAATCCCACCATCATTAGGCACTCTACGTAGTTTAACTCTTTTGGACCTAACTGGAAATAAACTTAGGCAATCTGAAACTTCTCACTGACTTGAATTTAGGTCTCAATAAACTAAATGGTCCTGTTCCTTTTGATATAAACAACTTCACAGACAATTTATCTGAAGCTTTTGGTGTTTATCCAGACTTAAATTTCATCAATCTCACTGGAAATAACTTCCATGGGGAGCTCTCTTGCAGCTGGGGTGGTTGCAAGAACTTGCATGTTCCTGGCCTCGCAAATAATAAACTTACTGGTTAATTGTATTCCTCCAGAATTTGGGAATCTGACTAACTTGCAATTGCTTGATCTTTCTTCCAATCACATAGCATGTGAGATCCCTAAGGAATTTGGGAAGCTACAAGTTTTGCAATGGCTAGAAATAGATGACTGCCATTCCTAAAGAATTAGCCCTACTACCAAATCTTCATCATCTCAAACTGTCCATGAACTTGTTAAATGGTTCAATTACAAAAATGTAAGTGGTGTTCCAAAAACAAATTAGGGTAATAACCACAGCTTCCCATCTTGATTTGAGTCACAATTTCCTCACTGGAGAAATAACATATGATCAAAATGAAAATTTTGGACTAGAATGAAAAATATGTAATTCTACTGAACATCTGAAATCACCAGTTAAGTTACTACTCACTACAACAAAAAGATGTCAATAGTAACATATGTTTTTCGAAAGATTGTGAATTTTATAATTATCATTAAAAAATAATTTTAATGATGGTCTAGAGATGATAATATAAAATGAAGAACATAAATGTCATTACCCTTTTTTTTATTATTTATTTATCCCGTTGACGGTTGGTTAGAGGGGGCCAAATACTTAAAGCTAAAGTAACATGAAAACATAAAAGAAAGAATTTTAATACAAACCCAACTTGTGAAAAGAGAAAAAAAAAAAAAAGCCCACTAGATTAATGCAAGTCGCTCAACTTATTCGTCGTTCTTGTCGTTGTCATAATCGGCTGAAAACTACATGTATATTAAAACACGGTTAATTAATCTGAAGAAAAATTAGTTGACAGAAATTTTCTTGGTCAACATATATAATGGCAACTAGGAATACAAATATTTAAAACTACTAGGTTAATTTGAGGACGTCCCAATTATCTTAAACAAAATATATATTCTTTGTGTTATTCATTTTTATTTTCGTCATCTTGCTCTCTGCTTCTTACCTCATGCATGACGTGTATATCTTTTTATAGCAATTTATTTTACAGTTTGAATGCATCTTTTTAGTACTAATAATCATAATGTAATTTTTCACCAAGTTGTACGTCCCTCGTAATCATAAACCACCATGCATGTCATTTTCTGGTTCTACGTGTTAAGTAATTTCCCTCTTAATTTTTTATTATATATATATATGCACCATTCATTTCATTAGAAGAGTTTAATTTCAAATTTTTACTTCTTATACCCTTACTAATATAATTATGTGTGATCTATAATTAGACTATATTTAAAATGTGAGGATATAAATGGAATAAATTGTGGCAAATTAGCTATTTTAAGTATTGTACCTTGACACTCATAATAAGTTATACATTTATCAAAATAAACTTTTCTAGTGGAACGGATGGAGTATATAATATGTGTGTGTTCTTACTTTTTTCTATAATTTTTTTTAATTTTAAATTAAGCATACGCGTTACACATGCACACACTAAAACTCTCAATTGCAACAAATTAGAATACACACATGATATAAGACACTCCTCCATAAGTACTACTAAAAGGCCGGTAACCTTTGGGGTTTGGATGAACCTTATATGTATTCCGATTTTTATATAGTAGCCATTTCGTTCAAACATAATACTCCTTCTGTCGTAATAAAATAGCGTCCAATTTGAAAAATGTACTACTTTTTGATTTGTAAGGTACAAACATCTAATATAAGCAATCTGACTCCATCTTTTTCACTTATGTCATTGCTTTTTAAGTAAGATTAAAAGTTAATTGTGGAGCAGACAATATTATTATTTAATAACAATATGAAATATAACAAAAATGAAAACAGGCCAGACTGTGTTTGGGACCAAAAAAAATTGAAACACGACTCTTTATATGAGAAGTCAGAAGGAGTATAAAGATAAGCAAAATAAAATTACTTTCTAAACATTTGAAATATTATGACTAACATTTTGATTATAATATTAACTTGATCCCACTTAAGTGAAAGCATGGACCAGAAACACACAAGTTGTGAGAAGTTTTTAAATTTCCAACTCTCTATTAAGTAAATTTTAGCTAAAATTTTAAGGTACTAATACTATAACTGTATTTATGAAAGAAAAAGAAAAAAAAAAGAAAGCTAGAAGAAAGTAGATAATTTTACTTAGTAATTAATTGTATAAAAGATAAATTCAGTTTACTAAAAAAATGGTTATACTAAATTAATTGTGAAAATGACCCCTTAACTAAGCTTCCAGGATGCTTCTTTCTACGTACGTACGGCAGCTACGTGCGAATGTGCCTGGCCTAATAAATAATTGAAGCTTGTGTTAATTACCAAAACCTCCCCTAAATTATGCTCAAAATTATCAATACCCCACCCTAAGTTTCTGAACATTTTAAATATATCCCTCCTAATTTGGTGACTTGATCCGTAATATATCAATATTATCAATATACATCCCCTCGTTTAACCAAATCATCAACGGTCTTATCAATTTAAAAAATGAATACAAATCATGAAAATTAATTATAGTAAAGTTTCGATAAATGCATATTTTTGAACCAGAAAAAATATTCATTTAATGAGATTATTTATTTATTGTTAAATCAATAAATTATTCATTTATCGATAAGTCAATATTTATTATTTTATATCAGAGGTTGTATCAGCACTACAATACGTTAAGGATAGTGTTCTTTTTTATTTTGGTGGAAAGAAAAAATAATCAACTATAAATGCTTTTTTTTTTTTTTTTAGAAGAAATTACTTCTTGTATAAGTATTGTTGATTGATTGAAAGGTTTTGGTCTAAATATATTTTGTATGAAATTCAATAAATATTAATTTATATTTTCATTGGGCCTTTAAGGATTCTTTTATTACTTAATGCATATAGCGAGATTATTACTTTAGTCCAGCCCAAGTCGAGTTCAAAAGAATTTATTATATAAATGAGATTATTACTTTATCGAACATTCATTTATCGAGTTTTAAGTGTAATAGTTGGGAAAATGACAATTACTCCCCTATATAATGGTACTAATGAGAGTTATCCTCAATATTTTTAAAATAAACAGCTACCTTGGCCTTCTATTTATGGACCAAACAGTCATTTTAATAAATAAATAAAAAATAATGATTTTTTAATCTTAAAATATGTGAAACATCCAAATTGACCCTAATTTTGACATTAATAATTAGTTTCCATGTTATTTGGGTATGAAATACTGAAACTAACCCTAATACAGTATGTGACGTTATTCTTTTTTTTTTGGGGGATATTATTTTTAGAAAAAGAAGAAAAAATTACGTATTGGGGTTAATTTTGATATTTCACACCCAAATAACATGAAAAACAAATTATTAATATCAAACATTACGGTCAATTATGGTATTTTGCACATTTTAAAATTAAACATCATTATTTATAGTTTTTCTAACAAAATGACAGTTTAATCAATAAATACAAGACATAACTGTGTATTTTTAAAATAAAATGAGGTAATTGTCACTAAGAGCATTATAAAGAGAGGGTAACTCTTATTTGCCCTTAATATTTGAACGATTTAGAAGAGCATAGGTAATATTACAAAAAAAAATTCCAAGCACATTGATAATTTGACCAAACATGAAGGGGTGTATTAGTAATTAATCCTTTTAAGCTTTAAATAAAACCTCGCTTTCGATCGTCTAACCAATACTACTTTGTCTTTTTCTTTTTTCTTCATGTATGGAGCTCATACGTTGATGTATTCTACGCGTTCTCCTTCAGTAATATATATAATATTCTTACATAACATGAACATAAGTTACTCACGTTTTTTTTACAACTAGTTCAATTTTATAACACATGAAAACACGCTGTATAGAATCAAAACGTGACATAATTAATTTTAGATTTACTATAACACATAATTAATTAATTGATGTCAATATTTATTATTATAGTTTCAATCTTCAACCACCATATTATTAATTTTAACCACCCCTATATAAGAAGATCAGCAGACTCAAATGATGAACTCATCACTAAGAATTGAAAAAAAAACACACAAATTTTCAGATTCTTTCTTTAGCGATGGAGAATAAGCAGAATTTGAGCTTTACATTCAAACTTTGCTTGGGTTGTTCAGCGTTTCTCAATCTTCTCTTCTTTTCTTTCTTGATTAGTTCCAATAAATCTAATAACGAGTTGAGTTGGAGTAGAAAGGCTTCTGAAGAAGCTGAAGCCGTCGCATCGATATCTTGCTCCGGCCATGGAAGAGCTCACTTGGATGGCTTTGTTTTAGAGGGTGGAAACCCAGTTTGTGAATGCAACGCCTGTTATACCGGCTCCGATTGCTCGCAGTTCGTGCCAGATTGCGTTGTGGATGCCGATAGGTAGGCATTTAAGGCCCTGTACTAACTCGTGTTTTGATTACGTTTTTGGTTTTATTAATACGCCGTCTTACTAATTAACTATGCATTTCTACTTTTCAGCGGCAACCCGGTTTTCTTGGAGCCCTTTTGGAGACAAAATGCGGCGAACAGTGCGATCATGGTGGCCGGATGGCATCGAATGGGATACGAATTCGAGGATGGTTCACTCATTTCCAAACAACTCGAGAAGAAAATTCGTGTTTTGCATGAAACGGTTGGAAACGCAGTCACGGATGGAAGATATATTGTGTTTGGCGCTGGATCTACTCAGCTTCTTAATGCAGCAGTCCACGCTCTCTCTTCCTATGATTCATCGTTAGCTCCGGCCAAGGTTGTCGCCTCTGCCCCGTATTATCCGGTTAGTACATACTATCTCCGTCTCACAATAAGTGTCGTTTTAAATTGAAAATTTAAAAAATTTTTTTTTTTTTTTTTGTAACATTTAATTTAGCTACACCATTAGTTATTCTGATTCTGAGTTTTGATCGTGGATTAATGCAGGTTTATAAATCACAAACGGAACTTTTCGAATCGGGGAAATTCAAGTTTGATGGAGATACAACGCATTGGATCAACAATTCAAGTCCCTCTATGAATTTTATTGAGTTTGTGACTGCTCCAAACAACCCTGATGGTCAGATGAACAAGGCAGTTCTTCAAGGCAAAAATGCCAAGCAAATTCACGATCTCGCTTATTACTGGCCGCATTATACTGCAATTCCATCTCCGATGGACGAAGAGCTAATGGTTTTCACCCTGTCCAAACTCACGGGCCACGCCGGCAGTCGATTCGGGTAAATATTTTGCCCTAATGTCAGTATTGATGGCCTCCTAAAATTCGCCCAAAATCTAATGATTTTGTACTTTATTGAATTGTCTTCCAGGTGGGCAATTGTAAAAGATAAGGCTGTTTTTGAACGAATAGTGAATTATATGGATTTGAATACATACGGAGTTCCTAGAGAAACTCAGCTGAGAACTTTGAAGCTTCTCAACGTGGCGCTGAAAGAAAATGGAAGAAAAATGTTCGATTTTGGATACGATGCCATGAAATCCCGATGGCAGAAGCTAAGCAAGATTTTATCGGCTTCCAAACGATTCTCCCTCCAAGACCTCACCCCAAGACATTGTACATTTTCAAAAGAAATCCGGGCTCCTACTCCTGGTAATTAATTTACTCCTTCTGTACCACTAAAACAATATTAGAAACACGACTCTTTTAGTAATAATTCTTAGCGTTTGTAACTAAGGATCTAACATATTGGTTTTGGAATGATTATGCAGCTTTTGCTTGGATTAAGTGTGAGAATGAAGAAGACGAAGACTGTCACGCCATGCTAAGGGAAGCGAAGATCATCGGCCGAGCAGGGCATGTATTCGGTTCAGAAAGGCGTTACGTTCGTCTTAGTTTAGTGAACAGCCAAGATGATTTTGATGTCTTACAAAGTCGCCTTGAGATGTTAGTTTTCCAGGAAAAAATGGCGAATCTGATGGCTAGAATGAACGCCGGAAAGATCAATTTCTCGGCGCCATCGAACGGCACAGAAGTCGTCATTGGTGATGACCAAGAATTGGTATCGGAAGAAATCACAAGTCCTTTGCATTCAACTATGAAGATTTTGCAGACATTTTTTCAGTAGGAGATGGACAGCACCTCTTTCTAACAGCTAGAAATATGAGAATATGATCATGTTTAGTTTAGTTTGTAGATTTTAGTGATTTTTTGGTTACATTGATTGATTTATTCATTAGGGAAATTGGAAAATTTTAGATATATATATACTCATAATTGACCACGGATTTTTTTTTCCCAAGAATGGCATAGTACTACATGTAAAAACGATGTTGTTTTATGTTTATCGGAAACAAAATGATGTTCTTTCAAGATGGTGTTGTTTTGATAGTATATATATACAAATACTGATGATTTTTTAGACAAAAATATATTCATTCAACTTTGTACATATACATCTTTTCTTTTCCTTTTTCTTTTGTATATGTTTCCTCAATATCTTTTGACTTTTTTTTATTATGAACAAAGAGCCGCTAGATCTCCAACCACTTAATCAATTATATATTTATGAGACTTAAATAGTTTTTGTTGTTGAATATATTTGCCTAAAATTCAAGATTAACTCCTATGCAAAGCATGCATTAATTATATTATAGAAGAGATCTAGATTCCTCTTCTGTGCTTTTGTCTTTTTATGAACAAAACGACCAACATGAAGGGAACAAGGTTTCTTGGTCAACAGGCATATTTTATACCTAGTTGTCTACATTGATAAGTAATGAACATTAATGGCCAAGTTGAGTTAATTAAATTAGTGGAAGGTCAATCAATGATCAAGTTTTTTCCTTTTTTGAAAAATTAATAATCAAGTTTTTGATTAAATATTCTATCAAATAGCTCCAACAATTCATATTAATTATATGATAAAAGAGAAAATCACACTTTCGGTCCATCTTTTATACACTCATTACGCTTTTTGTCCATCTTCTATACCTTGTTGCACTTATGTTCCATGTTCTTTCATATGTTAGCCATGTTAATCCCTATAACGAGTAGCAGTCGATTTTATAGGTCAGTAATAGTCAAAATGCCTACAAAAGTTGCATTATTGAAACATAAATATGATTTTTTTTTTTTTAAACAAATTGTGTGATAACGAATTATTTTATATTGTTTCATTACCATTTTCATAATTATCAAAGAAAGAGTACTAGCACTCCTCTACTTACTATTAGAAGAGTTCAGTTTCATAAATGTAAAACTTTTTCTCGATGTTAAGATACAAAACATAAAACAACTAATTAATTTGATATTATTTATCATTACTTTAAAGGTTGAGTTAATTGTAAACTACATATAATTATATTAGTAAGAGTATAGAAAGTAAAAACATATTTAAAAATTAATTTGTTTATTAAAACAAAAAATATTATTAAAAGTAGACTCTTCTACTGAAATAGAAAGAGTATATCATATTATTTTCAAAGCTCATATTTGACCACTGCCTAACAATTATTTTCCCTTTCAAACACTTGAGAAACCAAGTTCAATTTTTTTAAGGATTTGTTGGTTTTTACCAACATTGAACTTCATTAGAATGAGCTGACCTAAATCTAAGCATCAAACCATTTCACTATCTTTTAAGTAGACCGGATCATTTCTTCATTTTTTTTTCTTTTTTCTTTTTTTTTTGTTTTAATCTGTTCACTGAGGGCAAAGTAACGTTATTTAGCCACTCATTCATTTCAAATATGAATGAGTGACTAAGTAATGTTACTTTGCCCTCAGTGAATAAGACAAGACAGAGAAAAATGGACAAGAGATCCGAACTCCTTTTTACACCAATAGGCGTGTGCCCACGCACTTGTGTCCAGTCTACTGCACATTAATTAATTATTTTATTCCTCTTTTTCTAATTTTTTTAAGGTAACAGCAAATTAAGCACTGATATTCCTTAAGGACTTGTAAAATATATAACTAATTATAGGTTGTAGGTACAATACATGAAAGAAATAATTTGACAATATATTTGTTTAATTATATAGGACGAAAGGAATATTATATACTCCCATGTCCCACTAAAAGAGTCTAATTTAAAAATTATACGATTTATTATTAATTGTAAAGTAATTTCACACAATGTTTTCCACTCATATCCTTACTTATTAAATAAGAGTTAATTGTGAACTATAAATTATTATATTAGTAATGGTAATCTAAACAAATTGAAGCTGAATGACATATTATTGAGACAAATTGTTTTTCGAAACAAGATTCTTTATACCGGACAAAGGGAGCATATAATACTCTCTATAAAGAGTTACCACCACAAAACGGGTTTTCGACACCAGTTATTTAACCCCTTTAGCACTGAGTATCCGCTTTTTTGATCAAGTGCAAATAATAGGCGTTGCTAATGACCTCGTGATGTGGACCGGAGTTCACGATACGGAATACTTGCCCAGGAAAGTCTAGAAATTGTGAGACGCAGCTCTTAAACCTCTAAAATCCCTACCTCGGATTCTGCAGACTACTAAAATTAACCTAAGCTAATTTTAAATACACAAATCGAAACAAGTATATGAATTAAGAAGTTGAAACGAAAACATGCAATCTAGGCAGAGCAATTACCTAGAAAGCTATAGTTCTAAACCAATAGTAATTCACAAAGCATGCAAACTACGAAAGCTCAAAATAAGAGAATGATTCAAAAAGTATGAACTATACTATTATATTATTTGAATAAAAAATGGTGTGTCAAATAATGGAGAGTAGGACCCCTGTTTATAGTTGTAGGTGGTCGAATTCTGTAATACAAAGAAGTAGAAAACAATTAAAATCGAAATTCGATCAAGAGATTGATTCCTTACAAACTGAAACTTAAATGAACTAGGTTTAGTTGAAGATAAAATTCGGCTATACTAATCTATGAATCTTGCCGCACTATAAGCACAAAGCAAGAACATATTAATCCTAATTCAAAAAGGAAACTAAATGGCGGATGGATCAAATTCACGCAGTTGGATTTGAATTCCAATTCATGGTTGTAAAAATAGCAGCAATTGATCACAGAGAGATCAATTGCAGGCAAAACAAGAACGATCAAAAACTTAGAAAAGAAAAGAATGAAGAACACTGAAATGAAGTTGAGAGAATTGGGGAAACTTTTATGTATTGCTTGAGAAAAACAAAAAATCTAATTACAATAAGTGTAACTACTCCTATTTATATAAACACAGAATCTAAGCAACATGAAAGCTACACTGTATCTTCTATACAGATAATCAAATCTCGTAACTATGGTTAAAAGAAAAAAAAACTAACTAAAGTCCAGCTGTACAATGGTTAATTAACTTTGAGCTATGATCACTAATGCCAACTCATTAATCACGTGCTTATCTCCTTCTGTCAAGTGGACTTCGGATGTGATCAGTTGAATCACCAAATTGCTCCAATGTGTTGCTAGCTGTTGCTGGATTTGTATTAATGGCACTATTTCCACGTGAAGATTTCTGCATCCCCCCTCAAGTTGGACTTGGTGAAAATCAACCACGCTTAACTTGGAAAGAAGATGATGAAAAGGAGCAGCAGATAGGGGCTTTGTGAAAAGATCAGCAATCTGATCATTTGAGGAAACATGCTGAGGAATGAGAAAACCATCTTTGAACTTATTTCGAACAATATGGCAGTCTATATCCAAATGTTTGGTACGTTCATGGAAGACAGGGTTGGCTGTGATGTGAATGGCAGCCTTACTATCACACCAAAGAGGAATAGGGAGAGAAACAGCCACATGCAAGTCATGAAGAATGTAGGAAATCCATTGCAATTCACAAGTAGTCACTGCAAGGGCCCTGTACTCAGCTTCAGCAGTGGAACGAGATACAGTTGACTGTTTCTTGGCTTTCCAAGAAATAAAAGCATCACCTAGAAATACACAGTAGCCAGTAATAGACTGCCTTGTGATCTTGCAGGCTCCCCAATCTGCATCACATAAGCCTTGAAGATGCATAGAGGAAGCAGCAGGGTAAAAAAGACCTTGAGAAGGGGTACCTTTGAGATACTTAAGAATATGAATAGCAGCAAGCCAATGGGATTTTCTGGGAGCTTGCATATACTGGCTAAGTTGCTGAACAACATGTGTAATATCAGGTCTGGTGAAATGCAGATACAACAGCCTGCCTATGAGTCGTCTATATTGATGAGGATCTGAGCAAAGAGGGGATGAAGTATCTGCAAAATCAATGCCTGGAACTGCAGGAGTAGTAGTAGGCTTGGCCTCAAGAACACCTGCATCTTCAAGAATATCCAAAATTTACTTTCTCTGATTGAGATAAAGACCACTAGGACTGCGAGCAATTTCAATCCCCAGAAAGTACCTTGCATGGCCAAGGTCTTTTATGGTAAATTTGTGGTCAAGAAATGTCTTGACCTGATCAATATCAGCAGCTGAATCACCAGTGATTAAGATGTCATCCACATAGACAATAAGGGCTATAAATGAATGCTCAGATTTCTTGACAAACAAACAGTGATCATGAGAAGATTGCAGAAAACCAAAATTGGTGAGTTGAGTAGTAAACTCATGATTCCATCTTCGAGATGCCTGTTTCAGACCATACAAAGACTTCTTTAACTTGCAAACTTGACCATGAAGAACATTAGGATAACCAGGAGGAGGCTGCATATACACATCCTCTTCAAGAATGCCATGGAGGAAAGCATTATTAACATCCAATTGATAGAGAGGCCAAGATTTAGAAGCAGCCAAGGCCAAGATAATTTGAACTGTCACAGCTTTAGCTACTGGAGAGAAGCTATCAGTATAATCAACACCTTCAATTTGATTAAAACCTTTTGCCACTAATCTGGCCTTATATTTATCTACTGAACCATCAGGTCTCATCTTCACTTTATAGACCCATCTAGAGCCTATAGGTTTCTTACCCTTAGGTAATGCAGTCATTTCCCAAGTATCATTCAAGTCCAGTGCCTGTAGCTCCAAGTTCATCGCTTTAACCCATTCAGGATGGTCTTTGGCTTGACTATATGAGTAAGGCTCTTGGACACTTGATACATTAGCCAGAAAAGACATATATGATGTAGAAAAACAAGCATTGGAATAGAAAGGAAAAGTACAAACAGGATAATGCATGGATGGATGAACATGAGGTAGAACAGGAGTTACACAATTAGCTTTTGGCATCACAAAATCAGTGAGCCAAGCTGGTCGTTGTTTTTGTCTGAGACTTCTCCTTTGTGGAGGAGGAGTAGGAATGATGGATAAATCCTCAGTAGGAGGAGAAGATGATGGGGATCTGGATGAACTAGAGGAAGAAGATGAGTTGGAGATTGGTGAGTTAAGTTCAGGAATGCTAGATGATGATTCAGGTGCACACCCAGATTTAGAGTCTGATTCAGGAATGGCCAAGGGAAGAGGACTACCCTATGGTTGGATTGTGGGCTGCTGAAATGGAAATATAGTTTCATGAAAAACTACATCCCTAGAAGTATAAACCTTGTGAGTAGACACGTTGTATAGCTTGTAGGCTTTCTGAAAAGGAGGATATCCTAGGACTATAGACTTGTGAGCTCTAAGAAAGAATTTGTGTTTAGAAGGATCTAGATTAGTAGCATAACGCAAACATCCAAATGTCTTGATATGAGTGAGGTCTGGTGCTTTGTTATACAACAACTGATACGGTGATTGCCATTGTAAAATGGAAGAGGGAAGTCTGTTTATGAGAAAAGTAGCAGTAAGAAGAGAGTCACCCCAGAATTGTTTGGGAAGGCAAGGCTGAAACATGAGAGCTCTAGCAACTTGTAATAAATGTTTGTGTTTCCTTTCAGCAATTCCATTTTGCTGAGGAGTATATGGAGTAGATGTTTGATGAATTATACCAAACTGGGACAATGAAGTTTGTAGAGTATGATTAACAAATTCAGTTCCATTATCAGACCTAACCATTTTGACTGATTTCTGAAATTGAGTTTGAATCATATGAAAGAATGAAATGAGTGTTTGAGGAACCTGGGATTTGTGTTTAAGAAGAAAAGTCCAGGTATATCTAGAATGATCATCCACAATTGAAAGGAAATATTGGGCTCCAGATATGGTAGGCTGATGGTATGGTCCCCATACATCCAAATGAAGAAGATCAAAGACATTTGCACTTTTATTACCACTTAAGGGAAAGCTCAATCTCTGTTGTTTAGCAACAGGACAAATATTATAATGATCAATGGCTATTACATCAGGGAATAGATGTTTGATAACAATGTGAGAAGGATGACCTAATCTAGAATGCCACAAGGTGCTGTGTGATAACGAAGAGGCATTAACTGAAAGACTAAGTTCCTGAGGCAACTTCTGGAACTGATTGATCAGATGACTGTGTGCTTCAATGATTTTGGGATCAAATGAAGTGGAATCAAGGATATATAGGCCCTTTTACTCTTTGCCTATACCATGAATCTTTTGTGTTCTAAAATCCTGCAATACACAGAATTGAGCAAAAAAAGAAACATATATGGAACTTGATTTAGCTAATTTACTGACTGAAAGGAGGTTGAATCTGAAAGATGGAATACAAAAGCAATTTAGGAGGCTAAGAGTATCTGTGAGTTTGACATTTCCTATTTGCCCTACTAACTTCATGGACCCATCAGGTAAATATACAGGTATGCATGCATTACTGAATTCAGAAGTATGAAAAACAGATGCATCAAAACATATATGATTGCTGGCACCTGTATCAATGATCCAAGAGTCTCTACTCAATAAGGCAAGAAAACCAAAATTCATGGGAGTATGCATACCTGAAAAATCATTAAGATGAGCAAAGTTCACCAAATATTGATCAGCATTGTTGCCTTTTGTAGCCTTGTTGAGTTCCTGGAGAAGTCCAGTAAGAAGTCCTTGTAGCTGCACATTCTGGTTTGTATACTGACTTGATCCAGAAGCATTGTCCTGCAGATTAAGTGAAGTATCTACCAGATTAGCCATAGGTCTCTGGTTTGTTCTTAGCTTCTGTCCCTTCCACCAGTCAGTGTAACCATGCAACTTGAAACAAGATTCCTTGGCATGTCCATCTCTGTTACAGAATGAACACTTCAAGCCATTTTTCTTTGGATTAGGTTTCTTGTTCATATAGGTTTCTTTGTAAGAATTATCCAGCTTCTCAACTGGATTTCGAACCAAACATGCAGTGTTATCACCAGAGTTAGCAAAGACTACTGGAAACTGCTTATTAGGTTCAACCTTTTGTACAATTGAATAGGCTTTATTTGTTGTTGGCAAAGGCTCCATAATCAGGATTTGGCTCCTTGTCATATCATAACAATCATCTAGTCCCATAAGGAACTGCATTAGCATTGTCTCAGACTCTCTCTCAAACATCTCTCTGGAGGCACCACAATTACAGATAGGAAGAGGCCTAATCTGAATCAATTCATCCCAAAATTTCTTCAACTTGTTATAGTATTGAGCTAGGGTGAGAGTACCTTGCTTAGTGGAGTTCATCTCCTTTCTTATACCATAAACCATTGTGCCATGACCATCGCCATACCTCTCAGCAATTTCTAGCCACAGATCCTTAGCTGTGGGGGCGTAGATGAAAGCATCTGCTATTTCCTTGGACATAGAGCTCAAAATCCAAGAGATAACCATACAGTCTGCTTTCTTCCATTTTGTGAAGTCAGTTGAAGTTTCAGGAGGTGATCTACCTCCAGGAGCTATGAAACTCAACTTCTCTTTTGCTCCCAAGGCAATCAGCATTGATCTTCGCCAAGAGAGGTAATTTCCTTCGGTCAGCACACTTGAAACCAAAGAAACATTTGTGTTTTCATTTCCTTTCACCATCATTGAGTCTTCCAATTGAAAGATCTCACCTCCACTGCTTTCTTCGCTGTTTCTGTTGTCCATTCCAGATCTTCGAATCAGTCACCAGGAATAGTGAAATAGCACAAACGAGTTCTCTGATACCATGTAAAAACAGCAGTAATTGATCACAGAGAGATCAATTGCAGCCAAAACAAGAACGATCAAAAACTCAGAAAAGAAAAGAATGAAGAACACTGAAATGAAGTTGAGAGAATTGGGGAAACTTTTCTGTATTGCTTGAGAAAAACGAAAAATCTAATTACAATAAGTGTAACTACTCCTATTTATACAAACACAGAATCTAAGCAACATGAAAGCTACACTGTATCTTCTATACAGAGAATCAAATCTCCTAACTATGGTTAAAAGAAAAAAACTAACTAAAGTCCAGCTGTACAATGGTTAATTAACTTTGAGCTATGATCACTAATGCCAGCTCATTAATCACGTGCTTATCTCCTTCTGTCAAGTGGACTTCGGATGTGATCAGTTGAATCACCAAATTGCTCCAATGTGTTGCTAGCTGTTGCTGGATTTGTATTAATGGCACTATTTCCACGTGAAGATTTCTGCAATGGTTCTTTGAAGTTGCAATTGGATTGAGTTCTATTGGGACTGAAATGCTGCCAAGATATCTCTTAATCAATTGATGAAATCTAATCCATCAATTCTTCATACGGGTGGGCTGCTCAAAATGGATTTTGGATTAAGTATTGACTTCACACACGGGCTGCTCACCATTGGGCTTTGCATTTGCATCTCATGCATTGGTTTGACCCATTTTCAACAATCCTTTAACTCTTCATGATTTGGCACATCGAACGTGTTTCTTGAAATTTGGAGTAAAATGATGATTTTACCCTTTTGACTATTCCAAGCTTTGGGCCTGTTCTTTTTTTTCTGTTTTGAAAAAGGTTTTGGTTTCAACAGTAAATTTAATATATTTTAATCATATTTCATCATTTCCAATACAACTTTTTACTATTCAGCATCTACTTTTTATATTTTCAATACACTTTTTACATTATAAAACTATTTTCCAAAACTTGTTTTCAAAATCGTTTTCAAAATGATGAAAAAGAACAGGCCCATCAAGGGTTTGTGTTTCGGATACCATCTGAACTTGCCGGGAATATTCTTGGACTAGGTTCTCAAGGTCAATGATGAAGCCGAGTTTGCCGGTGAGGGTCTTCAGGTCGGATCCACTCCGATTCATCATCTCCGACACCTGTACTAGCGGGTAAAGTCCCCCAAATGTACCAAGAAGAGAGCGTCCCATTCAATGGTGATGAGGTGCCTATTTATAGAATGAGGGTGCCAGTCATTACCCACTGGACATTCTGTGTCGCCTGTCAAGTCGAGGCGTGGGATTATTCACCGGTTTGTTGCTTCCATCTCCTTCTTTTGTCCGAATATAAATAGTCTTCTATGGGTGGGCCAACTTGGGCTGGATCGTAAACTTAGTAATTGGGCATCGGTTTGGGCCGAATAGCAAACCGGGCACACCGGCCTTGAGTTTTGTTGTCCTTTTACGTGTCATTGGCTTAACGATATCTACTAATGAATCTCTCTGGTATAGGCTCGAGCACTATAGCATTGATGGGCCTCAGTATAGCACATGAACAGGCTCTGCTTCATTTCTCGAGTCCTCTGCATCATTCTGCAGATCCTATATGCTTGGACTTGTCGCCAAGTTGGGGATGCCCTCATCATTATGCTCATTAAAACCGTTTATCATGGACCTGGTGTTAAAGGTCGCGGATCTTCAGCACCGATTATCTTCAAAACCGGTGTTAAAGTCTAAAATTATTATTTTTAAAAATAAATTAAATATTACAATATAAAATAATTACGATAATGATAATATATTACAAAAGAGTAATGATACGCAACTGAACTATTCTCTTCAACTTTTTCATAGCAAGTGAGGTGTATGCATTCATGGCTAAACTTTATAAAATATTTATTAATACTACATTATTGACCAATGTATACATGACACCTCATTGCTAGAAGAAAGTTGAGAAGATTAGTTGAGTTGTTTGTCATTACTCATTATAGAAATAAGAATAAAATGTGCAAAAAATAGTTAAATTTTTTTTTTTTTAAATGTATAACATGCATATTGTATATTAAAGTTGAACATTTTACTTTTATCAACCTTTGCAATAACATAAATTAATATCTCTATTACAATCTAAAATATATCATATACTCATCTTTCTCTTCGTCTTTTTTGCTTTCCGTTCATCTTTTCGTTTGTCTAGAGTTTTATCTTCCTCTTTGAGAGCATTATCTTCCTCCTCGCCTTCTACTTCCGTCATCTTCTCTTCATGTTCTACTACCACTTTTCTCTTCGAAAACACGCTCATCCTCTCTAGAGACCTTTGAAAGGTACGAAAGGCACGCGCATCCTCTCAAGCAGCCTTAGATTGATGTCGAAAAGCCATTGACCCCCTTGACCTTTGTCATCCTCCATATTCTCTGCTATTCTTCAGTACCTCTAGCTAACTCAAGAAAATATAGAAGCATCTCTAAATAAACTAAGGCCAAACTAGTCAATGGGGTTGTTGATAACAACCTAAGGTTATAATGGGAAGTTGATTAGAAGCCGAAAAATCTGTGAATGAGCTAAGTCTCTGAAGATAAAACCCAAAGAAAAGAAATCCAGTGCTATTCTCCTGATTGATTTGGATAACCAAATAAACAAGGATAATAGCATTAGGTTGCTTTCAAACAGCTTTTATGTTTGGCTTTTCGTAAGTTCATTTCATGGAATTTTCAGATTCAATTCTCTCCCACTAGTCTATTGTTGCTATTAACACCCCATTCACCCTTTTGGTCTTAGACTTTTCTGTCATACTTCCAAATTTTCCCGAACTAGAGAGATGTTTTGCTCTAGTAGGATGACGGAAGAATGACAGCAAAACCCTGGCTAAAAATCTTCAAGCATACACACCCACTGCACCTACTGACTTATAATTTAATCAGACATATATATAGCAAGAAACTCGAAAGAGTTTAAAACAAGTTAATGTTCTAAACTTTTTCTAGTTTTCAATCAACACCAACCACCAATCAATACAAATATATGAGATTGGTTGCTGGGGAAAAAAAAATTGTACTGTGCCCCGTAAAATATAAAAATCAATAAATAAACTCACTCAAACAAGTTTCATAGTACCATAAACAAACTGGAGAAAAAAAGTAAAAGAAAACTTAAAACATATTTAATTAGGTCGAACCGATCTGCAAGGGTGCAGATTCGATATGAATCTTTAAATAGATTCAATAAACACAAATGCTTCACATAACCCTTCAAAAACAATAAAAATAAATAAATATAAACTAAGACATCAAACATATTTAGATCGAACTACATTGCAAGAGTGCAGATTTAATCTAAATCCTTAAACAGATTTAGTAAACAACATGCTTCATATAACCCTTTAAAAACATTTTTTTAAAAAGAAACAAACAAGGATGGCAGTAAATCTGTTTAATACAAAAAAAAAAAAAAAAAAAAGGAGCAAAAAATGGCCGAAACAAATATAAATACTACCTTCAGGCGTCGATGATGCTTGCTTTCCCCAACTTAACAAAAAATATGGCGCCTTCTCTATGGAAGCTTACGAAATATTACAACGACAATGTTAAAAATTTGCGGGCATAAAGACACATCAAAAGTACACGAACAAAAGGCGATTTTTACTGTTCCCTGTCTGATGAATGTGGGTTGCTCCACGCTGGACTCGATTGGAACTCTGACAACGTTGAACGGCATATTGTGAGTCTAAGTCAAAATGTACTATATCTAGCGTAAATAGAAAATTTTGGGCTGAATATGTGTAGTGAGGAGAATGGCTGTAAAATTACATAGCGAGATTTTTATTGTTCGGATTCTCACGCGTTTTTCGATGCACTTTAAAACTGGTCCTAGCTTTACGGTTTGAAAGAGTATCATTAACACCGGATATGATAAAAATTGGTATAACTTGTTGCCTTTAACATTGGTTTCTCAAAATTTTAATGATCCGTGTTTTTCTAAGCTTACATTGTGTTTTACTCTAACCGGTTTTAGGTGTTGGTGTTGAAGATCCATTTTGTGGTAATGAGCATTTGCTTTTCCTCAAAAACAAAACTTTTTTCCCTCCAATACATAACAGAGGAACAAAGCCATTACTATATATTAATTAATTTCTTTCTAAAAAATTCTCAACATTTTCTAAAGACATGATCGTAATAGAAATTCAGACAAGTATTCAGTGAAATTCAGACACTGCCTTGCATTAACACATTCTTATTTGGAGAGGATGCTTGCATCCATGGTACGTAATTACATTGAAAACAATTCGGGAGATCGAATAGGCAGCATATATAGTTAGAGGAAGAACATAAGAAGATCGATAAAGTATATAGAATCAAAGGCATATTATCAGTGATAAAATAAGACCACATAAGCTAGGGCTTGTATTGTATATACTCCCTCCACCTTATTCAAAAAGTTTACTTTGTATTACTGTTTTTAGTAATATAAAGTGGAGTTTTTGAGTGGGACCGAAAGAGTATATTGTATAACCTAGTCATCACACTTGTGAGGATGGAGGTAAACTGGAAGTCCTTGAGCTGGCCTTGGAAGTGGATCATGCAACACTTCCTCTTCAGGATCATACTTTTCCCATCTGAACTTAGTTACAACGTTGTGAAGAAAGATCAGAATTGCGGCCCATGCGTACTCAGTTCCTGGGCACATTCGCGTTCCTCCCCCGAACGCCACAAAGGTGTATGGTGCTTGACCATTCCCTCCAAATCTTGATGGATCAAACCTATCAGGATCCGGGAAGTATTCCGGATTCTTGTGTGTGGCGTGCCCGTTCCAGTGGATCTGAAAGTCAAGCTTGCATAAAATTAATGGTGAAAATTAATAAATACAAATCGGATTTTTGAATAATCAAGAATGTTAATCATGAAGAGGAGCTAGAGCATGAGTTTGCAGAATTTGCCTTCCATCCTTTTGGGATTGTGTATCCTCCATAATTCAAATCAGCCATGGCTTCTTTGAATCCTCCTATTCCTGGTGGTACTAATCTCAACATTTCGCAGGTCACCTCCCACGAACACTTCATTTTTCTCACATCTTCCAAGCTTAGTCTATCTTTGGACCCCTTGGAATTTGCAATTTCTTGTTGCTCTATAACCATTGCATGGCAAACCAAAAAAACAAATAAAAAACACATTACAGCTAGTCTTGTTTTGAGAGATAAAAATTGTGTTCTTTAAATCCCTCAATTGGTTCCCTGATTTAGGTTGTTGGTCTCTCTTTAGTTTCCCTCAACTTCAAAAAAAATATTAATTTTGTCCATCAGTTTACAAAATTGTTCCTAAACATGATCGCAAACTCAAATTCATGCATCATATCCTGAATGTTTTCAACTAGCACGTGAGTGGTTTTATACGGAATTAAAGAGGCAACAAAGTGGTGCAACCTTTCCTCTTTTTTTTTTTCATTATTTGCCTTTGCTATTGTGTATTTGTGTGTGAATCTTAATGATAGACGAAAATAGCACTAATATTGATGAACTATGGGTTTGACTCTATTTTTGAACTATTTTTGAAGATGAAAAATCAAAGTAAGACAAGAGCCAAGTTATAAAGGGGCCATTAGAGGATTCATTTAAACCAATTTTATTCTTTAATTTGTTAAATATAGAACAAATAATAAATCAATCTCACTAAAAAAAAAAAAAAAAAAGTCGTGTTAACGTTCTAAAAATAATTTTCAATATGAGGAAAAGGGTAAAAAAGAAAAAGAAGACTGTAGATTAGAGTCTTGCGATATCAAATCTTCTGTCTTCCGTATCTATCCTCTCACAACGGTTAGTTGGGATCAACATATACATCATGGGAGCACACTTCCTTATTGTAAGATGGTAGACATGGAAGACAAGAAGTGGACAAACAGAAGATCTTGGACTCATGGGGAGTCTTGCTGTTGAGTTGCCTATCATTAATAATTAATACTTTCTCGGTTTCATTAGAAGATTTTACTTTAACCAATGTACAACTTATTATAAATGTCAAGGTACAACATCTAAAATAGCTAATTTTACACTACTAATTTCATTTATATCCTTAATTATTGAGAATGAGCTAATTGTTGAAACAGAAAATATACTCTTGTATTGAAATAGAAACTTGTTTTCAAAATGCACTCTTCTAATCAAACGGGAACGGGAGGAGTATTACCTTTGAGAACCAAGTTGTAAACTTGAGGATACTCTGCCAGATAGTTCATAACGTTGGTGATGGTGGTACGTACAGTAGTATAAGCAGTCTGAAGAACACCAGTTAAGTGACTAGCCATGCCTACTTCACTGATCGATTCTCCACTTCCATCAACGGACACTATCACATGCGGTACGAAATCCCATCCCGAAGATGAACTACTTTTCGCAACATCCCTCTTCCTCCTTTGCCTAATCAAACTCTCGAGCTCCTTCCGTACTTTCTCCTATGCTTTCACCCCGCAGCCGGAAAGCCGTTCCCGGAAAATTAATCGGTGTCGAATGCACCCCGGCCGCTACAACCTTTATACCCTCTTCAAATTCATCGATCTTTCCGGGATCATCGATGCCTATCCGGCATGCCAATGTTAAGGCGTACTTTCTCGCCATTTCACTAATTAACATTAACAACTTGGTGACCATGTCTGCTGTTTGAGTTCAAATATTTCTTTATGGTCGCGTCGAAAATTTCGACGTGTTCTCTGAGTGCATCTCCTTTGAGAATGGATGAGGTGAACCTACGCCTCGTTTGAGAGTGTTCAGCGTTCCTCTTCTCGGTGGAGTCGGGGAAAGGTTTGTCAATGGAGCTCGGCCGGCCACCATAGCTTGAGTAACATTTTTTCGTTTGAGAACAGAAATTTGTTCCCCTCCGCGCCGTACAACACCACCAGGGGCTGTCCGATCAGGGATGTCTTGAAAATCCTGGAGGAATACTTGTTGAACCTTTCTGCCACAAAATCTTCAACGGCGCCGCGCCGAGCTTTGGAGTGAAAATCCAGGGTCTCACCAAGGAAAGGCCAGCCGGTGTTTCCCCGGGGGAATCTGAGAATTTCTTCTCAGGGAAAGGAAAAGCTTCTTATAAGGATATGGAAATAAAAAAAGGGCTTACAAGAGAAATAAGAATGAGAAGAATATTTGATAATGATACTGCCATCATTTTGTTATTGTAGTTTGGGTGTGGGAATCAAGAATGAGGGCTCCAAATAATATACTAGTCGATCTCTCATAAATCGACAAGAAATATGCGATAATTTAGCAACTAAATTTGATATGTGTCTTTTTTTCAATGCTTGTATCTTTAGTATAGCCTTAACATTTCAAGGAAAAAATTTGGTGCGTGTTTTTGGTACTACTTGTTGTTTCAATACAACCACAATAATTCAACATTCAAATTTGATATTTTGTTGACTAAATTCAATATGCGTATTTTTAATGCTTGTTATTTTAAAATAATCTTAACATATTTGAGGCTAAATTTGATATTCCCTCCATTGGACTATCAAACACATTGCACACTAGTTTTTGCGATTACTCAAATGATAATATATAGGATGTCAATAACGATATGTCCTAAATAGTCAAATCGTTAGAGGTCACTTCATTCAATCCATCATGAGAAATCGATTAAGCTTTATCATCGTTATATCATAAATAATTTAAGTTATTTTAACACTAATAACACTAATGATGTATACTATACGTATATCCAAATAAAACTGTATTATAAATTAATATATCCAAAGTATTTAATATTAAGAAACTTATATATTTTACCAATTAAATAAAAAAAATCAAAACATTAACATTCATACCTTTAATATTAATACTATCTTAAAATTAATTTGATCTAAAGTACTATAATTGTATTAATGGATAATAAAAAAAAATTAAAACATTATTCTTCCATTCCATTAGAAGAGTCTACCTTAAAAAATATTTTTTATTCCAATAAAAAAGTCCACTTTCAAATTTTTTTACTCCTCTTACCTTTACTCATATAACATGTGTGGTATACAATTAATAAAGGTGTCAAATTAGTTATTTTAAGTGTTGTACATTAACATTCATAATAAGTTGTACATTAGTCAAAGTAAATTTTTCTAATGGAACGAATGGAGTATCAAATAGTAATACACTTAGGACATTAATAGTTGAGAAAATAAATTTTAATATACTTGAAGTAGCATAAAATTACCTTTTTTATTTTATTCTTTAACCCCTGTATCCGAAAAAATTAAACCCATGACCTCGGGTAGGATAAAATTACTTAATTCTCGAAACCTACCTAGAAGTAGCATAAAATTATTACTTAATTCTCCAAGCCTACGTACCTAAACTATTCATAGAAGCAGCACCATACAGCCGCCACTAAATTATCATTCTTCTCTCCTGGTACTAATTTTAGGTCTGCCGCCGCACACCTCTTCTCCTCATTTTTATTTTTTGGAATTTGTTTATTAGCTATGAAAATTTTAATATTAATAAAGAGGTATAACTTCTATAGTAGAAACTTGTACTCTCAATAAATGGAAGTATTTTTTCCCCATCAATAAGTGGTAGTTGATTTCATTGATTACGAAGATTCAATCATTTGGAGGCCGCTACCATCATAAGATTAGTGTCATATTGAAATCAATTTTATATTTTACTAGATGATTTGTCTAATGTAGTAGCGAATTTTTACTCTACTATTTAGATATGTATAAATGAATTGATAACGGCATGGCTTAGCTCATTAGAGGATTCAAAACTATTTTTATATCTTATTGTTATCAGATTAATAATTGATATAATAACATGCAGTAGTACCTGTTTTATCAATGTAATGATATATAGTTTCGATTTAAAAAATAGTGATAAAATGTTGGAAGATTAATTTGATTTAGGTAAATGATTTAATTTGTTGAGAGAAACACATACACCCAAAATATGACTATTAATTGCTTTCAAGAAAAAACTAATCTCAAATTCCTAACATAATATAAAATAATAATAATAATAATAAATTACTTATATTCAGATAATGACATTAATTTGAAAACAATTCAAGAAAATAAATAGTATAAGTACAGAGAAGCAAAGCATAAATCAGTGTGTATGTGTGTATATATATATATAAAAATTGCCTTTTCTACATTAATAAAACTGGTAATCTTTAATTTAAACACACACATAATACATGGTTTTTTTTTCCTTTTCTGCATTAATAAAACACACACACACATATATATATGACTACTACTTGTGAGGATGGAGGTAAACTGGAAGCCCCTCAGCTGGCCTTGGAAGTGGATCATGCAAAAGTTCCTCCTCAGGATTGTACTTTTCCCATCTGAACTTAGTTACAACGTTGTGAAGAAAGATTAGTACTGCGATCCTCGCATAATCATTTCCAGGCCACATTCGTGTTCCTCCCCCAAATGGCACATACGTATACGAAGCTGGACCGTCTCCTCCAAACCTTGATGGATCGAACCTTTCAGGATCCGGGAAGTATTCTGGATTCTTGTGCGTGGCGTATGTGTTCCAGTGAATCTGAAAATCACCCATGAAAATAGATAGAAATCAAATCGATGTTAAAACAATAAAGATTGCGGGAAAATGAGAAGGGATTTTCCGTCGAGAGAATTTCAGTCTACCCTGACCCCCTCAGAAACGGGGCCGGGAACATAGCACTACAGGCGATTCCCTCGACAGAAGATCTCCTCTGTAGGGAAATATAAATGTCAAGTTGCAGAATTTGCCTTCCATCCTCTAGGGATTGTGTAACCTCCATAGTTCAAATCTGTGAGGGCTTCTTTGAATCCTCCTAACCCTGGAGGTAACAATCTCAAAACTTCACAGATAACTTCCCAAGAATACTTCATTTTCCTGACATCTTCCCAGCTGCGTTTGTCTTTTGATCCCTTGGAACTTGCAATTTCTTGTTGCTCTGCAACCATTTCATGAAAAATATTACAAATACATTATTGATCAGGTAAAATATAATCAAGGCAAATGACCCATTCATCACTTAATTTGAACTGTTGTTTCATTTTGATATCGCAACTTGAAAAAAGTCTCATACTCATTCCTAAAGTTCAAAAAAAGTTCTTAAACGGTTCTAAATTCAAATTTCAACAACATCTGAGCTATTTAATTATGGTTAATTACACATGAAATTCACACACATTAATTAGCAGATCGAGGCAACGAGTAAAGAAAATAAATCCCTTTGTTCTTCTTTCAATTTGACTTGAAACAACTTATATACTAGCTTGAAACATCTCACATGTGCTAACTAAATTTAATATTTAGACTAGTTTGGAACAATTATTGAAATTAAAAAACAAATAAATTTTTTTCAACTTGTGAGTCCAAAGCAGTGCATACCAAGTCACGAAAGAAACTAGTGATCTTTAACCAATAATTAGACAAGTTGGTAGTTAAGAGGTCGATCATAACCCACAACATGTTGGGGGAGCATATTAATGGCCGTATAGAAGTAGGGAAAGCTGGCTGAAGGAAAAAAAAAACGCAAGAAAATTAAAGACCACATATAGGATCTTGCAATATATACATTAATGGTTACTTATTATGTTTTAAAAGGGTTAGAATTTCTAATTGTTATAATGTTTTAAAAGATAGTTTTGAAAATATATTTTTGTAAAAGAGTGTTTTAATGTAAGAAATGTATTAAAAATGTTAAATGTACATTGAAAATATAAAAAGATGTATTAGGGATGATGAGATAATATAAAATGTAAATTTTCAAAAATATATTTTTGAAAACATGTTAACAAACGGGCTCTGAAATTGTCGGGCCAGAAGAATCTAGTTTAAATTTGTTTAGATAGCTTACATTTACTTATATAATAATTTGTGATCCATAATTAATCTTATATAAATGAAAATTATAATACCAAATTACTTATTTTTAGCGTTATATCTTCTCATGCATAATAAGTTGTAAATTTTTCAAACCCAAATCTTTTTAAACCGAACTCTTACAATGGGACGGAAAGAGTATTACCTTTTAGAACCAAGTTGTAAACCTCAGGAAACTCAGCAAGATACTTCATAACGTTAGTAATGTGGTATGCATACTGGCATAGGCAGCCTGAAGAACACCAGTCAAGTGACTAGCCATGTCTACTTCATTGATGGATTCTCCATTGTCATCCCTCGAAAGAACGATATACGACACGAAATCCCTTTCCGCAGCCGAACCACCACTCTTCGCAAGATCCACCTTCTTTCGCCGAATCACCGCCTCCAGCTCTTTCCGCAACTTCCCGGACGCTTTGATTCCGCGATGCAAAGCCGTGCCCGGAAAATTAATGGGGGTGGAATGAAGCCCGATCGTGACAATCTTTATACCCTCTTCGATTTCCTCGATTTTCCGGGGATCTTCAATGCCTAAGAATATCCTGCAAGCAGATGTGAACGTGTACTTTCTCGCCATTTCACTGATCTTAACCACCTGATGATGCAGTAGCTTAGCCAAAAATATATATATAAGAGATCCACCCCTGACTGATGATTATTCAAGTTTGACTTCGAGTTCGGATATTTTATTTGCGGCAATTGTTGCTTTGTGGTGGCGTCGAAGACCACAACGTATTCTTTGAGCGCGTCACCTTTGAGAATGGAAGAAATGAACCCGCGCATTGTCTGCGCTCGTTCGTCGTTGGTTTTCTTGCCTGAGTTGGGGAAAAGCCTGTCGATGGAGCTCGGCCACCAGTGTTTCAGTGACTTTTTCTCGTTAGAAAACAAAAATTTGTTCCCCTCGGCGCCGTACAGCACCACCATGGGCTGTCCGATGAGGGCTGTCTTGAAAATCTTGGAGGAATACTTCTTACTCCTTTCCACCAGGAAATCTTCGACCGCGCCTTGTTGAGCTTTGGTTTAAAAATCCAGGGTTTCGCAAAGAAATGGCCAACCTGTGCTTCCCGGTGGAAGCTGAGAATTTCTTCGCCGGAAAAGCTTCATGAGATGTGGAAACAGAAAAGGGATTATTAGAGGAAAAATAATCAGAAGACTGTTTGATACTTCCATATTCAATTGTTGGTATATAATTTTGCTGCTGCTTGTGTATGGCTGGAGAATGAAGAATGAGGGTTCCTCAATATATAGGGAAAAAGAAAAAAAAATTTTTGAAACAACTATTCATAGATGGAATAAATTTTTGATCTTCTGGCCAGCGAATCTTCAGGCAAAGGTTCATTTGAACCCCCTAATGTTTCACCCTTGGGCTAAATAAGCCAAGAACGTTATGTAACGTATAAATAATCATCCAACGTTATATATTATGTCCAAATACACATTCAATATTCACAAAATTGAGCCAAATTAGTCGATTTCCGTTAATGTGTATTTACACTAGAAGAGTTAAATATTAGCCAATTTTATAACTGGCTTTTTTAGAGTTAATTTAACACACATTGCTTATCAAAACATAACTCATGTCGGGATAGATATGGATGAAACACAAAAACAAACTCGAAGTTTATTATAAGAAAAAAATAAACCCCCCAATTTCTAAAAAGTGCAAATTAAACCCCCGGTTGATACATGTACAATTTTTTAAACAAAAATACCCACCAAGATTAATGCAATAAAACATTACCCGTTATTTTTTAAAATACCTATATATATATATTTTTTTTTTTTGACTCAACAAAACAATACTCCCTCCAAAATGATGCTTCTAACTAGTCTTAACAATTGGAAGAAAAAATCTTAGCTAAAGCTTGAAGAAGAAAACATCAACAGAAACAAAAGAAAATAACACCGACCTACTAAAAAATTGTTCCAGACGTGCTTTTTATTCAAGAAGAAATTTATGCAGTAATATTAGTGTATAACTGTGCTACCATATAATATGTGCATGATGTGTTTTCTTTGAACTCCGACACAATCATTCTAACATAGTTCAGTTTGCCTTTTCAACCACTAATAATCATATAGGAAGCGGCCCAGCTGGAGTGAAGATATGCACAAATAAATGAAAGGGAAATAAAAGTTCTCCACGTTGAGGAGAAAGAAAGAGGTTGGGCAAATGTCCATCAAAACCTATAAAATTTTAATCCGGACTTAAATAAGTCTCTAAAGTTATTTTAGGTTAATAAACTTCTAATCTTATATGTTGTGTTTAAATAACATTAGTTGTTATATCTAAATACATCCTCAATGTTTACAAAATTAGGTCAAATTAACACCCTCTCCGTTAATACTTATTTACACATAAAAAATTATTAAATTCGCTCTATTTTATAACGTTGGGAGCTTTATTTGGACCAGAAATAACGGCAGGGATTTATTAGACCACTAGACAAAATATTATGGACTTAAATAAACTTTACAGGAAAGAGGTTTATAGAGAAAAAAATTTATCAAATGATTTATTGTCAGAATAAATTTACAAATTCAAACAATTTTTATACGTGCAAACTAGTGTTGAAGTTGACTAGGTCTTTAAGGAGTAAATTAGTCAAGTTATTCAGTAATTATTTAGTTGGTTAGATTTAGGATTATTAATTAGTTGTTTTATCGTGTTGGTTTTGTGCTCGTATGTAAGTGGCTAAATTATAGCTATATTGTTAGTTTAGAACAGCCAAAAATAGGCGCATCCGCGCATGTTAGATAATGCAAAAGACAAGAAGTAAAAATAAACACTCCCTTCTTCCTAAAACTCTTATTCTTTATTCTCCCTTGAACTCTTTCCACTTCCCTTGTAGACTCTTTCCCAAATCATCTAACTTGATCATAACAAAATTTGTTCCATTAGAAGAGTCGCACTTTGAAAAATATTTTTTTGTTACGATACAAGCTAGAGTCCATTTTTAAATTTTTGACTCCTCATATCCTTACTAATATGATCATGTGTGGCTTACAATTAACACATACTCTCTCTGTTCTCTAAAGAGAGTTTCCTAAGAGATTTGCACATAAATTAAGAAAGTGAAAAAAATTATTCTTTTACCCTATTTGTATTCCCTTGTTTAACTACAAACTAAATGAAAATTTGTGTAGTGTATGTACATTTGGAAAGAGAAGGTAATTAATAGATCAATTAAATTAGGAGTAAAATAGAAAAGTTATTAACTTTTTGCATTGGAGTTTGAAAATTAGCACTCTTTAAAGAAAAAAAAACTTTTTAAGGGGACACACTCTTTAAAGAATAAAGGAAGTACTTAATGAATAAGGATATAAATGGAATAAAGAATGTCAAATTAGTTATTCTAGGTATTGTACGTACATTGGTCAAAGTAGACTCTTCTAATAAAACAAATGGAGTTTATAAACTTGTTTTGAATAGTAAATTATTGATCTGAAAATGTAGGTCACCTGAAGCAAAATCTTTGCCGTTCAATGGGCGTGGCGAAAATCAATACTTCGTTCACAGCTAACTAAACTCGATACGCAATCTTTCAACAATTGAACTCATGAACACAATACATCAACAGCTAATTACTCCCTCTGTTCTCTAAAGAGTGTTCCCTTAAGTAATTTTTTTTGGTTCTTTAAAAAGTGTCCATTTTCAAACTTCAATGCAAAAAGTTAATACAATCTTTATTTTACCTCTAATTTAATTCATTTATTAATTACATTTTCTTTTCAAATGTACATACAAACACACATTCTCATTAAGCTTGTAGTTAAACAAGATTATATAAATAGGGGTAAAAGAATAATTTTTCCACTTTCTTAATTCGTGTGCAAATCTCTAAGGGGACACTCTTTAGAGAACAGAGGGAGTAAGTTGATACATCATAATTAAGTTAAACTGGATACGCGATGCATCAGTAGTTAATCTCGATATCCAAATTTCAATATTCAAAGTCAATCATCATAAGCTAATTAAATTCAATACGCAAAACTTACATATCCAACCTCAATACGTGATATTTTAGTAACTAAACTCGATATGCGTTTTTCATAGGATATAACAATACGTAATAGATATGCTATATTAATTAACATTCAAGCTTGTTAAATACAAGTTTTTGACAACCAATTCAAGCGTGTCTAATGTTTCTAATATTATTTTTAATACTAGAAGCACGATTATCCATTGGAACATAAGGAGTACAGTATAGTATAATTTGTGCTGTAATATTAGTGTATAACTGTGCTACCATATAATTTGTGCATGATGTGTTTTCTTTGAACTCCGACACAATCATTCTAACATAGTTCAGTTTGCCTTTCCAACCACTAATAATCATATATGAAGTGGCCTGGAGTGAAGACATCCACAAATAAATGAAAGGGAAATTAATAAAAGTTCTCCACGTTGAGGAGAAAGAAAGAAGTTGGGCAAATGTCTATCTTAACCTATAAAGTTTTACTCTGCCGTTAAATAAGTCTCTAATGTTATTTTGAATTCAACTAATCTTCTGATGTTATATGTTGTATTTAAATAGTCGCGTAACGTTATTTATTGTGTACAAACACATTCTCAATGTTTACGAAATTAGGTCAAATTATTACATTCTCCGTTAATATTCATTTACACGTAAAGCGACTAAATTCGTCCTATTTTATAACGTTGGAAGCTTTATTTGGACTCAAAATAATGTCAGGAATTTATTCACCCATTAGATAAAATATTAGGGACTAATTTGAAATTTTACCCGAAAGAGGTTTATAGAGGGAAAAAAAAATTATCATACAGAATAAATTTTGCAAATTCAAACAATTTTGATACATGCAAACTAATGTTGAAGTAGACCACGTCTTTAATGAGTAAATTAGTCAAGTTATTCAGTAATTATTTAGTTGATCAGATTTAGGATTATTAATTAGTTGTTTTATCGTGTTGGTTAGTGCTAGTATGTAAGTGGCTAAATCATAGCTATATTGTTAGTTTAGAACAGCCATAAATAGGCATGTTAGATAATGCAAAAGGCAACAAGTAAAAATAAACACTTCCTTCTCCCCACTACTCTTATTCTATATTCTCCCTTAAACTCTTTCCCCTTCCCTCTATACTCTTTCCCAGATCATCTAATTTTATCATAACAAATTTTATATTCCTTCCGTTCCATTAGAAGAGTCAACTTTCAAATTTTTGACTTCTCATATTTTACTAATATAATCATGTGTGATCCACAATTAGCACATACTTAATGAATAAGGATATAAATGGAATAAAGAGTGTCAAATTAGCTCTTCTCTAAGTGTTGTACATTGGCATTCATAATAAGTTATACGTTGGTCAAAGTGATATCTTTTAATGGAACGGAGGGAGTATATAAACTTGTTTTGACGAGTAAATTATTAATCTGAAAATGTAGGTCACCTAAACCAAAATTACGTGCAACGTGCGTGGCGGAAACCGAGGCCTCGTTAGATAAACTAAACTCGATACGCAATCTTTCAGCAACTGAACTCATAACCACAATGCATACTTCAACAGCTAATTATATAACTTGATACATCATAAGTTAAACCCAATACGCGATATATTAGAAATTAATCTCGATATGCGATATTTTAGTATTCAAAGTCAATCATCATAAGTTAATTAAACTTGATACGCAAAATTTTAATAGTCAAACTCAATACGTGATATTTTATCAAGTGAACATAATATGCATTTTTCATAACATAATAACAATACGTAACAAATATGCTCTTTTAATAAACAGCCAAGCGTGTTAAATAAAGTTTTTGCCAACCAATTCAATTGAGTCCATAGCTTTTTCTTTCTCCAAATCTGCTGCTAACTCCCGTTTGGTGCTGGGCTGGCACCATCAATAGCCAATGGTATGTGGCATCTATCATAATGGTATTTGTGATATGCCCGGAAAGTGCAACTCATAAATGCGAAATTAATTCTAACTTTACAACTAACAAATACTATTTCATCAAATTAAGTTTTACCAAAAATTGATATTTATAGTAAAATTAAAAGTATGAAATTATTTTTCTTGACAACCATGATTGAATTATTGTACTAATAGAGATGGACTAGTGATTTAAACAGTATTTCAGATAATATCAATAAAGTGGAGGAGAATTGAGTGATAGTAACGAGAGGGTTTTGCAAACGTAATGCTATATGGGTTAAAAGATTTAATAAAAAGAAAAAAAACAAAAGAATTATAATCACGTTCACTACTACAAAAATGACTTTTAATGGCGGTTTTTAAGGGCTTTTAACGGCGGTTTTCGGCCTTTTTAAACCGCCATCTATCCGGAAGTCGTAGAAAGTTTACGGACTTTCTACGGCGGTTCGATTAGGAACCACCGTAGAAAGTCCGACTTTCTATGGTGTTTTTTTCAAAACCGTCGTAGAAAGGACTTTCTACGGCGGTTCCTAAGCGAACCGCCGTAGAAAGTACCAAATTTGTAATAAAAAAAATTTAATATTTCATTTTTTTATCTCTGCATTCAAAATATATATATCAAAAATAGCAAGAATAGCCGTAGAAATTTTTTGATATATATATATATATATATTTCAACTTTATTCAAAATATATATATATCAAAAACTTCCATGCTAATAAACCGATCAACCAGCAAGCTTCACAAAATTTTTGCGTGCATCCATCAAATTCTAATTAATTTAATCATTAACAGCAAGAACAATACAATAACAACATAATCCTGAAGTAAACAACCAATATATATATATATATACAAAAATCCAATCTCAACCTAATCAATTTTGAGAATAAATCAAACCAAACTCAATAGGAAAATTATAAAATGGAACATACAATAAACCACCTATTTAACACTAATCAAACCTGAATTTAATCATTCATCATCTCACCAAACCCGAATTTAACACTAATAATAAACCCTAGGCCAATCGCAATAATCAAGTAACAATAAAATTTATAAAACTTAAATAAAGTTGAAACTATTCGATATAACCTTTTTTATGATTTGAAACCCACAACAAGGACCGATTGTGGTGAAATTATGATGGAGGATTAACTCCAAGTGGTGGGTAATGCCCGATTAAGAAACCATCTCCGGAGTTGGGCGATGGCGGATCTTGCTACACCGGAAGAATGGTTTTGGGGGAAGACAAGAGAAAAAACCGACGGCTAGAGGATGGGAGCCGGCAATGAGAGAACGGCTTCGATTTGCTGGAGATGGAAACAGGGGGAAGCCGCGGTTGGCTGGAGATGGAAACAAAGGGAAACCCTTAAAATTCAAACAAAATCAAGTTTCTATGGCGGTTTTAATAAAAACCACCGTAGAAATGGACTTTCTACGGCGGTTGTAATTAAAACCACCATAGAAACTTACTTTCTATGGCGGTTATTAAGAAACCGCCATAGAAAGTAACTTTTTACGGTGGTTTTAATTACAACCGCCGTAGAAAGCCCGTAATAATGAATGCCCGCCCGTTCCTCTATTCTTATTAATTTCTAGTTTTTCTTTTTTTTGTAAATTAACCCCAAATTTTTTTAAATTTAATAATAAATATGTAATTTACTATATCAATTTTTATAGTAAAATTCATCATATTTATTAATTATATGGCGGTTAGAAATAAAACCGCCGTAGAAAGTAAGGGAACTTTCTACGGCGGTTTTCTTACAACCGCCGTAGAAAGTAGGGACTTTCTACGGCTGTTTTGGAAAACCGCCGTAGCCTAGAAAGTCCCTTTCTACGGCGGTTTTTAATAACCACCGTAGAAAGGGACGTTTTTTTAAAACCGCCGTAGATAATGTCTTTCTACAGAACCGCCATAGAAAGTCTGTACTTTCTTTTTAATGGCGGTTTTGGTCTTTCCGCCGTTAAAGTACCACCGTAGAAAGTCCATTATGTAGTAGTGGTTGTTTGGTTATTGACGCGTTGCCATAAAGAGGTTGTTGCTGACAAGATTTTAGTGATGGCCAACGAGATTTTATAAATTTTGCTGCATTCACTACTACAAAATAGAGCTTTAACGGCTGCGGATTAACGGCGGAAAATAGAAAACCGCCGTTATAAAAGAAATACGGACTTTCTAAGGCGGTTTTAAAATAAACCGCCGTAGAAAGGGGCTTTCTACGGCGGTTGGGATTAACCGTCGTAGAAAGGGACCTTCTACGGTGGTTAATTGTTAAACCGCCGTAGAAAGGGACTTTCTACGGCGGTTTAAAGCAAACCGCCTTAGAAAGTCCATACTTTCTACGGTGGTTTGTCCCAACCGCCGTAGAAAGCCCACTTTCTACGGCGGTTTAACAATTAACCGCCGTAAAAGGTCCTTTCTACGGCGGTTTGATTATTACCGCCGTTGTATTGATGTATTTAACCCTAAATAACAACGTGTATCTCCATATCGCGGCCGAAAGTGTTCTTCTCCAAATTTCTACTACGGTTTTGCACGTTTGATGTAAAGAATCATCATTTGAAGCTAAAATTTACCACCTTAAGGTTAGAAACTTCTAAAATTTCTCAGTAATTGCTTATTCTTGTACTTTAGATATGTGTATATATAATTTATTTTTATTTATGGTAGAGTGCTGAAAATTAAAGTTGCAATCCATGTATATGGTGAACCTTAGTATTGTGGAACCCTATTTAGTTATACTATGTAGTTTCTTGGTGATGTGATTTGATTTATAGTGTTTGATTTTTAATGGATGATGTTCATATAATTAGCACTACTTAAAGTGTGTATTATTTTTTATGCATTGCATGTGTTTGATGAAATGCATAAATGAAAAACTTATGGGTTCTTCTTCATTTGATTATGTCTATTGTGCATGTGTTGGCTATGCATTATTTTTTTCATTGAGGTATTATATTAGTTTTGATTATATGAGTAACATTAGTATGACATGTGCTAAGACAAGCATGCAACTTGATACTTTCTACATTGTTTGTTGAATTATTATTTGGGTTTTTTAATTATTTGAAGGAGTTAGTTACGCATGGCTCGAAATATCTTGTTGTATGGTGATCGGACCTCCGATTTTTACGCGAAAGAAGTTGAGAATTTCATTGAATTGGCTTATAAGAATACAAAGTACGTCCATTGTCCGTGTAAAGCTTGTAAAAATGGTGTGCGGTTTGATAACTCAGATACAATAAGATTCCATTTATATCGGAACGGATTTGATCCTTCTTATAAATTGTGGATTTGGCATGGTGAAAGTATTGATAGTTTACCTGAGCAAAGAAAATCTCATGCAAAAGGAGATGATGGGATTACTAGAGATCGATTAGATGACATGATTGAGGATGTGGCCGAGGATTTTGCTGATAAACCGGAAGTTCTTGCTTCCATTTTGGGTGACAATGAGAAGCCTCTATACAACGGTTGCACTAAATATACACGCTTGTCTAGTGTTTTGAAGTTGTTTAATTTGAAAGCGGCAAATGGGTGGTCAGATACTAGTTTTACAGCCTTATTGAGGGTATTGAAGATATGCTCCCAGAAGATAATGAACTTCCAGATCGAATTTATGAGGCGAAAAAAATATATTTGTCCAATGGGTATGGAGTATAAGAAGATCCACGCTTGCCCAAATGATTGCGTCCTCTACAGGAATGAGTATAAGGATTTATGCTTTGTCCAAGGGTAAAACTTCACGATACAAAAATAAGCAGCTGTGTTGATGAGTTGTTGAAGACAGTTCTGATGCGCAAAAGAGGGGTCGCGCCGGCTAAGGTTCTGTGGTATCTTCCTATAATACCGAGATTTAAACGGTTGTTCGCTAATGCAAAAGATGCAAAACTTATGACATGGCATTCAGATCGGTGTATTCCCAGTGATGATAACAAGGTGATAATGCATACATCAGACTCAGATCAGTGGAAAAAAATTGATAAATGTATCTTTCTTTTGGGGGAGAAGCCAGAAATTTGAGGCTTGGTTTGTGTACTGATGGAATGAACCCGTTTGGCAGTCTGAGTAGCACACATAGCTCATGGCCGTGGTGATGTTGTGGTTATTTACAATTGCCGCCTTACTTGGGTATAAAGCGGCAAGTATACTTATGTCTCTAATGATTTCAGGCCCCACAGCAACCAGGAAAATGACATCGATGTGTATCTTGCTCCTCTTATTGAAGATTTGAAAAGTTATGGGATGAAGGCGCACTTGTGTTTGATGCATACGTGAAGAAATGTTCCACCACATGCCATGGTTTTCTGTACCATTAATGATTTTTCTATATATGGAACTTGTCTGGGTACTTGTTAAAGGGCATAAGCATGCCAATATGTGAGCAGAGTACAAATTTTGTCAGCTTGCACATGGGAGGAAGACAGTATACCTTGGGCATCGCAGATTCTTCCGAGACTCCTCCGTATCGCCGTATGAAAAGAGCATTCAATGGATTTCAAGAGTTCATAAAAGCTCCATCGCCGTATGAAAAGAGCATTCAATGGATTTCAAGAGTTCATAAAAGCTCCAGAACCCTTGAGCGGGCCAGAGGTGAAAGCTCGTGTGACGGACATTAATGTGGAGTTTGGTAAACCTTCGAAGTCCAGCAATAATGATACATGTTGTTGGAAGAAAAACTCCATCTTTTTTTAACTTTCATACTGGGAGAACTTGGATGTCAGACATTGTCTCGACGTTATGCATATTGAGAAAAATATTTGTGAAAGCCTGTTAGGTACGCTCTTGAACATCCCTGGTAAAACTAAGGATGGTTATAACACGAGACTTGATATGGTTGATATGAACATAAGATCAAATTTAGCACTGGTAGCTCGAGGACAACGTACATATCTACCCCCTGCCTGTCACACTTTGTCCAGAAAAGAGAAAAAACAAATGTGTTCAAGTTTGCGTAGCATCAAAGTTCCATCCAGATATTCTTCAAATGTAAGTAGACTTGTTTCCTTAAAAGATTTAAAACTGGTTGGTTTGAAGTCTCATGATTGCCATGCCTTAATGCAACAATTGTTGCCTGTAGCTAATCGCTCGATATTGCCCAAGCATGTTAAGTCTAGTATAACAAGACTTTGTTTCTTCTTCAATGCTATATGTAGCAAGGTTATCGCGCGCGAAAGACTTGATCAGTTACAAGATGAAATAATTGATGTCCTTTGTCAATTAGAAATGTATTTTCCACCCGCCTTCTTTGATATTATGGTACATTTGGTGATTCATTTGGTTAGAGAGATAAAAATCTGCGGGCCTGTTCATTTGCGATGGATGTACCCATTCGAGCGATATATGAAAGTATTTAAGGGGTATGTTAAGAATCGTTATCGTCCTGATGCTAGTATTGTTGAAGGTTATATAGCTGAGGAGGTAATTGAGTTTTGCACTGAGTACTTGGCCGATACAGCATCAATTGGAATATCTAAGAATCGGCACGATGGGAGGATTACAGGTATGGGCACAAGGGGAGGAAAAATGTTTACGCCTTCTAATGCTGAATTGATGAAGGAGCATCTCTACATACTGCGCAATTCTGAAGAAGTTGAGCCCTATGTGAGAGACCATATGTGTTCAATAAGAATGTCTTATCCTGCTTTGACGGATCAAAATGTGCTCAATGAACATATTCGGACATTTGTTTCGGAGACATTGAAATGGTTGGCGTTTAAGCCCAGCCATGCGGTACGAGCATTTTCATGCTATGACATAAATGGATATTCATTTGCTACTAAGAGACAAGATGAGAAGAGTACGGCACAAAACAGTGGTGTTACATTAATCTCGGAGGCTTTACATGTTTTTAGTAGGAAGGATAAAAATCCAATGTGTGCAAGCATGGCATATTACGGGGTGATCGAAGATATTTGGGAGCTTGACTATGTTTGTTTCAAAGTAGCTGTATTTCGATGCAAATGGGTTGATAACAATAATGGGGTTTGAACTGATGATCCATTGGGTTTTACCTTGGTGGACCTTAATCGAGAGGGTTTCAAGGGGGAACCATTTATACTTGCATCGCAGGCGAAACAAATTTTTTATATCACCGATCCTTGTGACGAACATTGGTCTGTTGTTCTTCATGGTAAACAATATCACGGAGTGGAAGGGATTGATACAGAAGAAGGGCTTTATGAGGCGGGCCCTTTCTCTAGTGGGTTACCTGAATCGAGAGCAGATGAAGAAGATAGGGAACTTGATAAATACATACTTCGTGATGACCACAGCGAAGGATTATGGTTCGAGGATCAAGTGTCCCATAAGAGAAAAAGAATAAGTTAAGAATCATTTTCAGGTATATTGTTTGTTTTTATTAAATTTTTTTCTGTGGGTGTGTATGTGTGTGTGTGTGTATTCGAATATGTTTATTTGATTTTAATGAAACGAGGTGGACATAATTTTATAACAACATTTATTTTTATCCTTCGTACTGTCTGATTGAAACAGGTCACAACTTGGATGAACCCGCGCAAGCAAGGGATAAAATGTCCAGGGAACTTCATATAGCGAAATGTTTATAAATGAATATGTTATTGTTGGAAATTGTGTGAAGCTTTTGTGTTGATGTTAGGATGCCAGAGTGTTTTGGTCAAAAACAAGCAGGGCAGATTTTGTCTGAATTGATTTGAAACTGAATTCCGTATTATTTGAAGTAGTTGGAATCTTAATGAAGTATTTAAGTATGTGCATATCCTTGACAGGGAGTATGTTATGTTTATAGGGGAGACTTTGTCGAATTTTCTGGCAAATTGATTTCCTTGTTTTTCATTTATGAATAAATGTCTCATGTATTTTTTATTTTTTTTTCAAGGAGTAGTACTTTTGGTAAAATTTACAGGGGAAGCTATACAATGATTTTTGTTTTGATTTTATATTTAACTCTTCATAAATTACTTTTCTGTGCCTCGGAAAAAAGATATTCATTTAGCGAGGTTGGTTATTGACCGCTAAATGAATTAATTATTCGTTTATCGATTAATAAATCTTTATTATTTTATAGAGATTATTCAATATATTTTATATTGAGGCGCGCTTCGTACTGGCGGCAACCTATTTCTATATTTTGCCTCTTAACTAGCATGCATGTGTACGAGATATACAGCAGCGCTACAAAATTTTTAAGACTATACATGGATACGACATTGAGTACTTGTATCCAATTGCAAAGAGTATTAATTCTTTCAAGCTATTTTTATTTTACCTTAACATAATTGTAATTATTGCTTGCCTTTAATTATTAAAATAGAGATAATTATTTAAGAACAAATAAACTGAATTTTGTGCATTTACCTAAAATTATTGTGTAATTGTACCTGAAATGGTTCGGTGGAATGTTGCATGGGAAAATTTGAAATTTATTTAGTAAAGCATTTTTCATACAAGGCTTGCTAACATAATTAATAAATATAATGTAAATTGGGTATGTAATATTATATTTACAAAGTTTTGGGGTTAATTTATGAACATGAAAAAACTAGAAATGTTTATGGTCTATGCTTCATAAAATGAAATAAAAATAGAAATTTATGCGCGCGCGGGAATTAATTGGATGAATTTGTTTCCACTTTTCTACGGCGGTTCAAAAACAACCGCCGTAGAAAATACTTTCTACGGCGGTTCAAATTGAAACCGCCGTAGAAAGATGACTTTCTATGGCGGTTGTCTTTGAACCGCCGTAGAAAAGTGGAAATTGCAGCCAATTCCCGCACGTGCATAAATTTCTATTTTTATTTCATTTTATGAAGCATAGACCCTAAACATTTCCCCTGCTTCTCCCCTGCATTCCCCTGTAATATTGGATATGCAATTTCATAATGATCAACCGGTGCAAGTAAATAAAATACATTATATTTTGCAACACACTCAATTTAATGTATTTCACTGTACATAATTGATTACTGTTATCGTCCGTAAGTCCATATATATATATATATATATATAAGGTCATGAAATCCAGTAAGTATTTCTTTTTTTTTTAATTGGGCCCTTAAGCATTAATTTTTCTTATACTACGTACGTAATGCATTTATCGATTTGATTATTTTATTCCGTTCGCCCAAGTCGAGAATGCAGAAAATTTAGGACTAATAATGAAGCTTATTACTTTATCACAGCTTACATGTAATTTTACGAAATTTACTAATTTTGAGCTTATACCTAAAATTATTGTGTAATAGTACATGAAATTTTTCGGTGGAATATTGGTGCACGGGAAAATTTGAAATGTACTTATTAAATGTTTCATAAAAGGCAAGCTTCTGTAATTAATAAATATAATGTAAATTGGGTATGTAATATTATATTTACAAAGTTTGGGGTTAATTTATGAAAATGGAAAAAAAAATTAATAGGGAGTAGGGTTTAGGGTTTAGGGTTTAGGGTTCAGAAAATGATATAAAAATAGAAAATTTATGCGCGCGCGGGAATTGGCTCCAATTGAAACTACTTTTCTACAGCGGTTCAACTAAAAACCGCCGTAGAATCAACTTTCAACAGCGGTTCATTGTGAAACCGCCGTAGAAAGGTTGCTTTCTACAGCGGTTTATTATTGAACTGCCGTAGAAAGTATTTTCTACGGCGGTTTATTTTTGAACCACCGTAGAAAGTATTTTCTACGGCGGTTCTTCCTTGAACCGCCGTAGAATTAACCGACGGTCTAAATTCAAATTTGTTAGGCCTAGGGGGTTAGGGTTTAGGGTTTAGGTTTTAGGGTTTACGGTTTTGGTATACTATCTCTAATTTCCCCACAGTTCCCCTGCTTCTCCCAACATTCCCCTGTAATATTGTATATGCAATTTAATAATGATCAACCGGTGCAAGTAAATAAAATACATTACATTTTGCAGCATATATACTAAATTTAATGTATTTCACTATACATATTTGATTAATATTATCGTAATTGCAAATATATATATATTTATATTTATATTTATATGTATGTAAGCTAATGAAATCCAGTAAGTATTTAATTTTTTTTTTTTTGGCCACTTAACCATTAATTTTTCTTATACTACGTACCTAATGCATTTATCGATTTGATTATTTTATCCCGTTCGCCCAAGTCGAAAACGTAGAAAATTTAGGGAAGATAATGAAGCTTATTACTTTATCGACGCTTACATATAAATTTACGAAATTCATTAATTTTTATCTTTCACCTATAATTATTGTGTAATAGCACGCGAAATTTAAATGCAAATTGTTCAATGGAAAATTTGAAATTTAATTATGAAATGGTTCATAAAAGTCGAGTTTCTGTACATAATTAATAAATATAATGTAAATTGGGTATGTAATATTATATTTACAAAATTGTGGGGTTAGTTTATGAAAATGGAAAAAAAAAACAATTTAATATCAAAATATGCCCGCACGGTAATTGGCTCTAATTTTTTCCCCTCTTCTACGCCGGTTCACGAAAAACCGCAATAGAAGAGAACATTCAACGGCGGTTCAACCGCGAACCGCCGTTGAAACAACTTTCTACGGCGGTTCATGGTTGAACCACCGTAGAAAGTTGGTTCAACTGCAGTTCGCGGTTGAACCGCCGTTGAACCAACCAGCCGGTCTAAGTTCAAAATATTTGAACTTAGACATATTTCCTTTCCCTCATTCTTTTCCCCTTCTTCTCCCCTTCTTCTCCCCTGCTTCTCCCTTGTTTCCCTCTCCCTTCTCAAGCGGCGGTTCGGTTTCTTCGCGCCCTTATCCCGTCGCCGGCGCAACCCTGTGGGCTCAGCCCATTTCCCGCACTTCCCGTCGGCTGCAGCAAGTGCTGATCGTACGCCGTGGACCAACCAGCCGATCGTTGTGTGTGGCTTCACTACCCCGGCCAACATTTCTTCCATTTCCCCCCTCCAATATTTTCGGCCTTGGATGTAGGAGTGCACACAAAAGGTTTATCCACCTTCTATGCTTGCATTTTAAAACTTTTGCAATGTTACCTTCCATTTTGTAATTGCTTCCGATTGCACTAGGGTTTTTGTGCACAATATAATGTTCATTTCGGGTTTGATGCTAGTTATGAATGATTGGAATGCTTTGGGATTTATTGATTGTTGGTTGCATTGGTTTGGTTATTGAATTTCGTGTTTTGTCCTACATAAGTTGAGAACCTAGGTTTTTTATTGGGATTTCAATTAAGTACCCTTTCAATTCGGGTTTCCTTCACTAATATGAGAAACACAAATGTTGATTTCGGTTTTGCTTGATTAATTTGAGAACATTGGTGTTTGATTTCGGTTCTTAGTCGATTTAGTGTTTCTCCTTTAGTGATAAAGAGGAAAATGCTTTGCTGTTGAGTCCACTATGTGGAATTTAAGCTTTATAGGGTTCTTTCTTTGGGGATCCCTTATTTCAATGTCTTGAATGCCCCTTATATATTGAAAGTAAAGCTATCTTTGCATCAATGTGAAGCATTTTTATTGCACAAGTACTAAGTACCTTTTGAGTGTTGCTTCTCTTGCTTTAGGGAAGGAGAGTATTTTTTAGGAGTGAAGTACTCCTCCTTTAAGCTTTTACCTTCCTCACTAAATTTTGGTTTTTTCCTTTAGTAGAAATTAATGATTGTTCTCATTAGTTGTTGGTTGTGAAATGTGAAGTACTTTATCAATGGTACCCTTTATAAGTCCACTTTTTGGGGCCTCCTTTGGTTTAATTTGGATAATGGGACTTGTGTATTGCAAATATCACTATCTCCTCTTCGCTTTCCCTTATCTTTGTTTGAAATGCGTGAAATATGCTTTGTGAGTCGTCCTCCTTGATGCGGGGGATTTTTTTTTCATAAATGTAGAGTTTGAAATATCACTTCTCCTTAAATCTTTTACCTTTTGCGATTTAGTGTTTCTTCTTTAGTGGAAAGGAGGGTAATGCTTTGTGGTTGAGTTGAAGGTGTGTTCCTCCCTTGGTTTAATGTCATGAATGCAACTAATATATTGAAAGTGAGGCTATCTTTGCATCAATGTAAAGCTTCTTTATTGCAAAATCACAAAGTATTTCTCTTGTTTTAGGGAAGGAGAGTATTTTTTAGGAGTGATGTACTACTCCTTTAAGCTTTTACCTTCCTCACTAAATTTTGGTTTTTTCCTTTAGTAAAAATTAATGATTGTTCTCATTAGTTGTGGTTTTGAAATATGAAGTACTTTATCAATGATACCCTTTATAAGTCAACTTTTTTTGGGGCTCCTTTGGTTTAATTTGGATAATGGGACTTGTGTATTGCAAATGTCACTATCTCCTCTTCGCTTTCCCTTATCTTTGTTTGAAATGCGTGAAATATGCTTTGTGAGTCGTTCTCCTTGATGAGGGGGATTTTTTTTTCATAAATGTAGAGTTTGAAATATCACTTCTCCTTAAATCTTTTACCTTTTGCGATTTAGTGTTTCTTCTTTAGTGGAAAGGAGGGTAATGCGTTGTGGTTGAGTTGAAGGTGTGTTCCTCCCTTGGTTTAATGTCATGAATGCCACTAATATATTGAAAGTGAGGCTATCTTTGCATCAATATTGTAAAGTTTCTTTATTGCAAAAGACAAAGTATTTCTCTTGTTTTAGAGAAGGAGAGTATTTTTAGGAGTGAAGTTTGCGAAATGTACATTGCCTTTTAAATTTAAACATTACAAGCGTTCTTGTTTTTGAAATTAAAGCTTTTCTTTAAATGCAAATATGTTATCTTGAATTCTCTTTGTATGTACATGAAGTTTAAGGTAAGCTAATGGCCCGAAAAAGAAAATGCAATGAGGACCATAGTGATGAGGGAAAGAGCAATGGAGATGGGTCTTATACTAGAGCGAAAAGAGGTAGAGGGCCTACAAATTGCAACGATCTTTTGGAAATGCGTATGAAGGGGAAAACTCTTGAGATTTTGTTTGATTCAAAAAATGAGCCTAAAAATTATCATACAAAGTGGATTACATTCGTAGCATTCACGGCCCGGAGCAAAGTGGACATTATAGAATATGCATCATGGCCCAAAGCTCCCAACGAGATCAAGAAGAGAGTGTGGATGGAAATACAGGTACTCTACAAAATTATAATGCATTGTTTGTTTACCCATTCATACAAATGAACCCAAATTTACCTAAATTTTTACTTCTATTATTTACTGTAGGCATTATTTGTTTTTGAATCAACTGAAGAACTCGAAACCAAGTGGATTTCTTATGCTGGTAAACGTTGGAAAGATTGGAAATCCTTTTTAGGTAGATATGTAAATGGTGACTTGAAGGGTGAGGACCCATGCCTTAAATATAAATATCTCCCTAGGGAGACATGGATTAAGTTCAAGGCTAGCCGCGAAACAGAAGAATGGCAGGTGGGTTTTTGAAATTCATTTCCTTCTTGTTTTTGGATATTTGAAATTGCTCAGTTTATGGATAATCACTTTTCATTGTATTTTTCTCTAGGCAATTCGTGAAAAAGCGCAAAAGAATGCCACTTTAAATTCTTTTTACCATAATTTATCTCGCGGTGGCTACCGACTGCTAAAGAAGCATTTGCATGAAGAGGCTTTGATTGCAACTGGGAAGAAGCCTTTAGAGGACGGTCAGTACGAAGAAGAAGGGGAAGAATCTTATGCAGGACCAGGCCGGCATCTACTTTGGAGACAGGCTCACACAAACAAAAAAGGGGAATACTTCACACCAGAGGCTGGTCATGTTGGGATTGAAATTGCAAGTTTGCACCATACATTTTCTTATGTTTCAGTTCTTTAAGCTACGCATATATTTAAAACTATATATAATTGATCTATTTACATTTCATATTTTTGGCAAAACGTTTAGGAAAATCTATGTTTCCGCGAGTCCCAAGGGGAGAAAGTTGCATAGGGTAGGAATGACATTCTTGTCAAGGCAACGGGAAAGACCGATCACCCCGGTCCTGTTCGCGGCCATTCTACCAGGGCACGTATCACAGAGGTTTTCCCGAAAACAAGGCCGTCGCTTAAAGATGAACTAGATTTAACTAAAAGAAAGCTTCAAAAAATCACTGCCCAGCTCGATGAATGTCAAACACATCTTAAGATGATGGTTGGGTTTATATGTGGTAAGATGGGGACTGACTATGATACAGTAAGAGCCACTGTCCTCAATAGTGCCAAAGCTCAGAGCTTGAACCCAGAAACCTCTGGAATGACCCCAGAGATGTTTGAGGTCCATGGTAGCAATGTTTCCCCTGTGAGTCCGACGCTACACCCTAAAGAAACTCGTAGGCAAAATTTTTCTCCTCTTATCCCAACAAGTTTGCCTGAGTTACATATGATACCTGTTTCATCTATGGACCCGATCAAAGCCTCTGAGGTTCAGAATAGCCCTATTGCAACAAACTTGGAAGATGTGAGTTCTTTAGGCGAATACAAGGTACTTAAAATACATTTATGTCTTTTATATTTGTTTGTATAATTTCTTTCATATTGTCACTTCTAAAGACGCTTGATATTGCTTTTCATATTTACACTTGGTTTTTGAAGTTAGCGGAAATAGTTGAGTAATGTTCATTTGCTTGCCTATTATCTCAGGACGGGTGTGAATGTCATATGTTCATCTCTGAGGATACATGTAAGAGACGTAAGCTTGTGGCCAAGGGAAATGTTTATAAGCAAAGAAAGCACCACGGCCGCGAGGTAAGGAAAGGTTGCGCGAGGGTTACAATTAAAATTTCATATGATGACTTTGCCCCACTACCATTTCCTGAGGAAGAGGCTTCAACTGTGGGAATGTCCCGATCATTTTTCGTGGAATGGCCTATACATTTGATTGAAATTATTCCGGATCCAGTAACACAGGTATATTCTTACATTTATTTGTGAATTACTTAATACCGTTTTGTATATTTAATGTTATTTCAAATGTTGTTAGGTGGATAAATGTTTAAAAAAGAAAAAAGGCCGTTTGAATTCTATGGATGATATAAAATCTCCTTCGACAGTTCCAAATGAAATGTCATCCTCTTCGACATCTGATCCACTGCACGAGTTACAGCTCCGAATGGAGAAAGATTCGAACTTCAATGGCTTCTTGTTTCAAATGACAAGAGATATCATAGGTGTGGATCATCCTATTTCGATGGATCGAATGGATGTCGGTGAATTATTGTCAAGAGAAAGCATGGTCACAAACTGTTTGATGCAATTGTTCACCAAGTGAGTTCCACTTAATTTTATAGACTATTTTAGATTATTGTTATATATAGTATGCATTCCATGTGCCTAGACTAACCAATGATGCATGATACTGTAAATTCTCTAGAGCTTTACATGATTTGGTTGAAAGGAATGACCGGAAGGGGATAGGGTTTCTCTCAGCTGATCATGTCACGGCCCTAGGAAATACATATGAAGATAGGGTACACTACATTGCACGAAACTTGAAGGATCGGAATAAAGAAATTTATCTTGTGCCGTATCTTCAGGGGTAAACACTGTAAGCGTTTCTCTAATTTTTAAGAAACACTTATTTAAAGATCTGAGATCATTAAATTTTTGGTTTGCAGTGAACATTTGATACTTATAGCCATTAGACCGATTGAAAAGGTTGTCTACTGATTTGATTCTTTACAAAACCCACAAAAAGAGGAGGCAGTAATACTTATAGACGAGTGAGTTATATATATTAACTAATGTTAGAATGCATATATAATTTCTAATGCCAATCATATATACATATGTTGCTAATTATTTTCATTCCGCTTTCATTTTTATAGAGTGATGTTTAATTATCAAGCTTTCTTAGGATTGATTGCCCAGAAATGTGCATATGCAACCTGCAGAATGGATAGTAGTTAAGGTAAAATTGGTTCTTATTGAATTTTTTATTCAACGATGTTTTGTATAAAATTGTATGATCTTCTAACTCGTACACTAATATTCCTTAGCATAAAAAGCAAACATCTAACTGGGAGTGTGGTTACTATGTCATGCACTACATGTACCAAATCGCAATAAAATCCGACACATTGGCACTCGAAAAGGTATTTGATTTCTCATAACTTACTTGATTGTATTTCATTTTGCTACTCAATTACTTTTGAATTTATACTCTGTTGCAGTACTTCAAGCTCGACCGCACTCCATTAAGCAATGTGGATATAGATGCTATGAGAAAAATATGCGCTAGGTATATTGTGGAGCATTAGCCGTAGTTGATGGATACTAATGAAACTTGTTCATATTATAGTTGTACAAATATTTTTGGATATGCCCTTATAATATAATAGCGATTTCAGTTTGTATGTTGGTGATATTTGTATTAAATTTAAACTTTTACCAACAGGTTTTGCTTTAAACCAGATTAATTTTCACATTTTATCGCGGTTTGGGTCTGAAAAAGTGGCCACTTTCTACGGCGGTTCAACCCCTACCGCCGTAGAAAGTTGCAACTTTCTACGGCGGTTTAATTTTAAACCGCCGTAGAAAGTGGTTACTTTCTACGGCGGTTTAGAACTAAACCGCCGTAGAAAGTAGTTACTTTCTACGGCGGTTCCAAACTGCCGTAGAAAGTCCGCTAACTTTCTACGGCTGCCAGATAGATGGCGGTTCAAAAAGGCCAAGAACCGCCGTTAAAAGCCCTTAAAAACCGCCATTAAAAGCCCTTTTTGTAGTAGTGATTTCATAGTACTCCCTCTTCCGTCTCATTCAAATAATTCACGTTCAAAAAAAAATTCTTAACTCATATGAAGAGTTCACTTTAAATTTATTTACATTACATACCCTTACTAATATAATAATGTGTTTCACAACTAACCCTTACTTTTGAAGTAAGGATATAAGTGAAAAATATGGTGGTAAATTACTTATTTTAGGTGTTGTACCTCACAACTCATAAGATATTATACACATTTCAAAATGGACTTTTTGAGTGGGATGGAGAGAGTATTATTCTACTAGAGTTAGATATTTCACTAACAATAATTGCTACATAAAACATATATATATATATATATATCAATTTAGGGTATATCGGATTTTTAGGGACATTTTTCAAAATATATATCCTTAAAAAAATAATAGTTTGTATTGATTATGTAAAGTTCTGTTGAATAATAAAATAGTGCATTGATTATGTAAAGTGTTGTTGAATAATAAAAATGTGCATTAAAAATGATGCAAAATTATCATAGTTTGAATATGATATTCACAAATTACAAGAGTTGCGTATCATTCTCAAACTACAGTATTACCTGTACCACATGTTTACGAGTATCAGTTCTTTTTATTTCATTTTCATAACTGATACTCAAGAGCAGTAAACGAAAAAGAAAATGTATATTGTTCCCATAAACAGTACTGTATATCACATTTATAAATCCGGCCGTCTACAATAAATTTGCTTATACATATATTTTTTGAATAAGGTACTTTAAATTTATGTCCTATACTTTCCAATTGGCTGAAGTGATGAATTTGCAAATGGAGAAAAACTGTTTGAGGATAGTCTGCAAACCTGCAAATGCAATGATGGTCGCCCTCACCCCTCACAAATATTCATGAGAGATTCCTATCTAAGGTGGCGGCCAAACACTACATATATTGCAAACCAATAACCATTTCCAGAATCATAATTCCTTATTCAACCAAAACGAACAAACATTAGAAGAAAAAAAAAAGGGAGAAAAACGCACATGATTTTCCTCTCACACCATAGTATTATATGCTACTAATTCTCTTCAACGTTGTCTACCCTCTGTACATATATAAATGCCAACCACATCATCCTCAACCACTTTGAATGCATATATTTTATGCATTGTCTAGTCCACCCTTTTTTAAGTCTTTCAGATATTATTTAGAGCGGCAATATTCGTCTCAGAGTTTGAATTAATTGAGGGTTCTCTTGTCGATAATCTTTTAATTTGGGCAGTTGTCTCATTTTGATTTCTTGAGTTGAAAAGGTTTCATTTCCGTTCTTGACTGTTTTAATCACACGGAATAGTATTGACTGTTTTATCAAAAGTAATGAAATATAATTAGGATTAAAAAATTGTACTTGGAAGATTAGTTTTTTTTTAGGTCATGATTTAATTTGTTGAGAGAAAACCCCACACACCCCAAGTAGACTATTAATTGCTTTCTTGAAGAGAAAAAAAATCTCAAGTTCCTAACATAATATTAAAAAAGATCACTTAAATTCAGATAATGACATTAATTTTAAAAGGATTCAAGATAACAAACCGCATAAGTACATAATCAAAGGCATAATTTAGAACTTCTTTTTTCTTTTTTTGCCTTTTCTACATTTTTAAACACGCACATATTACTTGCTTTTTATTATTTTTCTGCATAATAAAATACGTAATTTTCAATTCCACACACACACACACACATATATATATATATATAGACACACACGTACACACTACTTAATTGTGAGGATGGAGGTAAACTGGAAGTCCCTCAGCTGGCCTTGGAAGTGGATCATGCAAAAGTTCCTCCTCAGGATTGTACTTTTCCCATCTGAACTTAGTTACAACGTTGTGAAGAAAGATTAGTACTGCAATCCTGGCATAATCATTTCCAGGGCACATTCGTGTTCCTCCCCCGAATGGCACATATGTGTATGAAGCTGGACCGTCTCCTCCAAACCTGGATGGATCGAACCTTTCAGGATCCGGGAAGTATTCTGGATTCTTGTGCGTGGCGTATGTGTTCCAATGGATCTGAAATCAACCATGAAAATAGATAGAAATCAAATCGATGTTTAACCAATCAAGATAGTGGGAAAATGAGAAGGGATCCTTTGTCAAGAGATTTTCAGTCTACTATGACACCCTCGGAAAGGGGGGACATAGTACCACAGGTGATTCCCTCGACAGAAGATCTCCTCTAGACGGAAAATATATGTGTCGAGTTGCAGAATTTGCCTTCCATCCTTTTGGGATTGTGTAACCTCCATAGTTCAAATCTGTGAGGGCTTCTTTGAACCCTCCTAATCCTGGTGGTAATAATCTCAAAACTTCGCAGATAACCTCCCAAGAATACTTCATTTTCCTCACATCTTCCCAGCTGAGTCTGTCTTTTGATCCCTTGGAACTTGCAATTTCTTGTTGCTCTACAACCATTTGCATGAAAAATATTACAACCACATTATTGATGAGATAAAATAATCAAGGGAAAATGAACGCATTCATCTCTTTACTTTAAACAATTTTCTGGTTTGGATCTTTTAACTTGAAAAGGTATTCGATCTATTCATTTTTAAAGTTAAAAAATACTTCTTAAACAGTTTCACATACAAATTCCGATTATTGGTTGGGCATAAAACTTACACACATTAATTAATAGATCGAGTCAGTGAATATAAAAAGAATAAATCTATTTGTTCACCTTCTAAATTTGACTTGAACCGATTCACATATTAGCTTCAAACAACTCACATATACCAACTAAATTTTAAAAATACCAAGTCAACGAAAGAAAAAAGTGGTTTTAACCAATAATTAGACAAGTTAGTTGTTAAGAGGCCACTTGTAACCGACAACTTGTAATGGCGGTATAGAAGTAGGGAAAGGGATCGAGAAGGGAAAAAAAAAAACGCAAAAAAATTAAAGACACCATAGGATCTTGCAACTAATATACATACATTAATAGTTACTTATCATTAATATCTCCACCCATATAAAAGGTTAAGGCCCTGTTTGGTATCGTGATTCAAGTCGTGTTTTGAAACCACTTTTAATTTTATAATATTAAAAGTGTGTTGGAAATGTAAAAAGGTATGTTGGAAATGTAAAAAATTTTATTGAAAATGTAAAAAGGCTTATTGGGAATGATGAAAAACTTTTTTAAAACATGATACCAAACAGGCCCTAAAAGTGCATGTTCGTTATCGTATTTTAAATGATGATTTTGAAATTTTCTTTTCTAAAAAGAGTTTTATAATTTAAGAAATGTATTCAAAATATAAAAATGTATATAAAAGACAAATTTTCAAAAATTTTTTGTTGAAATTAAACATGTTAACCAACGAGCCTTAAAATTGTCCGACCATAAGAGTCCAGTTTAAATTTGTTTAGATAGCATACATTTACTAATATAATAATTAGTTAAATCACCTTGTTGATCCCTTAAGTTATAATGTTGTCCCTATTTGGTCCTTTAAGTTGAAATTGTTTCATTTTGGTCCCGTAACTTTAAAAAAAAAAAATGGTCCCCAAATCCGAGTTAAATTAAGGTAAGAACTAAATGATCTAACTCTTTTTTTTTCTATATTAATGTGTGTGAAAATCTTACATGTTAGTCGAAAATAGCTCAGTTATTCTTGGAATTTTAATTAGTGGAACATTTTGAAACAATTTTTCAAACAAAGGACCAAAATGAAACAATTTCAATTAAAGGAATCAAATATAGACAACATCCAAATTTAACCATAATAATTTATGGTCCATAATTAACCATGTATAAATGAAAAATATGATACCAAATTATTTATTTTGAGTGTTATACCTTACCATATATTATAATGTACATTTTTAGACCGAACTCCTATAATGTGCCGGAGGGAATATTGATACCTTTTAGAACCAAGTTGTAAACCTCAGGAAACTCAGCAAGATACTTCATAACGTTAGTAATGGTGGTATGCACACTGGCATAGGCAGCCTGAAGAACACCAGTCAAGTGACTAGCCATGTCTACTTCATTGATCGATTCTCCATTATCATCCCTCGAAAGAACCATATGCGACACGAAATCCCTTTCTGCAGCCGAACCACTACTCGTCGCAAGCTCCACCTTCTTTCGCCGGATCACAGCCTCCAGCTCTTTCCGCAGCTTCCCGGACACTTTGATTCCGCGATGCAAAGCCGTGCCCGGAAAATTAATCGGGGTGGAATGAAGCCCGATCGCGACAATCTTTATACCCTCTTCGATTTCCTCGATTTTCCGGGGATCCTCAATGCCCAAGAATATCCTGCAAGCAGATGTGAACGTGTACTTTCTCGCCATTTCACTAATCTTAACCACCTGATGATGCAGTAGCGTAGCCAGAAAAATATATATAAGAGATCTCATGCTAAAAAAATTCTCACACAAAAGTAAATATATATATATAAGGGATAAGGTGGGGATTGGAGGGGTGTTGCGACCCCTCTAGACCCCTAAAATTACCCCTGACCTGATGATTATTGAAGTTTGAGTTCGAGTTGGGATATTTTATTTGCGGCAATTGTTGCTTTATGGTGGCGTCGAAGACCGCAACGTATTCTCTGAGCGCGTCACCTTTGAGAATGGAAGAAATGAACCTGCGCATTGTCTGCGCGCGTTCGGCGTTGGTTTTCTTGCCAGAGTTCGGAAAAAGCTTGTCGATAGAGCTCGGCCACCAGTGTTTCAGCGAACTTTTCTCGTCAGAGAACAAAAATTTGTTCCCCTCGGCGCCGTACAGCACCACCATGGGCTGTCCGATGAGGGATGTCTTGAAAATGTTGGAGGAATACTTCTTACTCCTTTCCGCCACGAAATCTTCGACGACGCCCTGCTGGGCTTTGGTGTAAAAATCTAGGGTTTCGCCTAGAAATGGCCAGCCTGTGTTTCCCGGAGGAAGCTGAGAATTTCTTCGCCGGAAAAGCTTCATTAGGTATGGAAACAGAAAAGGGATTATTAGAGGAAAAATAATCAGAATAAGACTGTTTGATACTTCCATATTCATTTTGTTGAGTATATAATTTTGCTGCTTCTTGTGTTTGGCTGTGAGAATGAAGAATGAGGGTTCCTCAGGCTCAATATATAGTTGAAAATATCGATTAGTGAGAAATCGTTATCGCATAGCTAATCTGGCTGGAGGAGAAAAAATAATATAATTGAATTCCGGCCACATTTTTTTTATCTATCTTTTCTATTTTCCTTCTGATTTCTACCCGTATGAAAACAACTAAAAATTATTCATTTCTAACATCGGTATGTAAACAATTAAAAGATACTCATTTTTATCGTAAAATTTGTGTTGTATTTATCACTATCTTCTATCTTTTACAAACAAATTTATTTTTATGATGGAAGAAAAAGTGAATAAGAAATGTTTGAATCTAATAAAAACTCATGAAATGTTTGTTTAAATAGCAGGCAAAATTGGTACTGTAATAGAGGAAATATAATAGTTGCCTTGTAGGGAATATAATAGTTGAAATTATCATATTTCTATACGTACCAAAGGTACGAATTTCACTCTTAGGAATCATATGCGCATTCCCTCTATTTCCATTCTCGCGCTCCAAACGCACCCTAAAGGAAACCTTTTGTAGGCGGAAGGTATTTTAGTACTTTTATTTTTCTAATATAATATTTTGTTTGCATTTCGTAAGAAGGTGTCTGCATTTAACACTCTCGATTTTTTAAATCCAGGAAATCTTTAAGCTTTCGTGTAAGCAACTACTGAATTTCACGAGTAAGATTTCTTTCTTGGTACTAAAGTGATACTATAATACTTTTAACGAAAAGTTATACTTAATCATTTTTTATGATTAATTAATTATGTGTTATTTACTCTTTTGTATTAATATGAAGGTATTAAATATTCTTAAAAGAGGAAGATTAGTTCCGTGAAATGGATTTATGTATGCGATTTCCTGTGGACGTGAACAATACGCATTATTATTACTTTCAAACTGAAGAGGGGAAAAAAAAAAAAAAAAAAAAAAAACCCTGATTCATATGAACAGTATGAGTGCGAGTGTTCTTACTCGTTACCAATACAAATTCACTTTAAAGAGGGGGGGAAACAAAAAAAGAAACAGTTACTCATGAACAACAAGATCCAGCATCACTCTTGTGGAACTGTAGTAGTTTGAGAATCATTTTCAAGTTACAAAAGTATCATTAATGTCAAAAAGAAGACGAAAAAAAATTGTTGTACTGAAATTACAAGAATATCACACTTATCATTTGAAAGTGACTCTCTTGCAGTTAAAGAGTATCAATCATTCAAAAATAAAAATTAAATTAAATTTTTTGACTTAAAACTACAAGAGTATCTGTCTAGTAATTTGACGGAGACACTCTTGTAATCAAAGAGTATCAATCTTAAAAAAACCAGAAAAAGCATCCTGGGGAGTGAAAAATAAATAAATAAATATTGGAAATAAGCAGCTAAAATGTCATTAATTTTGGATAGGAGGGAATATATACTACGAAATTGTCGGGGAGTGGTCACTACTAATGGCAAATCTTTACAAATTTAAGAAATAAAAATGACAATTTAATTAACAAAGAAAACTTGGTGAATTGAAAATTTGGTAACTTTATTTTACAAATGTTCACATTTTAGTCACCTTATTTTTCTAATTGTTTTCTAAGTCACCTTACTTTCATTTTTGCATTTTATGAGTCACTCGGTTAAATGACACCGTGAACCCACTAATGGACCAATTTTTGCAAGGGCAATTTCGTCATCTCTGCTTTAAGCGAGCAGGAAACTTGAAGTTGAAGTCTTTCATTCTCTTCCAAATCTGACCCACTAAAACAAGTCAAACTTTATCCTCAAACCCATCTGAACTCTATTTTCTCCTCTCTCTCTTATCTTTCCTGAAACTATTCTCGACAGGCAAAAATGACATTTTGGAAACCCTTATCATTTTTTTAATTCCTCGAATAGCTCACTGTTTTTTGCTCAAATACTTTGCTCTCTTCCTGAAGAACAGTAAGAATTTTCTCCACGAATACAAAAACAATGGCATCCACCATCTCGTTGTTCTACAATAATTGTACAAGAAAACAAACAGTGAAAATTTGATCCTAATTCCAGAAAAAAAATATTTACTGAAAGAAGGGGAAGCACCCATCTTCATTAATTTTTTAGCAAGTGATTAGAAAAAAAAAAAAAAAAAAAACTTATTTTCATTCTGAACAAAGATTCTCTCTTTTCAGCCAAAATTCACTAAAGCATTAGATGTATACAATTTCAAGAATCAATCAGCATGAAGTGAATCCCAGAAACAAAACTACAGATTGGTTGGACAAAGAACAATAATTTCTTGCAACAATCACCCTATTTTGTTTGAGTGGATGTGAATTTCTCAGGCAGCTTTCCTCCACAGAAAAACGCCATCTCAGGCAGCTAGCTTAGTGTGATTAACATCAATATCAATACATTAGTAGATGAATTGTCACAAAAAATAAAATTTTAGGTGACTAAAGATGTACTCTCTCGTCTCATCCAAATAGTCCACTTTGTATTACTAAAAATAGTAATACAAAGTGAACTCGTTGAGTGGGACGGAAGAAATATTATAGTATGCCTAATCCCATAATTAATACTAGGTATTAAATCAAATTGGACGTTTAAGGTATCATAGAAGTTCGATCCACATCCACATGTACAGTTTAGTCAAACTCATTATCTTATTAGTATTACTACAGATTAACCTAGCTAGAGCCTAGAAACAAGCAAACAATTAAGGATGGAAAAAGATCAAGAATCTATTGCAACATTTTTTTATTTTTTTTTTATATATCCAAACAAGTGGAAGCCATTTAATTAATCAGCGACAGCTGTTCATATGAATTTTTTCCCAAAATAATGTAAAAAATGGCCGAAATTCCCAAAATAGGGATGTTTTTTTGGAGTTTCCGGAAATCAAGAAATCGAGGATGGGAACCTCGATTTCTTCAGGAAATTTTTTTTTGCTTCTGTTAACCTCGCTTTCTTTCGGAACTATTTTTTTTGCGCGATTTCCGAAGAAAGCGAGGTTGCTAACCTCGCTTTCTTCGGAAATTTTTTGTTGCTCGTTTCCTGAAGAAAGCGAGGTTGCTAACCTCGCTTTCTTCAGGAAAATTTTTTTTCCGCTTTCCTGAAGAAAGCGAGGTTAGCAACCTCGCTTTCTTCTGAAATCGGCTAAAAAAATAATAGTCCACAGAAAGCGAGGTTGGCAACCTCGCTTTCTGTGGAACCCAAATTTTTTCGGGCCACTTATAAACTGAAAACATTCTGAAACGGGTTTTAGTTTGAGTAGGCCGAACTCGAAAAGGTGGTGGAAAAGAAAAGCTCCGGCGCAGTTCTTCGTCATCGGCAGCACGGATTTCGCCGGCCAATCTCTTTCCCGAACGGATTTGCACCGAGGCAGCACGGTGTGAGACGCATTTGCAGCATCATTCGCCCAGACTTAAGAAGGCAAATGCAAGGTAATTTTTTTTTCTGCAAACCTAAATTAATAATGCTTAAGGATTTCAAACACAGTTGAATTCTTTTGTCTAAACACAATGTTTGCTTGGGCATTATAAAAGAGTAGAAATTTGCTCAGACTACTCATTGTAGGATTGAATTTGAGTATTCTAGTTGATGGTCATGATGCACCGGAGATGTTAATTAGATTGGGTTACTTAATTTGCGAAGTTGAATGTTGCTGAGGTTGGTAATGAATTGTATTAGATTGGGTTACTTAATTTACGAAGTTGAATGTTGCTGAGGTTGGTAATGAATTGTACTAGGTGGAAGAGCTGAATTCAAAAGAAGGTAATAATATGGAACTTGTTAGCTTCTCTCTTATGTTAGCCTAAAAATGAATTGAACTTGGGATTCTTGGTCTTTATTATCTTAGGAGTAATGTACATCGGGAAAAGCTAAGCCTTTCACTGTGAAGATGATTAGTCTTCTCTTATTTAATGGATTAAACAAGTTACTAAATTATTTATCTACTTCTAGTTTTTGTTTGTCTAGTGTATCGAAGTGGCTTCGTTTCTTAGAAATAACAACTGGAAGCTTATTTTGTGTATTATACATGCTGTATTTCTTCTAGGATAATTTTCAAATATAGGATACCAAGCTTCATACATCCAATTTGGAGCTAAAGCTTTGTAATTCGGACTCACTTCCTGCTTTGATTTTAGCAGCCATTAATGTAGCTAAATTTCATGCATTGTTTCACTGGTTGGAGCTAGCTAGATGAAGTTGGATTTGATATTCAATGAGTTATTCAATGCTTTGGGATTTCCTTGAGTCTTTTATTTCTAATTTGTTCTTTGGTTAAACTTGGAGTAAAATTTCTTCGTTTTCTGTGGTTAAACTGTTAACATATGGTTACATGACTATAACCTTGTAGAGGATCAAAATGTCTAAGTGTTCTGTGAAGCTCGCGATATATTGGGATGGATGTATTGAGGAAGGACCTGCTGGTTCTAAATATAGCTGCCCTGCAAAACGCTTTACGTCTGTTGATGAGACTATGCGTTTTGATGAGTTAATGCAAATGTTATACAAAATAACCCGAACAACTCCTTCCCAACACAAGTTACGGGTGTTTTGCCGGTATCCTATGAGTAATTTCCAACATGGGACTATATGGGAACATCTCCCTGTAGATGATGATGAAACCTTGAAGGATATGCTCCTCATTCCTAAGCATTTCGCTTTCGCTGGGGCTGTACAAATCTTCCTAACGAAAGAGGTGGTTGAGGAACCTATCCAACCTATAGTTGGACCGTACTTAGGCGAAGGCGTCTCACCGGAGTTTTCATTTACCGAACTACTTAACGGTGGATCTGGACATGCAAGTCTTGAGGGTCCGTGGAGCCAGTATGGGGCTGTTTTGAGAAATGATTTTATTTGGCCAGAAACTAGTACTGGGCAACCAGGGCCTTCGGGAAATCAGTCGGATACTGTTCAAGAAGTTGTCCCATCCAGGCTTTCGGCATTCCAGGAATATGTTAACACGCAAAGTTTGATATGTCCTCCCCCTGTACGCGAGAGTATCACGCAGACAGACAATATTTTGGCAGTTAACAATTTAACTCATCCAGGGTCCCAGGGTGGTGGATCCGTATTACACGATTATCAGACTGAATGAGGATTTGAATATGGTAATGACGAAGAGATTGATGGGGGACACGGTTCAGATGCTAGCCTCGATGATAATAACGAAGACGGCGGTGCTTATGGTAGTGAAGCATCGTTTGATGGTGGAAGCGACGCACATGAAAGCCTCGCTTGTCCAGACGAAGACGGAGATGATTACTGTAGCGAATGAGAGTTTGATCATTACCACGAGTCAGATGCTACTCTCGCGTCACCAACACCTTCTTCACCGGAAAATATTCCGATGGAGGATGAAGGCACTACCATTGCTTTTTTTCATGACATAGGGGATGCGAAATATCACATGGCTGATATGTTGGAGGATGGTGGACGGCCTATCTGGGAAGATGATTTTAGGTCGGAGCTTGAGAAGGGCATGGTATTTGAAAGTAAACATAAGTTGCAACATGCAGTGAGAATGTGGTCCGCTCGGGTGCATAGGAACTTCAAAGTACACGAGTCCAATTCGTCAACATGGTTTGTTCGTTGTATCTACTATAACGACAAATCTTGCAATTGGTGCGTGCGAGGGTCTCTAAAGAAAAATCATGGTTACTGGGAAATTACCACTAAGATTTCTGCCCACACTTGTACACTTGAAAATGTTGGCTATAATCATCCTAATGTTGATTGCAATATTGTGGGTCATTTGGTAAGGGATAATGTGGAGGCAAATGTCTCGTACAAGCCATGTGACATGAGAACTGATGTGAAAAGGTTGGGTATTGATATATCATACAAGAAATCATGGCTAGGTAAACAAAAGGCGATGAAGATGGTGTACGGAGATTGGGATGAATCGTATCATGAACTTCCTCAGTTTTTACTAGCTCTGCAACAAAGCAATCCAGGAACTGTTGTTGAGTGGAGACACGCAGAAGGAGTGAATTCTGGGTACAAGACGTTCCACTCTGTGTTTTGGGCGTTCAAAGCGAGCATTGATAGTTTCAAGCACTGCCGCCCGGTCATAACTATTGATGGGACTCATTTGAGGGGAAAATATAGGGAGAAACTCCTGATAGCTGTTGGGATGGATGCTGCGGGACATATATTGCCATTAGCATTCGCGCTTACGGATGAGGAAAATTTGGCAAACTGGTCATGGTTCTTGGACAATTTGAACACACATATCATCGATGGTCGACGGGGCATTTGTGTAATATCCGATCGTCATTTGGGTATACTTCATGCATTTGCGAATAATCCCCATTTGCAACCACCGAATGTTCATCATCGATTTTGCTCCCGCCACGTTAAGGCCAATTTCAGTAAGACATTCAAGAACCCTGTTTTAACTGATCTGATGGCCAAGGCTGCGCGCTCACATCAGGTGCGCAAATTTAATGCAACTATGACTCAGATTCGACAGTTAAGTACTAGCGCGTATAACTGGTTAGTTGCCTTACCATTGCAGAAGTGGACACTTTGTTATGATGATGGGGTTCGATATGGTATTACGACAACCAATCATAGTGAGTCACTGAACGGTGTACTTAAGGGGGCAAGGGCATTACCAGTTACGGCTTGTGTCCGATTCACCTTCTTCCGCCTAGTTCATTACTTTGACAAGTACGGTAAGGAGGCAAAGAAATATGTGACGGAGAACGACCCTTGGCCTAGCAAAGTGGTGAAAAGGTTCTTGCGGAATCAGTCCAGATCAAACTACCACATTGTTACTGCGTTTGAACGTGATAGTGGTTTGTTCCAAGTAGTAACTGGAGTACATGGTACGAAGGGCAACAATGTGCACACTGTTAATCTTCAAGCACAGACATGTACATGTGGAAAATATCAAATTTATAAAATTCCTTGTTCACATGTAATTAAAGTGTGTGCAAATATGGGCCGCGAGGCCATAGAGTTGGTGGATGGCTTATATACATCTCAACTAATGCAGGCGACGTACTCATATCACTTTTCTCCACTTCTGCACAAAGACTACTGGCCAGAGTCACCGTTTAAGTTGTTTGCAAATGTGGCGCGCCGGAACACTTGGCGTGGGAGGAGTTCTTCATTGAGAATTACAAATGAGATGGATGCTCCAAGGATGCGACAATGCAAGGCATGTGGGAGACATGGACACACTAAGAAATCTTGTCCAAATATTGCACAACTGCGTGATAGGGCACATGCGCACACATGAGAAAGATTTAACATGGATTTTGTAATAATTATTTTTGTGTTCGCAATAATTATTTCTTCTGTAACATGGCTTTTGTAATCAACCTCTATGGCTGTATGTTCAAGAACCTCAGGTGTGATGATTGGTTTTCATTTCTGTGAAATTTGTCTTCTAACTTTTTTTTGTTCACTGCTCCTCCAACTTCTTTTTGTCAGCTTAAAATGGTTTCCAGAAGATGTGATGAATACTGTTCCTAATTTTTTGTTCCTTGTCATGCAAAAAATAAGTTAAATGGCTTGTTTCCTTTGAGTAATTAGTGGAATGTGATGCTTATACAGAAACAAGGCACTAGACAGAGAATTAGGCTGTCAAGGTTATTGCTAATCCCAAATTGGCTGTCAAGCTTGTTGAGAACCTCGGTTTCTGGAAGGAATTTTTTTTTTCTCATTTCCTGAAGAAAGCGAGGTTAGCAACCTCGCTTTCTTCGGAAATATTTTTTTTCCGCGAATCCTGAAGAAAGCGAGGTTGCTAACCTCGCTTTCTTTGGAAACATTTTCTTTGATCGTTTCCTAAGAAAGAGAGGTTGCCAACCTCGCTTTCTTCAGGAAATATTTTTTTTTCCGCGAATCCTGAAGAAAGCGAGGTTGCTAACCTCGCTTTCTTAGGAAACATTTTCTTTGATCGTTTTCCTAAGAAAGCGAGGTTGCCAACCTCGCTTCCCTCTTGGAATTTTTTTTTCAATTGTCCTGAAGAAAGCGAGGTTAGCATCCTCGCTTTCTTTAGGAAAATGTTTTTTTCTCCTTTCCTGAGGAAAGCAAGGTTAGCAACCTCGCTTTCTTCAGGAATCGAGGGGAAAAATTTCCCTGAAGAAAGCGAGGTTGCTAACCTCGCTTTCTTCGGTTAGCGGATACTAAAAAAAGTTGCCACAGAAAGCGAGGGTTCCAACCTTGCTTTCTGTGGAACCCAAATCGATTTCTTCACACTTATAAACTTAAACCTTGATGCTCCTTGGGTTTTATTTTCATTTCTGCGAACTCGAAAAGGTTGCCACAGAAGTAGACCTTTGAGCTCTTCTCACTTGGTTCTTCTTCATTGTTCTGCGAACTCGAAAAGGTTGCCACAGAAGTAGACCTGCGAACTCGAATCTTCTTCATTGTTCTCGTCTGAGGCACAGAAAGGTCGAATCTGAAAGGTTCGGGTTTTTTTGTTCTTTTCTTCTCTTGCTTCCTCCATCAAATTTTGTTCTTTCCTTGTTTTGAATGTGTGAACTATTATGTATGTGGCATGCATTGTCGGGTATATTGAACTGTTACTACTGCATTTATCTTACCAGAAAGAATGAGGACTTGATTTGGAATGATATGGATCATTAAGAATGAGAAATCTTTTAGGACTTGATTTGTTTCTGTTTTTGCTGTGGGACTTATACCATAGACAATCCCTTTGTAAATTCCATCAATGCAGCTATCAGATTGTGTTAAGAAAATGTGAGTGAAAATTTCATTTTTCACATCATTAAATTATTACTGGGAAGAACCTCTAAAAGTAATCCTTTATTAAAATACATATAAACTCGTTCTGCATTGCCATCTTAAAATGAGTATTAAACTGCCGGGTTTTTGGTGTTTCTGAAGCTTCAATTTCATTTTTGGTTGCTACATTGGCTTTGTCTTCACTTTCATGTGAGTTTCTTGGAGTCTTCGAAAGGGCATTGTACCTGATTCAACCTTGTAGTGAATTCTCTGTGCTGTTCTTGTCTTGGAGGATGTTAAATTATTGTTTTATTGGGATTCTTGTTCTGCGGGATATGTTTGATATTGATTAAGAGTTTGTCTGTTTTTTTCTCCTTCTTTTTATGTTTCATGTGAAGTGTATATTAGTTTAAACGGAGAGAATTGATGTGCATGGGTTCTTTGGTGCATGCTTCTTACCAAATTCCTGCAGTGGCTTGTTCATGTTCATATAATGTTAACTAATTACTTTACTCCCTTAAAATCCTTTGAGCTCTTCTCATCGGAAAATAGGAGAGAGATAAGTAGACCTTTGAGCTCTTCTCACTTGGTTGCTCCTTTCGTGAACAGAGGAGCAATATGTTTGCGTATGTCTTGTCACACATTTTGTTTGATATCGTTATGGTACTCTACCAGTCTACCTTCTCTTTTGGTGTTCATGGTCTCAAAAACATATTGGAGAATTTTGTGACAAAGTTTGCTGTATAGATTCAATGGCTGGTATATTTTGGTGGTTGTATCCTCACTTCCTGATTGATTTACATGCTGGTTTCAGCCTTAACTAAATTCATCCAAATCAGTATCTACCACAGATGTGGTAATCTGTGGCATCTTTCCTGCTACACGTTTTCTGTTTTATTCCATTTACAAAAACGATTTACTACTACATCTTTGCAGTGCTGAATCTATTTCCACTTTTTTGACCTAAAGTATGTTACTTTCATTATGCTTATACAAAATTTTCACAAATTGAAGAGCCAGAGCCCTTGTTTCGTCAGTGATCTATGTCTGGTTTACAACAGATGAGCAATTTTGTAATTTTAAATTTGTGAGCTTTCTTTATTGATAACTTAACAACAGAACTTGGTGGCTTCAGCTTATTTGAAGCTTATTTTTCATCTTTAGTTCTTCATTGTTCATTTCGTTTTATAATTAGTGTTTTAGATTTGGTGTCTAGTCATATGCGTATCTTTGTTTTGAAATCAACTAAACCATTTTGTTGCATGGAAGTATCCGAAGGTCATAGCCTGAAATATGTTCTTGATTACTGATTCTGGCTTTAATAAATTTCAGGTTGAGGTGACTGATTCAGCTCTTCTTGCTTTGATAGAGAATTACTGTAGAGAGGCTGGAATTAGAAATCTTCAAAAGCAGATTGAACAGATCTATCGCAAGGTATGCTGATGTGTTCTCTCCGTTTGTCTCGTTATTTTGCTGCCTTTCTGAAATGACTGCACAGAAACATTTTATGATTTCCCTTTAAGAAACATAAACAAAGTAGTCAATTCAGTTTGCATGAGTTACAGTAGTGTTGGTAAATATGGTTTGAGTTCTAAAAGTTTGATATGTAAAAAGAGATCATATAACTGGCTGATGTGCTATAATTTACCGTTTGTCTCGTTATATACCAAATTACTAGGTCTATCTCAATTTTTATCAGTTGCATATGAAATTAATAATCACTTATCTTTAATTTTTGTTTTTTTTTCAGACATCCGTGCCGAATGGAGGATAGACAGTTATACCCTGGACCGCAAGATCCATCTGTGTTGACGCTCCAGCATAATCATCGATCTGAATTAGTGTGGGATGATGCAGATGTACCTGTTCTAGACATTAAGCGATGTGATCATTATTTGTGGGATGGTCATCCATATGATGAACGGGTTGTAGGACTGCTTCGTGATGTTGGATTTCACGGAGTTTATGTTGCAAGTAAAATGAAACTTGATTGGCATTTGATAACTTCGCTTATAGAGCGGTGGCGGCAAGAGACACATACTTTCCACCTTCCGGTTGGGGAGGCTACTGTGACTTTGCAAGACATTGCCGTTATTTGGGGATTGCCTGTTCAGGGCTGGCCAGTCATTGCCGATGAAGATGTCCGATCTATTATGGATTGGCAAGATATGGCTTTGGAGTTGTTGGGTTATGCGCCAGACCCCGATGATTTTGATGGTGACCGCCTGGCATTGAAGAGCATAGCAGGACATCTAAGACTTCACCCACTGACACCAAATTCAACAGTCCAAGAGGTGGAGCAACATACTAGATGCCGTCTGATGCAGTTTATCAGTTCACTTTGTTCGGACAAGTCCGGAACAAAGTGCAAATTAATGTACTTGCCGATGTTTGCAAATTTACAAGATGTGTCATATTACAGTTGGGGCAGTGCCGTTCTTGCATCCCTGTATCGAGGAATGTGTAGGGCAGTTACAAAGGGCACCTCCAGTGTTTGTGGCCCACTTGTACTGCTACAGATGTGGGCGTGGGAAAGAATTCCACCACTGAGGCCAACACTTCTAAATGAATATGTAGCTAACAACGCTCGTACTATACCAGATGGGCCACGTGGATGCAGGTAATTCAGCTACTACTATAACTTGGCATTTTAAACTTTTCATATGTTGGGTTCTCTAAACGTTTTTGGGATGGATGCCTGATATTTTTTTATTGTTTTTTAGATGGATGTTTCCTTTGAGTTTTCCAAATGTCAGTACGCACGTGTTGAGGATTTATCGGAGCCAGTTAGACTATCTTCTGAAGGGTGATGTAAGTATTATTTTTATATATTAACCATTCATGTATGATATCATGTCCACTCAAACATTAATTTTTTCCGCAGTTTATTTGGCAACCTTATTCTGAACCGGAGTTGCGCGAACTTCCCACCTACTGTTTGAATGGACGAGAAATCTGGACTGTAACAGTTCCGTTGATCAATTTTGATATCGTTGAGTTTCATGCTCCAGACAGGGTCCTTCGTCAGTTTGGGTTGCATCAATCTATCCCTTCACCCATTGACACAAATGCTAAGCTACACCGTACAGACCGTAGGAGTCGTTCTGGGGAAAAATGGACCAGAAAACATTCCACTTTCATAGATTGGTGGACGGAGGCAGAAGAGTGCATTTGCAATGATTTGGATGATAATAACCCACTCCCATATCATTCTCCTTACATGCAATGGTATCTGACAATCACCCGATTATTAGTGGGCAATCCATCGCATCGGCTAAACCAAGGGATGCAACCGTTTGGCGCGCTTGTTGAATATTGGGTAAGCAATATTGTGGTTTGATTGTTGTGGATCTTCCCTGTTTATAATTGAGCATTAATGTTTACTTCGTCATGAAACTTTCTGATTGCATACTTGGATAGTGAAGTTCTTAGTGCTTGGGAGTTGTTTACCATCAAAAAGAAATTTTGATATTTTGGTATTTGGATAGGAATCTGATTGGTATCATTAACATGCAGTGCTCTTGCTTTATTTCTGGGTTATTTCCTTGTTTAGAATCTGCATTCTAGCTAGAAAGTGTTAAACTAGCTTTCACCTTATACGCACCCTAATTTTTTTGCTCTCCTTATGTGTTAGAAAATGCGTGTTCTAGGTGCTCAGCCATTTTTTGCTCTCCTTACGTTTTAGAAAATGCATGTTCTATGTGCTAATTAATTATTTAATTGGCAAAGTTCTAATAATTTCTTTTTTTTTCCCATATCTATATATAGAGTCACTGTTTCAGTCAACTGCACGGTTCATTGGATGAAGTTATAGCAAATCTTCACATAGATGACTATCCAATTGAATCCAAGCTTCATACTGTACGCGATATGTGTGCTCGAGCCCTCGCAGTTGCTGGAGAGACTCGTCGCCTACAAACTTATGCGGATCGAGCAACCACTTCGCGACATACGGAATCGCGATCATCCTTCTCACGGTCTCCGCAGGGTGGAGCAACCATGTCCACCCACGACCATGGTGCCCCATCCACATCCGAACACCATCAACAAGGTGGCGATGATGACTCACAGCACCAAGATAGTTATTTCGCCGGTTACACGGTAAAACAAGGTGGAGATCCATCTCAGCTTCATGAATCGCCCACACAGCCAGGGCATAATGATGGATACATGAGTACCGATGATGCCTTGTTAGCTGGCCAGTTTCATCATCATGGGGAACAAACCCCGCAGGAAACCTTCCAAGCTTTTGGCAGACACAGTATTTCACACAGCACACCTTCTCAGCCAAAAGTATATTCGCGTCGTAAGAAGAAGAAAAGCAATGTGGATGCCCCACTTCTTCTCTCTTCACCGGCTCACACATCGCATGATGAAGAACCCGTGGGGAAACAAACGCGTAGGCCGACCAATCGGCCCCGATGTGGGACAGGGGGGTGCCTTTGACAACATTATTTTGAAGGGGACTGTTTATTTGCAATGGTTAAAGGATGTTGTAAAAATGTTTCATTTTGTGCCTTGCGGTTAATTATGTTTGTACTATTGGGTTGTGGTTACCTTTTCTAAGTAGGTTAATCGCTTTGTATGTCTTTATATGAATGCTGAGCTTTGCTGTTGGATTTGTTAACAGGGAGTTTCATCCATTTACAGGGGAAACTCTGTCCGATTTTTTTAAAAAATTCTTAACAAGGAGTTTCATCCAATTTTTTCACTGTTGTAACATGAATTAGCATGATAGATCAACATCTGTGATAGTTCGTCAAATGTACAGTTATTTTGGTTTATTGGTAAATCATTTAGGTGGGGTTTACTTTGAACTCTTGGAATGGGAAATGATAATGGCGATGCATTTCCATTCCCATCCATTTTGGTATAATTTCACTACATTATTTATCATTACTCTGTCTTTCAATACTAACCAACCAATCTGTTATAAGAGAGGATATCGGTTTACGAGTGTTAAAGGATATTATATAGGATTATATTCGTGAATCTGTTGAAAAATCAAATAAGACGCTCTTTCATTGAAACGAAAAGAGTATTACACTAAAATTGATTTCATAGCTTCCCTTTAGGCTGCAAAAATCAACCTTATTCTGGGCCAAAGTTTGAATATCCATGTTGCTTCAAATCCTCAAATCTTATCTCTTTTCAAAGCTTCATCAGTCATCAACCTGACCTCTTTTTAATCAAATCTGCGGACAACATAGTGAAAACCAACCTCGCTTTCTGCAGGAAATCCCGAAAAAGTCTGGTTCCGAAGAAAGCGAGGTTGCTAACCTCGCTTTCTTCAGGAAAGGAGAAAAAAAAATTTCCTGAAGAAAGCGAGGTTGATAACCTCGCTTTCTTCAGGAAACGAGGGAAAAAAATTTTCCTGAAGAAAGCGAGGTTGGCAACCTCGCTTTCTTCAGGAAAAGAGCAACAAAAAATTCCCGAAGAAAGCGAGGTTAGCAACCTCGCTTTCTTCGGGAATCTCGCAAAAAAAATAGTTCCGAAGAAAGCGAGGTTGCTAACCTCGCTTTCATCGGAACATAAGCAAAAAAAATTTTCGGAAACTCCAAAAAAACATCCCTATTTTGGGAATTTCGGCCATTTTTTACATTATTTTGGGAAAAAATTCCTGTTCATATATATTACATATATAATCTCTCAACTCCAAAGGTTGTGAAGATGGTACACTTCTGAGGTTGTCCGTCACAAAAAATATACAGTGTGCTCATCGATTTAAAAAATTCGTATCATTGATTGTTATAATGTTAGAAAACTCATCCCGCATTGTGTAAGACACAATACATACAGTAATTGATTAAAAAGCTGTGAAGATGCCGCCACCATGGAAGTTATAATTAGATGCAAGTAATTCTTTTATGGGAAAATTTCTATATAGTGCAATAGGAGAAAGTAAACTCTAATATTGGTCCGTTATATATTAGTGAATGGCATTTATAGTTCTTACATTTAAAAATAACTTTTAATTTTTGGATCATTTACATTTAGAAATGACATTTTTGGTTCCTTGCGTTTGTTGCATCAACTTTTTGGGTCCTTAATTGACTCTTACTACACAATTACTTACGCCTCCTCCGAGGATTGGGTTACTTGCCACCAATACCTTTCATAGGTTTTAAAATTTTATGGTCAACCCCTTAACTATTAAAAAGGTTTAACAATTAGTCCATAAATTTTGATATTGTAACATAGTCTTATTATATTTGTACCCACGTTATGTAGTCAAGGGGGTTGATATAGAATTCTCAAACTTGGGAGAAGTATTGATAATTAACCCAAACTTCAGGAACAACTGATGTAATTAACCCCAAATAATTATGTAACAAGAGTTACTTAAGGGACCAAAAAATTATTCTACAAATATAAGGGCCTATAAATAATATTCCTAAATGTAAGGGACTACAAAATTTATTTTACAAATATAAGTGACCAAAATTACTATTTTTCAAATGCGAAGGACTAAAAAATAGTCATTCACCAAACTTGGAATTTACTCTAGGAAGAAACATAATTATTAAAATAGGCCACAATTTTTTAATATTTATTAATAAATATTTTAATATTTTTTTAATTAATATAAAACTATTTTTATCCTTTCAACTCAAGATCCGAATCTATAATCTAACTTAATCAAATGGCGTTCGTCGACTTCACCACCTTCGACTTTCACAGAACAACTTCTCTACTGGCAAGATTAATATCACATAAGCATAGGGTGAAGTAGCTATACGAGTAATGATAGATTTAGCAATAAATTATAATAATTTTTTTATAACAATTCATATGGCGTGCATTCATTTGTTACATTTTTATTAATATCACATAATTAACCAATAAATGCATGCCACATTAGTTACTATCAAAAAGTTATTATGATTTGTTGCTAAATCTATCATTACTCGTAAAACTTGTTCAAACAGTTTAAATCTTAACAAATTCTCCAAATAAATAGGCCGTCACTAATAATTGAAGAAGTTTAACTATTAAAAATATTGATACACCTAACCCACAAACTTGAAGGCGAGTCATTTGTGAGAAGACGTAAAAATAGAATATGAACTAAACACGATATAAATCATTAAGGATGGAGCCTTGGCAAGTTCGCACATTAAATGAATTAACACAAATAACACGGATAACTAACCGGATAATGTTAGAGTTAAAAGAATGTTGACACACAAACATAAAATTACACTCAAAACACGAGAGGAATTATCACTCCTAGTAGTAGTAGTGAGTAGCTGCATCAGAGTAAAGTAATATATCCCTTCCGGGACATCCGATAAAGTTGGAACAATACAGAGATTACAATAATATTGCAAGAAGAGCATGCAATCAACAGCAGAAAATCTTAAAAAATCTCATCTTCCTGTGAAATCTGGCATACTTATTATTAAAGTGATGGGAACTATATCAGTTCAAAACTTGGAAGTAATGAAAGTAGCTAAAGCTGGGATAGGTTAGTCACACTTAGAATCTAGATCCTGGTTAACGGGGCGCCGCCTATCGGCAAGCAACTTCTTCGACCTCTCAAGAACACCAAAGAATATTGAACCTCCGATACCTATCCACAGCACCCGCGGCCCTAATCCCTTCAACAGAACAGCAACGAAAAATGGTCTCATGTCATCAAATGCTAACTAGAATGGGTGTTATCTCGAATCAGTTACTACATAACAGAAATATAGCGTTGAGCATTAATGCATACCTTAAACAGAGCAGAGGTGCCCTCCTCTTTAACAATAGTACGAACACAATGAAACATGCCTTCATACTGCTTCGCAGATCCCTACAGTTTACCCAAAAGTTAGCGTAAGTAACAAAAAGGACAAGGTTGTATGCATATTCAAAAGAAAAGAGACAATTATCGCAACCTCACCTGCACCATTAACCTAGTCTTTATGACATCCAGGGGAGTTGTTATAGCTCCAGTTATTGCACCTAGGGATTACAAGAATGGAATTCCAAGAAATTTCATAAAGAGAAGAATTATTACGTTGAAAACATGATTATAATATAGTACTAAGTTGTCGCCGATCAAGAACTTATCCACCTTGATCTAATGTAACAGAAATAACAAGTTTCAACTCCCAAGTACATTAACATTTCAAAAAGAACACTTTCAAAGAAAAGGCAGTTACCAGCAAAAGCACCAATTAATGCATTTTCAGGATCATTTAGATCTCTTTTGGCCTGCAAAAGAACATAAAACAACAAATCAAAAGTTAATGCAACGCTATGGTCATGGTACTTTGTAGGTCTTTCATTCTACCAAGATAAAAGTAGATTTTAGTGGTCAACCGGATATCCATAATGAAAACAGCATCCATATGACCGTTAAACTATTTAATATATATTTTCTCACTCAGAAAACCTGAAGTTTGAACGTATCAACTTTAAAAATGTACAACTATTGGAACTTTTAAGCACAGATATGAAGTGCTCTCCTTTCATAAGTCGCTGGCTATCTATATCAATATCGCTTGGTCCCTCTCAGAGATTGTCCAGGTTATCCTACCCAATGCATGAAATGAAAATAAATAAAATAAATTCCTCACTTCACAAATGGATAAAGTGCCTTGGTTCTCGTCAATTACAAATGAAATTAATCAACTTACTGCTAATTTGTACCCCATTCTGAGCTGCTCATATAGGCAAAATTGCATAGCATCAAAAGGCAAGTCCCGCAACAGAAAGGATCCATATCCCTGCATTGTAAGCAATCAAAGATGTAGCAAATGTGCAAGAAAGCTTATCAAAAGCTCATGAGAATGCTGCAGAAATATGAAACTTTGACCTAATAAATCTACTGGTAAGTGGAGCATCACGTACAGCATAAAGGCCTCTAATGCCCTCCTTGGCTACAATACAGCGTACCGCATCAGGGGCAGAAGCAAATTGCGCCATCTGCAGCCTTTGCTTAACAACCTACTAAGTAGAATATTCATGGTAAGAGTGAGGTCCACCATCCCAAGAAAACAAGGCTCAAGTATCTTTAGTACCTCGGTTGGAACACGAACAACTGAAGATGCAGCCCCACCAACAGCACCTGCAATCTGAAGTAGCTCTTAAAATCCTTGCATATATACAGCATAAAACTTGACAGATCATTTTGCCTTCTTTTTTTTCTTTTTTTCGGGGAACATGAAAATAAACAACTTGGACTGTAGAGCATGTTTCTGATCGAACTAACCAAATGCGCCAAGGCACTGAGATTTTCAGGGAAACTCTCCAACAACTTTTGTTTTGCAGGTTCATATACACCAACAAATATTGCAGATGCTCTGTGAAAAATAAAAAATTTGGTAAGAGTTGCTCCTTTTCTTGAACTCTCACTCACTAGTAAACAACCCTGAAGGTAACTTCCATAAAAGGTAGCAGTTCTATCAACTTCTGCAAGTTTTACTCCAAACAATAAACTGCACAGTGGCATCAGAAACATTGAGGATGAAGTTTTATAAATGCTAACCCACAGTAGTTCAAGAAGAATAGAGTAATCATTTACTAGAAGGATGGAATCGATAGTAATCGTCTACCATATCAGACTTCAAGAGTTCAGTTGAAACAATAACCCATTGTCCAATATGATTGAGAATAATTAACAAAAGGATCCCTTTGGACATCTGTGGGACCATATTTGGTTACTATAGATGCTCTCAAATATGTATCTCTTCCTAGCATGTACGATGAGCTTTTAATATATGCTTGCTTGAACTAGCAGTCTATCACTTCCTCCTCCCTTACATGCTCAATTATACACGAAGGCAAATTAGTATGAGAACACAGACTTAAATGTGGAAAAGCTGAAGAGATCTAAATCCATTCCCGAAAACAAGCTTACTAGTATAAGTTAACTTGACAAGCAATTTTAAATGCACAAATAGTATTGTGGAAGGAAATTGTGGCAAAACAGATTGCAGCCTTTATAACTAAAGTACATTTATAGAGGGTGAAATAAATGCGCGCAGCCCCTCCAGATAACTTAGACTGAAACAAATAATAGTATCATCTTTCAAATCTGGAGTGGAGCATAAGAAAATGGATTATATTCATAAGAACTTACGGTAAGACGCCAGCAAGATTTCCGGCCAAACCTGAGTATAGACCCCGCAATACAATCTTTCCTCCACCACGAACTGCATGACATAGAACCATAAAAGGAACTCATAAACTCTCTCAGAATAGAAGAACAAGTAACTATGTGGAATGTAATGAATTGGATGAAACACCAACTTCAACCTCCAGACTACTAGTGACAAATTGATAATACCCAATCCCTTATAAGATATATCTCAATGTACATCCACTCAATGCTCATTGAAAATTTGCCAAAAGTTGAGAAGAAGTAAAAGATTGGGCATAATTATGCACAATTAACCTGCTTGAAGTCTTGTTTTTATTGTGTCAATCGGGTACAAAGCAGATTCTACAACAACACCAGCTGCTGCTCCAGCTAAGGCTCCCTCTGCAAATCCATATAGAATAAGGAAAATGGTTTTAAATACAAGGAACCTGACAATACTGAGAAGAATTCTGAGTATGCAAACGTATCAGTCTTCGAAATAATAGGCCTGTTGTTGATCGAGAATTTATTTTATTGCTACAGAACATGTGTGTCCTACAATGATAACCAACATTAAAGATCAGTAGCTAAAATTCGATAAGTGTAACATCTGTTTTTGTTTGTCAGATATATGCTTATGCCTCTCATTTACAAGTGTCAGGAGTTCATCATTTTGAAATCAAACAGCCCAGGTTTACAACTGTTAATGACAAATGTATGCAGTCTGACATTTGAGGTTGGCGTCCTTTCAAAAGATCCTACATTTGACAAAAATCAGAATATGCACATTTTAGCTTAATTGCACACAGGCCTCGAACATACCACATAAGGAACGTATGAAATCAAATGGTTCGTGTTCTTTGCTGATTGTTGTAGCTGTGCTGCTCATCCTACTTTGGGAACTGCAAACCTTATACTCCACTACATCTGCAGGAAATAAAATATTTCCATTCAAATTACAAAGCATTAGACATTCTGGTCCAACTTTTGCCCCATGTCTTTGTTCCCACAAAAATCAAAGAAATGAAACGATTATATTGTCTAATGGAATGTAAAGATTGATGCTCAACAATAAGGACATGATTATTTCCACACACACACACACCAAAAAAAAAAAAAAAAGAACAATAAGGATATGATCTTAAATGCTGAGGAACAAACAGCTTATTCGTGACAAATACACAGGAAAATCTTTTATTGTAGACACTGGCACAGCAACCACTAAATATTTGTACAAAATCCAAGCAATCCAATTTTCAGTAGGTTTGAAGGATCACACAATTTTATTTTCCTTCATAAAAGGTTGTAGATGCTCAACTATACTCATCATTCCCATGTAACATATGTAATCAATCAAACACCTGAAAATGTTTCTTTTGCTCAGAAACGAAATGTTCCTAGAAATTCTTGCTCCCATTGGATTAATATATACATAACATAATCTGATGTACTTAAGAGATCGGTTCATAATATTTATGCTGCTGTGTTTACTAAGATCCCGCCTAAGGAAGTTGGTAATTATTTTATGAAAACCAATTGATAGCCAATATTTCAAGCCATAAAAAAAAGATTTGTCTATATTAACGCCTGCAGTGTATAACTCCCTTCTTATCATTTATTAGTAAATACTAAACAGTTTTCCATCATTAATACAGTAAGACATTGTTTATAAATAATCACTATCAAAACATGTGCAAAGTAACAACCAAACTACGACCATAACCCACAAAAAGAATTGAAATTGTTGGTAAAACCACGCGTATCACTGGACAGAAAAAAATGCCACAACACACTTATAAAAGGATGTTTATTGGGAAACAATTACCAGATGAATCTGCCTTAGCACGGACAGACATGTTTTCTTTTCTTACAGAGCTGCAAAATTAAAAACAACACAATCAGAGAAACTACCAGCTATGCGCTGAAGAGGGACAAGAGAAAAATTAAAGACCCTTGAATCCTCTGAAAAGATTCCAACTTCCACATTCAGAGCAAGAAACCCATTATTCCTCCGGTAATAATATGCATAGTTTTCATCGGAACCCTGTATTCATCAGGTGATAAAAATTTTAACTTCCGAGTTTTCCGTGGTTTTTTCCATCTTAGCTTCCATAAAACACAAAATTCAATCAGTTGTACCTTCGTTTCTGGGTCGCTTACACTTAGCATTAAAAGAAAGAAACAAAGAAAATCTCTACTATCATTATCAGTTTACAATGCAAATGAATTTGAGGGACTTACCAGCGAGACCAAATTTTAGGATTATAATCAAAAGGGTTCTTCTTGTGAAGATTGAGAATACGTTTGGTTTGGCGGGCTATCTGAGCTAGTCTGAGCTGACCGGCTGTTGACTGTTGAGACTTTGAGAGGGAACGGAAGCATTAGTTCGAGGGCCTTTGGGAAGCAAGAGGCAAATGGCCAAAACTGCTTGGGCTTCTTTCAGGTGCTTCTGCCAGTTGGTTACGACTTACGAGTTGTTTCCGAAAACATGTTTTAAGAAATTTATTTTTTAAGGTAAAATATTCATTGAAAATGTGAAAATATATAATTAAATAGTAAAAAATTGTATGAAAAATAATAAATAAAAAAAATATTATAATATATTCAATTTACGGAATTGTTACTTGCATGACCGTTTTTACTAATCATAGGACCATTTTTAAAATTTTGAGCCGTAAAATGACCGTTTTGCCCTTCCCTTTTCTACTACACATATGTTGTGAAATTGGAAGTTTTTTTACTGTGGACTCCTTCGCCTCCTTCGTCTTATGGTTTGGTCTTGCATTTTTCGGTGTTTTCCGGCTATATTTTACTAATGTTAATATAAATTTCGGCCTTGTTCGTTGAAAAAACGAGTTTCCGGCAAACTGTAGAAAAAATCGTTTGTGCGAAATAATTTTCCCGATTTTTTTGGATAAAATCGCCCATGGTGAGCACCATGGGCGATTTTATCCAAAAAAAATCGCCCATTTAAAAAATTATTTTATTATTTAAAATGTTTAGAAATATTATTGTCTTTTTATCACTTAAAATTTTAAAAAGTGTCATGTGTTTAGTAAAACGGGTCCTATACGTACCAAACGTACGAATTTCAATCTTAGGAATCATATGCGCATTCCCTCTATTTCTATTCTCGCGCTCCAAACGCACCCTAAAGGAAACATTTTGTAGGCGGAAGGTATTTTAGTACTTTTATTTTTCTAATATAATATTTTGTTTGCATTTCGTAAGAAGGTGTCTGCATTTAACACTCTCGATTTTTTAAATCCAGGAAATCTTTAAGCTTTCGTGTAAGCAACTACTGAATTTCACGAGTAAGATTTCTTTCTTGCTGGTGTCGCTAAGAAGAGGAATCTAATTATTTGTAATAGTTTTAAAATTAAAAATTTTAGTGGTAACTCAGTTATTGAGAATTTGTGGGCTTCAAATCACATATCGCATCTGCGACATGGGATCTAATCCCGAATTTGTGATATTATATACTCCTTCTATTCTATTAGAATAATTCATTTTCTAATACTGTTTTTAATAATATAAAGTGGACTCTCCTAATGGATCGGAGAGAGTATATATTAATAGTTGAATTTGTCATAATAATATACTCCTATTTACTAGCTACTATAGAGAAGTGATTGGTTAATGCGGAGCAATTTTTATGAGATAGTAATTATAGAATTGGAGATAATCAATAATTCTTAATTGATACGTGATAAGGGTAATTTGATAAAAGAGTTAGTATGATTTCTAAAACGTCATTTATTTTTACTCCATCTAAAACCTCATTAATTTTGGATCGGAGGCAGTATATACTACGAAATTGTAAGGGAAGTGGTCACTACTAATGGCAAATCTTTTACAAAATTAAGAAATAAAAATGACCAATTTAATTAACAAATAAAACTTGGGTGAATTGAAAATTTGGTAACATTATTTTGCAAATGTTCACATTTTAGTCAGCTTACTATTTTTAACTGTATTCTAAGTCACATTACTTTCATTTTTACATTTTATGAGTCACTGTTAAATGACACCATTAACCCACTAACGGACCAATTTTTGTGAAAGCAATTTCGTCGTCTCTGCTTTAAGCGAGCAGGAAACTTGAAGTTGAAGTCTTTCATTCTCTTCCAAATCTGACCCCTCCCACTAAAAAAAGTCAAACTTTATCCTCAAACCCATCTGAACTCTATTTTCTCTTCTCTCTCTCTTATCTTTCCTGAAACTATTCTTGACAGGCGAAAATGACATTTTTGAAACCCTTATCATTTTTTTAATTTCTCTTTAATCCCTCGAATAGCTCACTGTATTTTGCTCAAATACTTTGCTCTCTTCTTGAAGAACAGTAAGAATTTTCTCCACGAATACAAAAACAATGGCATCCACCATCTCGTTGTTCTACAATAATTGTACAAGAAAACAAACAGTGAAAATTTGATCCTAATTCCAGAAAAAAATATTTACTGAAAGAAGGGGAAGCACCCATCTTCATTAATTTTTTAGAAAAAAAAAAAAAAAAAACGTATTTTCATTTTGAACAAAGATTCTCTCTTTTCAGCCAAAATTCACTAAAGCATTAGATGTATACAATTTCAAGAATCAATCAGCATGAAGTGAATCCCAGAAACAAAACTACAGATTGGTTGGACAAAGAACAATAATTTCTTGCAACAATCACCCTATTTTGTTTGAGTGGATGTGAATTTCTTGCAACGTGTTATCATGTTCTTACTATTAAGCTCTTGTATTCTAAAAATTAACATTTAAATTCTCTTGTTATTAGTCAAATAAAATAAACTTTGAAATGACTAAAATGTCTTAAAGTTTTCAAGTGGAGGAACCATAGAAAAACGCCAAATTTGAATTAATGGACGAGCGTTCTTGTACTGTCGGCCAAAAAAATAGGAGAACGGCTGAACCCATATTTGGGGCAGCCGTCGTTGGGCATTCGAGCGAGATATAAAAACAGCAGTGACATTTTGTGTGTATGTGGGCTGATATATTTGGGTATTTGCAATCCGCTCAAGCCCCATAGACATGAACGTTGCTGGCCCAGCCCAACATACACACCTTATGGGTTTGTCATGAAACCCTAGGTTCATTTCTTCATTTACATATTTTTGAAAATGTTTATTTAATACTTTCTTTATTCCATTGGTAACGTTCAGAAATACACATATGTACGAGTCATAAAATATAATTTCAAACGTGACTTTTTTAATGAAACGACCAAAGATTGAGTATAAATTATGAAACAGAATACCAAAAATTCTTATGACTAACTTTCTAATATTCTAATTCGTAAGTGATTCTTATCTTTATTTTATTGAAGGGTTTCATGCATTGCAACAAATGAACCGCACGTTTCTTCAACTCTTTGAAACTTCAAAATAAATAAAGTAAACTTTCTAATAGAGATTGAGAATATAAAAGTACCAAACAAAATCAAATTAAATCTGTATTTCAACTGGTCAATGTGATGATGAGCATTTGAAGAACAAAATCCATTCCCCCATTTTAATATGCAATGTTTTCTACTTTTAGTTTAATTATATATGCAATTTTTTTCCCAACATTATTCTTCATATTTTTCCCGAACAAAAAAATCAAAGAGGGAATCACTTGTTCTACTGCTTGATAATTAATTTAGCTGTTAAATTTCATATGCATCTCTTCATAATACTTGTGTTTTAACATAATCGCAATATATTAGAAGTTAAACTCGATAAACTAGAGACTATAAACTCAGTAAGCAATGCTATTTCAGAAGTTAAAATCGATATACTTCAACAGCCAAACTAATTCTGCAATACATCATAGGCTATAGTCGATATACCAAAGGCTAAACACAATAAGCGATATATCGGGTTTAAACTCGATGCGCGACATTTCAAGAACTAAAACTCATAACTGTAACGCATTAGCAGTTAAAGTCACTATACTAGATATTAAACTCAATACGCAACACATAAAAAAATAAATTCAATACACATGTTTTCATAAGAGGACACTCAAGATCTTTGGTCTCTTCCCTGGCCCGATGAGAAAAATGGGTGAAAACATGAGTTGCCTTTTCTAATATCTCCATTATAAGCACTGTACACTATTCGATTTAAAAAGATAGTGGGTTGATATAGAATCGTCTCATTCAGCACAATGCAACTTACACTTTGATAAGTAGTACGTTACAGCTGCGCTCAGTATGCGGGACGGATTTATGCAATATTTATGATATTTCAAAGGCTAAATTCAATATTTTCTGCAAGTTTTTACGAAAACCAAATGGGTACGTGAAGTATTTATCTAGCTATGCCTTAATTTGGTAACCACAAAAAAAAGTGCTATCTGAATGTGTCCGGTTGAGATATTTTGAGGAGATCATATTATCCTTCCCGTCCCAATATAAAAATTATGTTTATAATAAAATATACGACTTTTATAAATTTCAAGTATAACACTTGCGATAATGATTTGTCATAATTTCTCATTTAATTACTAATAGTTTGGAAGGGTTGATTAACTACAGATCACAATAATTATATATATATATATATATATACAATTATAAAATATAACTCTTTCGTTAGAACAAGAAAAACCTACAACACTATAAATAAAACTCTTCCATTAGAACGAAAAGTTACATGTGAGAGCATCGCATCAATTTAATACACTGCTAACACTCAAACACTCATCTTTTTAAATACGTTTTCAAAACAGATATACATTACGGGTCGTGACTCAAAGTAATCATATGGAAAAAGAACAGCATCAATTCAAAGTTGAAGGACTGAAAATATCGTGTAAGAATGGGTCCGAGTCTAACCAACATGGCCGAGCCCTCGCCGTCCATAGAAAGTGACTACAAATATAATTAATCATTATCATCATATATAAATGCTACTGGGAATCTATCTTTTAATGTAAATATAAATAATATAGTATTACGTCTCAACTTTATAAACTACGCAATTTGGAAATGAAATCGACTCCCAATTACCTTTTCTAAAAGCAATAATATGTAATCAACTTTGATAATTAAAAAAAAAAAAAAATTTACAAAGTACATACAAGACTCTTAATTTGTGAATATATTCCATCTATATATTTATTAAAAAAAAGTTATAGCTTCGTTAAGAAACAATTGTGTAGTTGAATGATAGCGTTTGTGTGTGTTACTAATATTATTGCGAAAGTGGATGCATAAATCATTATCCAATAACATTTGGCTCTAAACAAAGAATGCCTAATACATGGATATTGTCCTAAATATGCATGAGTGTACAATCAAAGAAAGTAATTTTAAAAAAATTGAAAGTATGCCTAATACATTTGGCTATAAATATCAAAGGTAATGTTATTGTCAGAACAATAATTTACCATCCAGACCAAATTATATACTCCTTCCGTCCCACTCAAAAAGTCTACTTAAAAAAAAATCTTGTCTCATTTAAAGAGTTCATTTTGAATTTATTTACATTACATACCTTTACTAATATAATGTGTGGTTCACAATTAACCCTTACTTCTAAAGTAAGGATATAAGTGAAAAATATTGTGGTAAATTACTTATTTTAAGTGTTGTACTTCACAACCCATAATAAGTTGTACACATTTCAAAGTGGACTCTTTGAGTGGGACGAAGGGAGTATAAAAACATGCATATCTGTTTTGACAATCAGTTATTTGAAAATTTAGGGCCTGTTCTTTTTGTTCTGTTTTGAAAATGGTTTTAGTTTCAACAGTAAATTTAATATATTTTAATCATATTTCATTATTCCCAATACAATTTTTTACTATTCAACATCTACTTTTTACATTTTCAATACACTTTTTATATTATAAAACTATTTTTCAAAACATGTTTTCAAAATCGTTTTCAAAACGATGAAAAAGAACATGCCCTTAATACACTTGCAATAATATCAGCCGACATCAAGTGCCAACGAGTTAGTTTTTATAATCCACATGTGTCCGTTTTTGAAGTAATACATATTCATAAAAACTCAAATTTCATTCGTTCCTCAAAGTGTATTGTTATTTTTTCTTTATCTAGGCTCTCTTCTCTTGTGGCTTTAGTAGAGAATCATCACTTTTTTTTTTCCAAAACTTTACACAAAGAAACAACTTCACTTTTTCAACAATTTAAAATTAAAATTTTAAAATTCCCTCTAAATACCTACTCACATAAATTCAAAAAATAACACAATCATTACATTTTTTTATCTCTCACCTACACAATTTCCCAAAAAAAACTTCCCTCCAAAAAATTTCTAACAAAAAACTTTCCTTTAATAAAATTTCCTCTACTAAAGCCACAAGAGAACAGAGGCTCATTTTTCTTTACAAAGACTATATTCTGACTCTTGATATCATTACTGATGTCAACCGGAGAGTGCTTAATGTACTAATTCTATATTAATTTTGTATTATAATACCAAAATACATGTATTTTACCAGTGATTTTCACATGATAAATACATAACTTATAACCATACAAAATTAGAAACTATCTGGCCTAGAATGTTTTCATTCCAAGATTCCAAGCTCGCATTTGAAAGGAATCTGTAAAGGTAGAGAAGAGATCTTGAAAATCTTAAGGTGGGCCCATGCCACACTTCTAAATTCCAATGGTGTTATACTTTCAAAGAATAGCTAGGTATATAACTTTGCATGTTGAAAGGCTTACATTTGAGCACTAATAAAATTGTCTTTTCTTTTTTCTTTATTTTTTTCTTCGCCTTTTCTTTGGGTGCATTTGGCGTGCGATGGGACTGAAAATGAAAATGGGGAAACCGTCATATTCGATAATGGGTGAATCATTTTTTAAAAGAAGATTGTCTTTTATAAAATATAATATATTACATGATCAATTTTCTAGATGAATCAAATGTTGTCTAGAAGATAAGATCATAAGTAAAAAATAAATATTATAAATTATTTATTTTAGATAACGTAATCAATTTACTTCTAAAAAATGACTTAATGGCTTATACTCCGTAGTTTTTATGGTAGATAAAAAGATGGAGGGCGCATTTAGTTTTAATCGAGGAATGAGAATGTGTATGGGTTTCATAGTAGGGCGGAATGGTAATGAAAATGGAAATGAAACCCACCCCTAGTGGGATTGGCTGATTGCTGATTATTTGAATTTCATTCCTAATTTGTATTTTCCAAACCCATCAACCAAACAATCATATTATCTATCATTCCAAAACTTTATTCCCAAACCCCACGAACCAAACACCCCCTGAGATTTGTTAAAAGTTAATGAAGGGGCCTTTAGCTTCAAAATGCGTATTTTCTCAATACTTGTATTTTGCCGTAAATGCAATTCATCATAGGCTAAGCTCATCATACCATAGACTTAACTCAATAAATGATACATCAAAAATTAAATTCGATACGAGATATTTTAATTAGTATCTAAATTCATAATTATGATACATCAAGAGACTAAACTCGATAAACCATAAATTAAACTTAATATGCGATACTAAACTAGATACACGATAATTCAGCAATCAAACTCATAACCTTAATACATCGGTTACGCGATATTTCAATAACTAAAGTCATAATTGCAATACATCAACAGTTAAATTTAATACACTATAGCCTAAATTAACTACGCAATATATAAATCAGTAATTAAACTCAATAAGGTATCATCCAACCGGTCAAAGCGTTATCGAATAATAAATTTTTTCAAGATTAACAAACACATAAGATGTCGTAAGATACCAAACAAGTGAAGAAAAAATTGACCAAATAGCGCGTACGTCTTGAAAATTTTGGTTTCCCTGATAAACAAGGTACCATATCGTACAACTCCTTTCCCATTGCCTCGCCAAATCCGCAAAAAATAATCTTTAAAAAAAAAAAAAAATCATTTAAAAATTCTCTTCGATACAGAAGAAAAGTTTAAAAAATTATAACAGCAACACGTGGCGGAAATCGGTCGGTTCGATGAGCTTCATCGTTCGCAAAGTTCCTGCTGAGGTTAGTTATTGCCGTTTATTTACCTTTATAAAATTTCGCGGCAAATGATACAGGCCTACGTGTCGAATTCCTATTGGCTACCTCACCGCGTTCTTTCTGTGTTTCTGGGAACGAATCCCAAAGTCAAAAAGTCCACCTAGATACGCATAAACAATTTTCAATTAAATTTAATTCCCAAATTTCGGTCGATATATACCCTTTCTTGGGATCAATTTACTTCGTGTCCTTTGTCTTTGTTTCTTCTTTTGACTTCTCTGTTTATTAGCTCTGCAGATTCTCCCTTTTTGGTGCGTTTCCGCAATTTGTTTTAGATTTTTAATCGTTCTGCAAATTTTGTTATCTGGGCTTTTCTTGATTGTGGCTGATTGTAATGGTTTGCATTTTCGTTCTTCGGCAGAAAAACTGTGTTGATTCTACATTGCAGCTGCTGTAAAGTAAGAATTTCCGTACAAGGCATTTTTCCGGGTGAGTTTCTCAATGATTCTTTGTCGTAATTTTTATTTTTTTCTTTACGAGGTTTTAATTGATGGTAGCCGATTTGTGCATTTTTGAAATGATATTTTCTGGGTGTTTTTGTTGCTGTTGACGGATTATTTTTTTGTGGGTTGTGAAGATTTTTGTTGGGTTTCGATGGCGGTGAAGACGAATGGAATTGTTGAGGGGATTTTGCCTGAGGAATTGTTGAAGTTACTGTTGGCTCTGGCTTCTAGGTGGGAAGATGTTATAGACGTGAATACCTTTAAGGTGATTCCTCTGAAGGGGGCTATGACTAATGAGGTATTCAGGATAACTTGGCCTACAAAAGCCAAAGATAATAATTTACGAACTGTTTTGGTTCGTGTTTATGGTGAAGGTGTCGACCTGTTCTTCAACCGTGACGAAGAAATTCGGACTTTCGAGTGCTTGTCGGCGCACGGCTATGGCCCTAGGCTGCTTGGACAGTTTCCGGATGGCAGGGTTGAGGAGTTCATTCACGCCAAGGTATGTTGAAGTTCTTTCAATTCTTTACAGTACTTGAGCTATTTGTACTTTTTTTGGGTGTTGCTGGAGTTGTAATTGACGAGAATAGTATTAGAAAGTGGTCTCTTCTAATGGAACGGAAGGAGTAGAAGTATAATGTTGGGCTCCATACATTAGGCCTTAATGGCTCGACCTTCCCCTGCCTTGCACTTTTTGGAGCTTCTAGGTGCAGGGGAAACCTTTGGAGTAAATGATTAAAGATATTACATTGAATGATTTAAGTCATGCTAGTCCAGATGAATATCTTTGAAGTAACATATTTTTTGAATCTTATGTTTCATATGGTGGGAAAAATCATCTACCTTTGAAAGGAAATGTGAGTCTGACATTTTGATGATTTATTTCTTGAATGACATATTGATGATTTATTTCTTGAATGACATCTTGATGTACTATTATTAAGGTAAAAGTTCTTGTCAAGATTCTGATCTCCGAGTTCTCTGCACTGTCTTTCTTGTGGTTTTTAGACTCTCTCAGCTGCTGATCTTCGTGACCCCGAGATTTCTCCTCTTATAGCAGCCAAACTAAGAGAATTTCACGAACTTGATATGCCAGGTTCAAGGAAAGTGGCTCTGTGGGACAGATTGAGGTAAACTGAGCTCTACTTGAATTCAAATTTGGTGGTTCTTTATAGATTGAAGGTCTGTTTCTGAATATATTTCCTTTTTCATCAGAAACTGGCTATGCAACGCCAAGAATTTGTGCACTGCAGAGCATGCTAAGGAATTTTGTCTGGACAAGTTAGAAAAAGAAATCAAGATGCTAGAGAAGGAGTTTCCGCAGGATAGACAGGAGATCGGATTTTGTCACAATGATCTTCAGTATGGTAACATAATGATCGATGAAAGTATGAAATCAATTACACTAATTGTGAGTGCCTACTTTATTTGCTTGCTAATGTATTGGAATTGAGTCTTTTGTAATTTGTAGCTCCAAGGTTTTGTTCTTCATCTTATAGCTTGATTGATCAAATTTTGCAGGATTATGAGTACGCGAGTTACAATCCAACTGCCTATGACCTTGCAAATCACTTCTGTGAAATGGTAGCAAACTATCACACTGACACTCCACATATCTTGGATTATAACAAATACCCAAGTAAGCTCTAATGCCTCAATTTTGTAAAATGATGACAAATTAAGCTTGTCAGCATGAAGTTGATTGGTTTTTTTGTTGTTGTAAACAGACCTAGAGGAACGCCAAAGGTTCATTCGTGCCTATCTCAGTTCTGCAGGTTAGTTTACTTTCCTTCTTTCTTCTTTTATCTGATGAGCATTGAACAATTCCTTTTGACTTTAGATGGGAAATGTTGACACAAAAGTCATATACACTTAAAGTTTAGGTGGTGATCTTATTGCTAGAGCAGTAATTCACTATCCCGAGCAAATTGTATATAAAAACATGCATATTTGCTCTGGAAATAAGCGGTTTGGCAAATAGTTGCTCTGGAAATAAGTCTCTTAGGTTCATACACCTAACAATAAAGGCATTTAAGTTCACCCTGCCCAGGAAATCCTTTCTTTGTGTCGGCTAGTGATTTTCTGCAAATAGTTGTCCAATTTCTGGGAGCATATCAGAGTCAATGCTCATGTTCACAACTTTTCTGGGCCACAAGATTAAGTCTCAATTAATGTAAAATATCCCTCCTTATCCATTTCTAAGCATTTTGTCCAAGTTGAAACGATAGGCTGACAATGACCCCTTGAGGTGTAATGAGAATAAGTCAAATTTGGTGAACTAGCTTTTTCTTGCTAATACTTTAATGGGTTATCTCAAGATTGTAGCTTTTGACGTTTTGGTTGATGAACTCAGGCCATGTGCCCAGTGATGTTGCCGTTCAGCAGCTTACCGATGATATTGAGAAGTACACTCTTGCAAACCATTTGTTCTGGGGACTATGGGGAATCATTTCGGTGAGCATAGCTTGCACGTTTAGTTTTTGATATCGCTTATTCTCTACCAACCCTGTACCATAACGGCTATGTTGTCTATGGATCTGCAGGCATATGTGAACAGTATCGACTTCGATTACATAGAATATGCAAGGCAAAGGTTTCAGCAGTATTGGCTGAAGAAGCCCAAAATTTTAGACATCTCTGCAGACTCTCTGAAGGGTTGAGCAACAACAGATATTGAAAAATGATTATCTCTTTCTTTGGCTGTGGATTTGCTTTCAGTCTTTTCCTTAGTGTTACATCTCTTTGTATAGCATATATATGTAATATGTAGTTGTTGCAATGTCAAATATGACATGGAAGTAGCTCTGAGTGATCATTCCGGCACTTCTTTTGTCCTAGTGAAGCATATTGTCAAAATGGTCATCAAGTGAAATAGACATTTAGCTGTTGAGGTTTTGTACAGGAAATGGATTTTGATGGCCAACAATGGAACTGTAGTCCTTTCATAAAAGAACATTGATAAACCAGAAAGATAGTGTATTGACAGAATTTACAGGCATGCAATGCAATAATATTTTCTTATCTATTTCCGATGGTATTCTTCTACAATGCAATTCAATATTAGTCTAAACATTTTGTTCACTTAGATTCATTTTTTACTTTTATTTTTAACAATAAACTATTACAACGTCACGTCTATTACATCGGATGGCAAGGGCTTAGAGTTAAAAAGAAGTTGGGGCATCAGTCTACAGGTTTTGCAGGTCTACTTGATAGTATGGTAAACGTAGAGATTGGCGCGCAGATGGTACATCGGATTACTGGGGAAAAGGAAGAAGTTAAGGTGCTTGCTAGCAGTGTCTTTCCAATCTGCACGATAATTATAGGAAAAATTGACAAAGGTTCAATCAAACTTCAAACTTTTGAGTGACCTGTCATACGTTACATTCGCTTAGAAAGTGTGCTTACTTTGATTCATTTCCACTAGCAGAGTAATGCTGGCTTCTCTCATTAGTTTATAATCTGGACCATTTGGATTTGGTCATCCCTCCTTTTAAAAAGATCAAGCACAGTCCAGTTCAGATTGATGCCCACTATGGATGGAAGAAAGCTCAATGGGGTCCTCATCAATGGCATTCTTATGAATTGAACGGTGATGGTTCTTGCGTTTATCTTTCATTTTGCTTTAGGCCGAATTGACAACCAAAACAAAGACTTTTAAGCATTGGCCAGAGATTTTCAGATTCCAGAAAAAAAAAATTATGAACAGTTTGACATAATCTAAAAGCATATTAAACAGGAAATCATTGATCAAAAAGCAAGAAGAATTCACTAGGACAGGCCAGCCATGGAACGAAGCTTATCAACAATGGCGTCAATCGCGGCATGAGAACCCTTTGTAGCTGCAAACAGGAGGTGTTTAGGAGCTTCAGCTCTGTCAAAATAAAAAGCCCCAGATGCAAGTTTTTCTTTTGGCTGCAAAGCCAACCAGATAATAGTGTCTGCACCTTCTTCACTAGTTCTAAGTTTTCCTGACATCCTGGTATAACATGATTCAAGATTCTAAGGTCAATAGATAGAGAACAAGCAAGCAAATGATACATCAGTTTGAATTCAAAAGTTCCTTACGCTTTCGCGAAACCAGGCAAACTAGTGGTAACTCCAGGGTCTCTGCCCAACCGGGGTGCATCGTGTAGAAAGAAATCCCTTTCTCTTTGTAAACTTCTGCCCATTTTTCTGTCAATGCAACCTACACAAGAAGAAAGCATACAAATGTCCTCTATCAGTTAATAGCAGCTTTCTGCAGTTTATTGCAGGACAATGTCTATAGACTATTCTGCTCTAACGATACCTGAAGCCGCTTGTTCCTAGCATATTGTTCGGGGCCATCAAATGTTCCATTGCTGAACTGGAAAGACAACTCGTTAGACCACAGAAATGTGCCAAATAAAAAAAGAAACTTTGCACTGTTGCTCACTTGAAGATCTTTGGTTAAAGGGGCTGTGTACATTCCACCGGAGGAAACTGTAATTACGCGCGCATCAGGGGCTGCTTTCTCCAGTAATGGTAACATCAGCTCTGTAGTAGTGTATGTACCAAGCACATTAACAGCAAAATTCAGCTCATATCTAATGTAACACGGAAAGTTATCAGAATCCGACAGAGATGACATGGTGTTTAAGGATTTAAGATAAACAGGTAATTCAATTACCCTTCTGGAGTTGTCGAGCGGCTATTTACAAGCACACCGGCATTGTTAACCTTCAAAAACGAACAACTTTAATGTCAAACATCCATTCTATGCAATGTAATCTTTATAGCTTAGAGAAAAAAAAGTACCAGAACATGAACAGGAACATCCTTAGAAGAAAATCTGGAGGCAAATGCCATGATCTCACTGAGGGAAGAAATATCACAGACCTGCACACTGTAAAGCATAAGCCACTAATTACAGTAATGAGGTAAGAACTACCTTTTGTGCAACAAAAAAGAAGTACCTCTAAATGGACATTTTTATTGCCTGTCTTCTCCTGAATCTTAGAAACTGCAGCTTCTCCCCTCTCCTTATTCCGGCATATCATGTAAACATTAGCCCCGCTGAATACGCGCATCAGAAAAGATTACATTTTGAACAAACCAATCTTAAAGTGTCCCTCTTTGGAAACCAAAAGTACTATTTAATGTTGTAATAAAAAGCGTGACAAAGGAGAAGCGAATCTGCACCGTGATGCAAGACCCTCGGCTGTAGCATAGCCAATGCCGGAATTTGCACCAGTTACAACACAGTTTTTGCCTTCAATTGGTGCTTGCATATCTTCTGCATTGAACTTCTTTGAATGTTCTCTGCATTTTAACAAGAACTCAACCATCAAACCAATTCTAGCACCATTTCACAAGGATGTCAACACATAAGACATACACCAATTCATTCATATAAAAACCTAATTGAACGAAAACTGAAGACTTCCATAGAACAATCCCACCACAAAAGCTATAAACATCTACTACAACAACAACAACTACGGCTTTGTCCCACTACGTGGGCTCAACTATATGGAAAGTTTATCCAGTTTTCACAAGTAAAATCATGTGCTAATGTTCATTGAAGAACCAAGTAAAACTAGAATCTTAAGCCAACATTTCTTTCTGGGACGGAAACAAATTTGATTAATTGGTGGATAAACAAAACAAAAAAATGTAGAATAACTTACATGTAAGCAGATTTGGTGAAATTCAAGTACCCGTACAAGCCAAAAGCAGTTGCTCTCCATGTCTACAGAGCCACAAAGGAACCAATCAAAACACAATTCAAGAGGAAAAAAAAAAAAAGGGAAAACCCACTGAGGAAGACGAACAAGAAGTTCGACTTCGACCGTTTGCTTACCTTGACAAGAAACATTGTGGGATGCTACGAAATTTCAAGATGAAAATGAATTCCCATGTTTTGAGATGTCTTAAAAGAGAAAGCACGGACATTGGTGTCATAATTATGGTACTCAGTAGTCAGCAAATCCATGGGTTAATCCTTTAACCACGTATACTTTACTGATACCACGTACCATTATTCTTAAATTAAGCAATCTTCAATGCTTATGGCACAGAGGTCCACTCTTTCTGTCTTTCCTTCCATATTTTTCATCTTATTTCTTACTTCACAAATAATATTACCCACTTTGACATTTGTCCTACAACTTTTCGTGTTTTTTAAGGCAAAACTAGAATATAAAGGTAAAACAAAATGCTACCTATGCAGATAACTTTTCAGATATTTGAGTGTTTTTTCTGGAAAATTCTTGCCAGTTCTTTTGTAAGATAAATGGTTGCAATTGTCCCCTATAATGTGAAAATATGAAATACGGCTTGTATGGAAGAATAGTCCTTTTGTTTTGTTTCAATCTTAGTTTTAGTTTGAAAGTATCAAAATGTGAAGTATTGCCTGTAATAGAAATTAGGTTGAAATGGCTATCCATAGAAAGTTCAAAATGTGAAGTATTGCCTAGAAATTAGGTTGAAATGGCTATCCATAGAAAGTTCCTACCTACTATTTGATTTAGTCTTCATTAACACTGAAGGTACGCAACGCATCATTAGAATAAGAGGATGTTTTTACAACTTGAAACGATGATAAAATGCAAATAGAAAGAAGAAAAATATACTCTTACAGTATACTATGTAGTAAAGAAGGAAAAACTGTACAAACTTGATGGTAATCTGAGATTGCTGTTTGATCAACTCTTAAAGATAGTAAATATTTGCATTGCATTTGGCAGCAGAAAGAGCTGCAACATAACTGTGATTAAAACTCTCCAGTATAAAGCAAAACAAAAACCATGCTTATATATTAGTCGGACACATGAATCATTTATATCTCTCCAAGAGATTCATGATCCAGCATGGCAGAAATGAAGCTAACTGCAAGGGGACTAGCATGAAGAATTTACACTAACACGGACATGAACTTGATCTTACTGCACAAAGAAAGAATTAAAAGAATGTGTCGTCTCTGAAGGCTGACGAGGTTGTCCAAAACTCATGGAAAATCTCAGTTATAGTCTCTCCTCATCGCTCCCAATATTACATCCTGCATAAACAAAACAAAGGAACAAATTCAGAAAACAGATGTTTAGCAGTTCAGTAAAGGTGCATCAGAAAGCATAATGCGCTTATAGATCATACATATTTTCTACTTCATTCGAATTTCAAATACGCAGCAACAGAATTACTGAAGAAGCAAAAATAAAACTTTCCCATAAACACGAATGAAGTAAAAAATGTGTATGACCTTTAATGTGCTTCTGTACTCACCTCTCCAAATCTCAATCGGCTAATTCCACTTTCAATACTGGTATCCGCGATTAGAGGCTCTTCTTCAATTTCTGCATCAGTGAAAGTGAGGGCACGTTGCAATTTCTTCGGAGAAAATACCTCAACTTCAACTATATAAGAAGCAGTCACTGGTCGGTGATCTGAAAACTTAAGTTCACTTCTTCTATAGCTCATTAACCTCATTCCGTTTCCAAAAGAGAGAATTCGATCACACCTAAAATATCCAGGTAAAAAGAATGAAAGAGCTGTAATTGTCTTGGCCCGGAAAGTGAAAATGCAAACTAGTGAAGGATAACCCAGGATATTGAATCACAAAAGGCCCTAGTTTCATACCAAGCAGGGGTACGTCTAGATTTTGGATCGTCTCCAACATACTTTTCTGCATTCCTCTCATATTTATAAGTTGGTGGAAAATTCAGGATACCTTCTGACCATCCATCAAATGCACGGCCTTTTCTCAGTTCTCTAATAAGCTGCGATAAATGAAGATGAAGAAAAAGATTAATAACGGCTATGCAGATATCAAGTAGCACATGGTAAAGAATTTTATCACTTTACAACTGGTAACCATAAGAGTGAACCTAAATTGACACATACTATCTTGCTTCTTATTGATATTATTCATCATGATATAACTAATGGCAGTTATTCCTGCTCCACTTTCTTTCTTTCGGCCATACCTTAGTGCAGTTATGTCTAGTAGGTCTTTTCTTTTCCATTAACTCGGAAATTTCTTTTTCTTTTTCTCAATAAATCTGATTGTTCAGTTTTATACATAAACATCATCATCAACTAAAAGAGTTTGGCAGAGGAGGATACATATAAATAATCCTAAACTGACAAATAGAAGGCATGCCACCACTATTGAAAATAAAACTGTACTTGTTTGCAGCTATACTATTTTCTTCAGCTTTATGTCCAGTGAATTGATATTTACTTGTCTGATGCATGCCAAAAGAACAAAAATTAATAAAGGAAATCCATATTGGTAACAAGCCAACAAAATTGATACTGCTAAAGGACGAAAAATTCCACTGTTTCACTGTAGTTACAACATAAGAGCAAAAATACAACTTGCCTGATCACTCTCTCTTAATTTGGACCAGTCCTTCTTGGAGATTAGCTCTCTTGTTTTCTCATAAGGCAAGTTAATACGATAATTTAAATCACCAAGCCATATGATCCTCCTGTAACAAGAAAACTTTAACTTAGAAAATTCTTCGGGAAAATATGCACAACGTGGAGATGTAGTATAGATGCACTACTAAGATGTGGTTAAGCAGGAAAACTGCTGCATCACTATCAAAACTTGTGTTGAATGTAGAAATACAACTCTGGAACTAAAAAGATGTTTAATGCTAAAGCATTATTCAGCTTCTCCAATGACAATCAAAAAACAAGCACATTAAATATGGAGCTGATTATAAACCAATCTGATTGATTCTAAAATAATACTCTCAACTTGCTTTCAGACTATCTTTCTTCTTCATTGGGCTATGACATTGAATTTTAACTGCAAACAAGACGTAACATTCTATCTAGCCCACACGGACAGGGCTCTCACCTGGAGCATTACTATCCTGCATCAGCAGATGACTATCAAAAAGACGGAAACTTGTAGCACTGAAAGCTCATTAACCAAAATTTACATATAAATTATTCCTTCCCAGCTTTTATAGTAGGAAGGCATATAGGGTGGTATCGTATCGTATTGACAATGACAAATTAACAAATAGAACGATTAATTGAATGGCTCCAGTGCAGATTTCCTATCCCAGTGCAGAATCATTAATAAATGCATTACTCACTCGTGAGCATAAATGCTTCTGGGAAGTCCCATGGCCGCAAGTGAATTAAAGTGTGTTCTCCGGTGTATTTCCTGGACATCTGCATTTCTTTTTATTAGCTCTACCTCTTTCTCACCTGATGTCAGGTGACTACAAATGAAACAAACGAGTGTCTGATACAGAGACATGCTAACTGATATTGCTCCCTGAAACATAAAACATCTTTTGAGCCTTTATGATATGCGAGGGAGGTAAAAAGTAGAGCAACAACAACAAAAATAACTAAGCCTTTGTCCAACTATCTGGAATTGGCTATATGGATCATATATCGCCATCATGTATGGTCGAGACACATAGATTTATTTATATTTAAATACAACATGTCATGTTTTAAAGTTGTTTTCCAATTCTTTTTAGTCCTTCTACCCCTTTTAAAAGTAATATTAATAAAAATGTATAATTTAACTATTTAAATGATTTAGAAACCATGTAGCATATAGTCAACTTTTTTCCTGGAATGTTTTCAAGAATGACTATACAGAAATCTCATTCTTCTTAAGTATCATAAGTCCCAAGCAATACTACTTTTACTAAAAAAAGCTAAGAGCATCCAACTTTTCTGTAGTCTGAAGGGAGGGAAGAAAGGTGTCTGTGTTGAAACCCAAATTCCTGAACTGTTGAGTACGCATCCAATGATTAGACTAAGGCTCAGCAGCTGAAGCCTCAAACCAGTTTATCTAACTTATAGGCTCAACTAAAGCCTGAAGCTAATTTTATTTGATATAAAGGTATTAAACTAAAAGAGATGAGTAAAATAACTTTCCTGTTTTTATACCTAAGAAATATAATAGTTTCCACCTGACATGAAATTTAGTTTGCAAATCAAAATTCCTTTTTTTTTTTTTTTTTTTTTTTGTCCTTTTTAAAGTTGGAAATCCAGTAGAGAGTGGTAACTTTGAACAATTATTCTATCTGTGAGAAGTTTACAGAAATCAATATGCACTGGTCACTTTCAAAAAAGAATGAAAGGTATGCATCAATAGAGCAAATTTTACACTTAGGTTGGATAAAATGGTTGGTTTTGGAGCAAGGGAGCTGGGACAGGGAGGAAGAGAATAGCTTTGATAAGCCTCGAACAGAGAAGCATATAAACTTAAGCTGCAGCCCATTCCCTCAAAGTTATAGGAGTTGATGCTTCTTGTTAAACACAAATTTTCACGACAACAGGACAATCAAAAGCTGTAATACCACAACAGATTATTTAAAGTTTACTTTAATGTCTGCTTCCAGAAACTAGGAATTCTACCATGTCATATTGACGCTGAAATGAAGATCAAAATTTGTTGACTATTAATATTTTTCTACAGGTTTGTCAGTTATTTGAGAAACTGGATGCAGTATACATTATATTCAAAATAGGTTGCTTAAAGCATCATGCAGGTAATAACAAGGAAGAATAACAGAAAACCTCCATGAGATAATTATGCTATATAAAAGAAAATCAGAAGTATTCACCTCAAAAAAGGCAACAGAAAAATGAGAAACTGACCTTGTTACCTATGTATCCCATAGCACCAACACCAACTGTGGACACATTTAAGTTTTCTATATGCTTCCGCAAGCTTCTCCGGACCCATATGGTTAGGAAAATACCAACCATTTGCTTGCTTACTATCCTCACATACGGAGGCCTTCTTTTTCGCTTTATCAGGGATTCAAGGTCAAGTTCTGCGAGCAAAGTTAGATCCGATTGCTGTCGATTTTCACTGTACTTAAAAGAACTATAATTTTTGAAGGATTTTGAACCTTTTAGCGATTGGATAGATCGGAATGAATTAGGCCTTTCCAAAGTGCGCTTAGAGAGAAGATGCATTTGTGGTTCTGGCCAACAAAAACCAATTTTCTCTGTCCCACTAAGAGTTTTCATTAACTTAGGCTTGTGCAGCAGAGTTGGATTGTCAGCATTTTTTGAATCATCTTTTGTCCTAAGGCACTCCAATCGATCCAGCCTTTTTGGGGAGGAAAATTGCCTTTGCAACTCCTGTTTAGCGGATGACATTAAATTGTTCTCATTGCTGGAAATGCCCACCTTTAGAATCTCATTTTCATCAATGACTTGTCCAACCATTAGTTCATCAAAGCCAGTGGGAAAATGTTCTTCATTCAGTGGATAGATTTCCTCTTCACCATCACTATCAGATCCAAGTATTATCTCATCTACTAACTCTGGGGCATCTTCAGATGGTTTAAACTTTGAAGGAGAAGGAGGATCACTGTAGCATTTAAACTTATTCTCAGGCTGGATTTTATTAAGAGTGTCACGGATAATATTCTCCCATTTTGAAACAGGCCGGCTATCCTCAGCCCCAAAAATATTGCCAGCATTCAGTGGTATAATCTCCTGAAAGCTGGAGAGGTCAAACAAGCAATAAGATAACCAAGACTAAATCTGATATTTTTCAATGTACATTCAAATGATTATTTTTCACAAATTAAAGTTACGTTCATCATCAGTATGCTCATGAAAACACATTCCTCTTGAGGATATTCTTTCAAAATTGTTTGCACTAGGACAATCAAACAAACACTCCAAGAGAGAAGTAAAGCAATGTGCATTACCATATTCAGAAATGAGCTCATGATATGAATCAAAAGAGAAACTATGGATTAAAGGAAAAAAAGGCAATTATGGAAAACTTACCCAACCACATAAATATCAGCAGGCTCACTGATATCAAGCCAATTATCGAGATCTAGGTCATCGGGAGGCATTCTTCCCGCGACATTCCACGTGCCAGCACATATTCTGAAACAGTCATGGAAGTTGATGGAAAGAAGGCATCAGATTAAGCCTATTGTGTAATGATCAGCTACAGAGAGAATTACACAATTTCAGCATCAATGAGATTAATTCATTATAATATGTAAGAAAAACATACTTGATTTCCTTTTTATTTATGTATTGTGCTCTAAAAGTCTCGGACTTGCGCCTTCTTATTTGCGGTAGAACATCTGCAGTCAAGTAAGTGATAAATCTATAGTTAATTTCATAGCTTAAGGTACAAAATTACAATAACAGAAATGACAAAAATGACAGAGTTAAATGCAATTCAAGAATTCTGTAACGGAAGCAGTAATGTGATAAATCAAACGTAAAACCCTATTTTTAATAAACAAAATGATACAAAAACAGTAAAATTTTAGCTTCGAACTTAATCATTCATCGATTAGCAGAATAATACCATTATTAACATCATTCAGAAACCCTCCGCCGCGATAATCCTTAAATCGTGATTCCCTTCTGGGTCTTTCTTCAAACTCTACATCCAACACAGTAAAATTCAAAATTAACAACAGAAACAGAGAAATGGTTCACTACAAACAGTGGTAATTAAGCAATTCAGCAAGAAGTGAAGGAAATAAATAAATGAAAAACTGACCCTCGTCGGAGACATCGGAGCTGGCTTCAGACTCGGTGTCGGCGCCATAATCGAACTCGTTAGTCTGAATATTAAGCCATTTACGCAGAACGACCCGACCCCAAAAAAGCTGTAGGGAGGTGCAAGTGCAACCGAAACACAATATTTCAGCCCAACTTTTCTGCAATTCTTAGTACGTCATCCGAAATGAACAAACCAAGAATATACCGAAAAAAGGAGCATAAATCGAGAAATAAAAAAAAGAACGCGCGCACACACACAAAAGCTAAAAAGTGAAGCGTACCGTACCTCTCGCATGCGGTGGCGATTCGAGCTGTGCGCCGGCCTCATACTAATCGGAATTGAAAGAGTAGAAAAAAGCTAAGGAAATGAGAATAATTTGCTAAAAATGTCAGAATTCAGAAAGAAATCAAAGAATTTGGTAGTTTGAATGTGAAATTGAAGGAAGAATGAAGAATGAAGAGAAAAAGACTTTGGAAACAAGACTTGAGTTTCTGGGGATGGCGCCTTCACGACACTACAGATTAACTAACTCCTAACTCCTAAGCTGTCTCCTTTTTTTTTTTCCCTTTTGGAGGTAATAATTATTACTATTATAATTAATGATGGAGCACGGTTTGTCAGGCGAGCCCTGTAAGTCGATTGGAAACGAGATGAACCTCGTTTAAAGTGCCTATATCAAACCGGGTCCACCAATTAATAAATTCATGTGCACAATATTTTCATGGGCATTTGAGTTATTTCAATTTTCATCCAAGTTCTTTTTTCATTTTATTATAATATTTAAAGTTATACTTTGTGATTAATAAACAGTTACATGAATTCTTTTAGAGGGACGAATATTAATCTTGGAATTAGCTTTAGTTGGCTGAATCTTAAGAAAAGTTTAGAATTGAACATTCATTTTTCTTTCCTCCGCGTGGAATTTTGGTAGGCTGGTATTGAAAGTTTGACTTTGGAAATTAGGGTGTGATTTGGAATTGTGGACTAAATGTGGGATAATCAATTACAGTTAGGTCGGCCATCAAGAAATTAATAAATTATGTTTTTAATATAAGTCCTTTTACGGAGGGAGTATTAATAAAGTAAAATTTATTAATTTTAATTAACAATGTTTTAATAAAAAAATTTTGTTTCGATCTGTATTTTGTGAATCGAAAATAATTATATCATTAAAATCTTCTAAAGTGCGATACGTTGTTTGAATGCCCTATGACATCACGGGTGAAATCAACGTGGCTCAGAAAGTGGTTTAATAAGAAAAAATGGTGGGTAAAAAGTGAGACGTGTGTGGGTGTAATAATGGAGAAACGAAGCAAATTGGTAGTGCCAAGGGTCCACTAATTAAAAATCACTTTTTATGATGCATACTACGTCTTGCCTTGTACAATGACAAAAACACAACAAATTTTTTATTTTCTTTCTGAAAAATTCGACATATGAATAATTTTTATTTTTAACGAAATTAGAACTAGTGATTTTGAAACTACGATCACCCCTAATGAACAGTAGATGATAAATATAAAGTTTAATTCCACTAATGGCTAGCTTAGTCTTGTAAATTAGACAGTATACTAACAAGAAACAATATAATATATATATATATATATATATAAAGTTGGAGCCAATTCCAATTCTTACTCTTATTTGAGCCAAACTTAGTTAATTCATATTGTTTTTATATATATTTAAAAATAAAAATAAAAAGGAACACAAAATCTTGAAAATGTGAAATGTTTGTCAACGAATATAATAAAATATAAAAAATTACTATCTCATCTGTTCCCTTAGAATAATTCACTTTGTAATATTTTTAGTATTACAAAGTAAACTCTTCTATAATGAAACGGATGGAGTATTACCCAATACAAAGGAAAGTGCTAGACACATAACAAAAAACGATAAACGCAAAACATAAAGATAATATTTTAAACATGTAAATTAAGATGTCCACAAAAATTAAGTAATAAGACAAATGAAAAGTAGGATCAAGTGGAGCTTGAAATCCACCCGTTTAGGAATTAGGATACCAGCCACAAAATCCTTAACAGTGGGTCAAGGTCAACCTCCCAAACCAACTACAATGAATGAAGATGATATGAATTTAGAAAGCCATTTAGAAAGTCAAACCATGACAAAGATATGAATTTCAAATTTTACTATTTGGACATTGATTCATTCATTTTTAAATCCCTTTTAATCATTCATCTAGAATTTGGATTGTTGAGTCATTGAGGTCCAAAATATAATGATGATCTTTTAGAATGGATTGGAAATTTTGGTTCAAAACTTGAAATCATCAAAAATATATAGGTACTCCATCATTATTAAGATTGAGAAATGGAAGGGGACCTATACATAGGAATTAGGATGGGAAGATTATTTATTCCACTTATTTCGTTGTTTCACTGAAAGAGTCTAACTCCAAAAATATATAATTTATTTTGTGTTAGAAGGTATAATTATTAAAATAAGTAATATAATACTTTATTTTTGACTTATATACTTACTGTAAATCACATACTATTATATTAATAAAGGTATAGAAAATAAGAAAATAAAAAACAAGATTCTTTATATAATACGGGATTAATGTAGTAGTAGACACTTCATAGACATCCGATTGATTAAGTAATCCAAAAAGTCCAATCAATAGCTGGAATGAAGAGTAATTTATGATGGTGTCTGTTTCTTTCTTTGTGTTTACTCTTTCTCCAATCTCCATATCCAAAGCATATCATATATAAGCCAAAAATACAGAATTCATATTAATTAATTATAATATAGATATAAAATAACTCATGTAGTACACTATTAAATAACATATGATTCTGCTACTAAAATATATTCACATTAAACGTACGTGGAAGCATCCCAGTGCTATTAACCATTGAGCCAAATAATATATAGTCACCAACCACAAAGGAAGGCCCAATGAAACATGACCACTTGACTTGATGAGTCTCAAAAACCTTTTTAATAACCAATGTTTTTTCATTTTTATATTTTTAGGTATTCAATAATAACGGAAGTTTCGTTCTTGAGGTAAGAAGACTTCGAGGTCCAGAATCTACGGTGTATATTCTCAACAGGCAATAAGGAGGCACAAGTGTACGCGTAGTTAATTTCTCCAATAGTATAGTATCTTCTTCTCCGGAAATTCCGTGTACCAAAAATAGTTTATTAAAAACAAAACAAAACAAAAAAAAAAAACCAAACCCGTACCCATACCCATCTTGGTGAAGCCATTTTTCGATTCCATTATCCAGTTGATGAATCTAGCAACTAAAACCAAGCTTACCGAAAGAACTAATAGGTCGTATATATAGAAACAGAAACGCAACTCTTTTAACGGAATTATTAAACGAATAAATACATTAAAGCAACTAAAATTTCAGCTTACAACTTGAGAAATTGTGAGTGAAATCCATATGCATTAGCGCGCACTAGAAAAACCATATATTCTATAGGAATAAACAAAGAGAAGCTACTCTTTCTGTGATTATAAAACTTTTTCTTTTTTTTTTTGTCCTTTCTTCATCAAAAGCTGGTAAAGATTGATCATAAAAGAAGCAAATTTTTAAAAAAATGAAGAAAAGGGTTGATGAAAGACATACCTTTTTGGGACTTAGAGAAAGTTGAATATCTCAGCAAATCAAAGAAGCTTGAGTTCTTCAATGGCGGAAAAAAGAATGGGGAAAAAGACGAAGTTTCCTGAAAAGGACGACAACTTTTTCTTCTTCTTCTTCTTCTCGTTGGTGTGTTGTTAGTGAGAGTGAATATTTAACGCTTGGGAAATGCGAGATCGCACATGGCGATGGGTTTTTATAGTGCATCTGAGCCAATCAGAAGCGGCCGCGTAATGGAAGCGGTTCGGCCATCGGTTTATTATTAAATTGCTATTTTAAAGTATACGGCTAAGCCTACCATGTGATACAAGTCTACGGCGCTTATTATTTTCATCTAATTAAATTAAATTAATTAATTAAGCAATTGTTGTAATATTTCTATCTTTTTCTACTTAATTCGTTTTCCTTTATTGAATTCCATCTAATTTGTTGTGTGGAAAAAGCCAAAATAGGATTAATGGAGGAACAAATTCTCATTAATCATAACTAAGTTGATACATGTTACTCTCCAAAAAAAAAAAAAAAAAACTATTAATTCCAATTATTAAAGGGCTGCTTAGATTGTGAACTGGAATAGAAATAGGAATAAGTATAGAAAAATGCTACAGCCCTTCACGGAACCATTCCTTCATTGATTTGCCTATAATTTATTACTAATGTAATTACATAAATTATTGAATAAGTCATTATCCCCTTAAGGATTCGTTTCTTGAAGGAGCTGTACGTAGTCTTACTACCCATTAGGGGTGGCAATTCGTATCATGTTCGGATTATCAGGTCCAGATTGGCGGGTTCCCATGTCGACACCCCTCACCCTAACCTTACTCGTTTAATTATTCGCGTTATTCATGTCGACGCATTTAACCATCGAACATTTCGTGTTCGTGCCGTGTTTTGTGTTGTAGTATTAATTTCTCGTGTCAAGTTTAGGTTGGTGGGTTCACGTGTCAACTTTCTCAACCCTAATCTTACCCGTTTAATTATTCGGGTCGACCCGTATAACCCGTGAATCAGCTAAGGCTGAACCCTAATCCGCTTATATCGTGTCGTGTCAGAGGTTGTCAGCCCTACCACCCATAAGTATACACTCCTTTTGTTCTATTAGAAGAGTTCATTTTTACCAATGGACAACTTATTATGAGTATCAATGTACAAAAAAACTTAAAACTTTACGGTATAATTATAAAATACTATCTCTCGTTCTCTGTGCTTAGCACTTTCCTTCCCTGCGTTTAGCAGTGCCCGATGATTATGAATTCCCATAATTTTGCCTTATTTTCAAAATAACTTTTAAATGTATAAATATATTAAAGGTATTAAAAAAAAGTTAAATCGTAAAAAAATAATGAAAGATTAATATCAAATACAGAACTCTGAAAATATGTTTTAAAAAACATACAAATTAATAAGATTTTTATTTTATTTTATTTTATTTAAAGTGGGATTTGGTACCCGTTTTATTAATGCAAGAAAAATGAAAGTAATAACTAGAAAACTAAAAACCAAAGACCGAAAGCATGCCTAACATGTGGGTCTTAATTCTAAAAGGTATCGGTTGGTGAGCCGCTTATAGTCTACCCGTGCTTGTTTCCTAAACGCATAGTCATTAAAAGTTTCCTACTTCCCGCCAATTCTGGAAGAATGTGCATACTACTCTTCATCATCATTCGACGCTCCTTGTTCTATCTAGAGACCATATCCCGTAGCATCAGCTTGATCATCATCACTTCGGTCAGTGGTGCCGTGGGTGTTATATGGATATGTGGCCTTAGAGGCATAAGTTCAAATAGCTGAGCATCACTATGTAATAGTCTAGAAGATGAGGGGGTGAAACACTTATTTAATGGTTTCTACTTGGGGATTGGATCAGAGAAAGCGTGGCGATTTAAAGCGGATTTCAATGCAGCTGCTCAAGATGGAGAATTTGTAGCAGCTAAATTCGCCACCGAGGATGGTTGGAGAATTAATAAGATATAAATATAAGTGTACATTATAGACATAAAACCTTTCTAAGAATGAAAACAAAATTATTGACATTTCACTAATCGCTAGAGCTTGAGAATTGAGAGGGATTATCTCAAATTGAATTAGGAATTAAGTTCTATTTGACTTATAAATAAAGAAAAATTAAACCATAAACTGATGCCTAGCTAAGCTTGTTTAAATTATTCTATTTTTAAGGTTGGTTAGACTCTTGTGTTCCGCTGCTGGATATTGACATTAATTTGGAAGATGTCACAAAAAGTCAATCTTTTGAATTAATTTTTTAAATTTAAATATTATTTGATCCAATTTATTAGTGCTATCAACAAAATAAATTAGAATTTGTGACGATTGCATAAGTCGGCAAAGCAACTAATGGCTCTCAATCTGCCGTGTGGTTCAATAGCGGATTTCCAGCCGTCTCTTTCCCGGCCCTGCCCACACCACACGATTGAGACTCACGAAATATATATATAGTGGCGAAGTTAGAACTAAATATCACGGGAAGCAAAATAGTACAAGAACGGGGTTTGGCTAGAGCGAATTATTCTATACCACTAATACTAACCTAAGCTACCGAAAGAAGGGGAGCTAGCGCACTAGATAGTAGTCAACAAAAAATTGTATCCAACCTTCTAAAGTCTAAAAACGTACTCATCGAATATAATTTCTAATGTATCGTGTATTGTATATAGGTTTTGATGTACTTAGTGGTAACTACTGATCGATGTATCGATTGCGGCTACAAGTGTAGTTATTGAAGTGTGCATTGAGTTTAACTTTTGGTTTATTGAGTATTAAGTTTAGTTTGTGATGTCTCGATAAGTTACTCATGTATTATGCTTATAAATTTAACTGCTAAAATATTACGTATTGAGTTGAATCCCTAATGTATCGTGATTATATTAAAACATATTGGGCGAATTACATTTACATTCCACAATGTTTGGTCAAATTACAAATAAATCCTTGTGGTTATGTAATTTGACCAAAATTTGTATCACTTGTGTAATTAAGCATGCATATCGAGTATAGCTTTCGATGTATCACATATCAAACTATCAGACCATCTAACAATAAACTTCCTCGTAGTAGTTTATAAAATTCTTACATGTCCATCTTCCCCTCCCCAGAAAACTATTTTTCAAAAATAATACATAGATAAAATTGGGAATTGGAATCCACAAAGCCTTTCTAAATGAACTACTCCCTTTGTTGCATTAGAAGAATTCAATGTAATACTGTTTTTAGTAATACAAGATAAACTCTTCTAATAGGACGAAGGGAGTAAAAAAAGAGTCCTCCAAAATACCAAATAGTACGTTAATGACCATGTTATTAATGTTTTAATTTTTATTTTTTATTAAAGGTGTTAAAATTCGTCCAATCACGATTAACAAATTGTGTTTGCTTGATGACATTTCACCCACGCTAGGGCACTTATATACAACCCACATGGGGCACTATATACTCTTGCACTTGAGTACCAATAATACACCTCGTCGGGGATATTTGAACGCCATAGATACACCACATTAGGGACGGACAACTTGTACACCACGTCAAGGACCGCATCACCGAAGACTTGTAAACATTACGCATCAACACGCCACCACCGGAGAATAATCCTAAAGTTCTGACAAGAATTTGCTTTAAAATTTGCAAATCTAAAGAGGTGCAAATCGAACATTGAACTTAATGTTTAAATCTTTTAATTTGGTTACTATTTGTTTTATAATACTGAATTATAGTCTTTAATTATTACAAGTATGAAGTATGCATGTACATTACATGAGGGAATTTTTTTTGTAACCATACATGAGGGAATTAATGGTAAAGAAATATACACCCATGACCATATCTGACTGGAATTTGGTGTTTTCTTTTATTTATTTATTTTTATTTTTTTCGAACTCATGGTCTCAGTGTTACATGGCTCCCTCATTAACCAGCATCCGAGGTTCCCAACCCTCCTCTCCCCTTTTTTCCTTCCTTTTTAATACCTATACTATTATAATAATTAAAAGACAATTGACAAAAAATGAGTTTGATCATGCAAACTCCTGTATGAATTCCTTTAAAACTATCTATAAATCACTAGATTCTACTACTATTGTGACACTCGCTTTCAAGTTTCAAACATAATATATATATGGATTTTGTAGGGACCGGAACGGAAGGAAAGGAAGAATGGGTTTTGCTTGTTTTGTTTGTGTTTCCTTTCCTGTTTCTTAATCAGGTGCACCACTGGGTCTGCAGGTTTTTGCCTTTTTGGGCCTATCCCTTTTGAAACGAATTAGCTTGCTTTCGGTTTGTAGGGGCCTGCTTCATTAATCATGTAACAAATCTTCACATCAAGATTAGATCTCCTATTTATCTTAAATAAGACTAACGTATTATATTAGGGAACTTATTTTTTCATTGTGAAATAGTAGACAGAGATGGGGCAAGAAAAAAATCTCATAGACTTCTCCTCCTCGTCCCAATGAAAGAGTAATATTGTTCTTATTTTATTTTTTTTATAACATTATTATTGTGATAATGTGTGGTTGATAGTAAACTCACACTTAAAAAAATAAGGTCATGACTGAAAGAAATTAACCCTAATATAAATTATTTATTTTAAGTGTTGTATTTTCAAACCGATAAAAATTGTATTTTTTTTTTTTCTAAACGTTACTCTTTTGTTGGGATGGGAGGAGGAGTATAATTAGTGCCCTTGTGTCTGTGTGTTCTTTTTCCAAGTTATCTACAGCAAATGTTTTGGCCATTCTCAAAAGAACATCATGGGACATGTTTTGGGAGAAGTGGACATAAGAGTATGGAAATCTTTACTGTTGCATGTGACTTGTTTCTCATTGCTTAATTTGGGCATAGCATATATAGTTGCATGCATGGACAAGTATATAAACAAATGAAATTAACAAATCAATCAGAAAGAGTGGTTCTTTTTCACACACATATATATATACATAAATCATACTCCCTCTCTCTGTCTCATTCAAAGAGTCCTGTTTGTAATACAAAGGGAGTATATAAAAAAAGAAAGTATTCTTTAATTATATAATACAAGGTTACAATAAACTAATTAATGACGTGCCTCACACAAAATGAAACGTGATTTTTGTGCTTAAACTTGCATGCTTATAACAAGTGCCCAGACCCTTCACTAATTTGTATCAATCGTGTACCATAATGTTAAGGCGCGCACACACGACAAGTACATGTGTGCTTAAGTTTTAGTACAAATTCATATTAAACAGGTTTCTCATTTCTGTCAACTTTTTACCTGGTTTAGTTACAGATTCAAGAAAGTAACAGTGTTGGTTTTGTTTTAGCTTTCAACACAAGGCATTTAAGGATTGATTATAAAAGAATGGAAAAAACTAAGTCAGGCAGCACAGGGTTGCTTCAGATGCGATCATGGTAAGAGTGAAATCTAATCATATTTGAAGAAATTAATGAAGCAATCTTCTACTTAAAATGACTTGGATTCTACATTAGATTTAAATACTAAAATTAACTTCAAATTTCTTGGTTCTTTCAAATTTTGATTACAAAATACTTCAACATTAAAAGTTCCAAGAATCCAGGCAAATGAGAATATAGCACATGCAGAGCTTACTTAAAAGCCATTCTAATCAATGAATTTGATTCATCTTATGTTGGATGCTTCTTCAACATAATCAAGACTTCAAGGGGCAGAAGAAGCAAATCAAACATGAATTTTTTTCCCTAAAACTGTACAAGAATTCCCTAGCATTTCATCCAGAAAACAAGATCAATCACTAAAAGAGAAGGAACGGAAACTACGAAAATGGCGAAAAGAATCATCAATCACCCTTGAGTTGAGGACTGCTTTATCAGGGGCTGTGATGTTTTGCCCCACTCCTCAGGGGTGCTCTTCACTTCCATCAGAAGTGCAACAACCTCCTTCATCGTAGGCCTCTCGGATGGCGATGAATTCACGCAGAACATCGCAATCCCTAATGTTTGCAGCATTTCTTGCACCATTTGATCCGGTAGCCCATGCAGCTTTGAGTCAAGTACTGTCACAGCTGGCTCAAAGCTTCCCATTTTTTTTTTCACCCACTCAACAATGTGCATCCCCTCGCCGACCTGAGGCTCAATTGCGCTGCGGCCACTTAATATTTCCAGCAGAACCACACCAAAACTGTAAACATCGCTCTTTTCTGTTATGTTGGCAGTGTATCCATATTCTGCAGAAATAAACACAGAATTTTCGTAGGTTTATGAATCAATAAATACTCATCAAATTAATACAATACTGAGCAGAATAAAAGGAAAACTAGATATTAAAATTGATAAAACTTGCCTGGAGCAATATAACCATATGATCCTGCTATTCTGGACATTGCCTGATGGTAATTTGGCGAATTCATTAGCTTTGCAAGACCAAAATCAGCCAAATATGCCTCAAACTTGGAATCCAGGAGTATGTTATTGCATTTGACATCCCTATGAAGAATCGCCGGTACACAATCGTGATGAAGATAAGCAAGACCTTGCGCTGACCCTACTGCAATTTTGTACCTGGTTTCCCAATCTAAGTTCCTGTTACTCTGCAAGAGCTGCTGGAGATTTCCATTGGAAATGTAGTTGTACAGGAGAAGCTTGACACTCTTGTTCGAGCAGTAGCCGATGAGCTTCACTATGTTTCTATGCCTAATGTGACCAAGAATTTGAATTTCAGCAGCAAAGGAATCCACAGGATCTTCATCTTTCTTAGTCTTCCAAAGCTTCTTCACTGCAATTACCTCACCATTTGGCATCTCTGCCCTGTAAACTACTCCAGAACAGCCTTTCCCAATGATATTTTCATCTCTCAAACATTCCAAGATGTTGCCAATTGAAAAATTCAGCTTCTGAAAGGGGATGAAAGTCCATGGAAAAGAGAAATCCTCAACCTCTGAAGTGGCCAACATGCTCGAGGTCTTTCCTGAAATGAACTTATTATTCTTAGCTACAAGAATCCATGTGGCAACAAGGGCCATACTCACAGCCGTCAGAACAACAGCAACCAGAGCTATAGTCTTAGCGGATTTCCACTTGTTGTTTCCGCCAAGCGATGAAGAACAAGAGGATCCATCAACAGATGCACAAAGGCTTGGATTATCAAGGAACGAATTTGAAGTCAGAGTTCTGAAGAATGGTGAGACTGGTATAGGACCTGAAAAATTGTTGTATGACAAATTCAAGTAGGTAAGACTGGAGAGAGAACCCAAAACTGCAATCTCTCCATACAGCATATTTCTGGAAAGATCAAGTGACTGTAACTGCGTCAAACCGGACATTGTGTCTGGCAGTTCCCCGGTGAAATGATTTGAGCTCAAGTCCAAACTAATTGTCAAACTTTTTACAGAACCAAGTTCGGCTGGGATTTCACCAGAAAGGCTGTTGAAGCTCAAATCAAGGAGGGTTAACTTTTGCAGGTTCCTAACTGACTTGGGGATTGTCCCAGTGAGCAAATTGTTGCTCAGAATAAGCTTGTTCAGATAACTGAGATTACCAAAACTTAAAGGAATCTCACCACTGAAGCTATTTCTACTGAGATCAAGCTGCTCCAAATTAACAAGTTCTCCAAGTTGAGATGGTATTTCACCAGTCAGGTAATTGTTATGCACATCCAACAGCTCAAGAACAGTAATATTAGCAATTTCAGGAGGCAAACCACCAGAGAAATGGTTCATATACAAATCAAGAAACACAAGGTTTTGCAATTGTCCAATCTCTTTAGGAATCTCACCTGAAAGCTGATTCTCCCCTAGCCTTAATCTCACCAAAGACTGGCAATTTGCAACACTTCGTGGTATTGCTCCAGTCAAAGCATTTCCAAGCAGTAAGACTTTGCTCAACTTCTTCAGACTGAATATCTCTTCAGGGATTGCTCCAGTGAGCTTATTCTTCGAGAGGTCAAGCGCATACAACTCTGTACAGTTCCCGAAAGATGCCGGTATGGTTCCTGAAACTGAATTACCCCACAAGAAAAAGCTCTGCAAATACTTCAAATTACCAATCTGCCAGGGTATTGGACCCGATAAAAGATTCGTATCGAGCTGCAGGGCTGTCAAACTAGAACAGTTGCTCAATTCCCTCGGAATCTGACCGGTTAGCGCATTAACAGACAAGTGAAGCTGTTCAAGAACCGTTAGCTTTCCCAAATCAACAGGAATCTCCCCAGAAAGTTCATTTGCAGAAACATCCAGCACCACAAGTGATGAACAGTTGGAAAGCTCGGCTGGGATAGTCCCTGTTAATGAATTCCCCCAAAGAAGAAGACTAGTAACCTTCTGCAACTTTCCCAGTTGAGGAGGGATTGAGCCAGTGAGCTTATTCATATGCAAATACAAATTCCTAAGCTCTAAGCATGACCCCAGTTCAGGAGGGATAGGTCCAAAAACTTCAGTATTATAAAGGGCTAAAGTTTGAAGATTTATCAAGTTACCAAAAGTCGGAGGTATAACACCAGAAAGTCCTGTGGCTGCAGCCCCAAACGTTGTCAGATTGACAAGAAGGCCTAGCTGTGGTGGAATCTCCCCTGTCAAATACGGATTTCCCCCTACCCTAAACTGTTGGAGAGAGAACAAGGCCCCTAACTGTGAAGGGATTGTCCCGTTAAGCAGATTATCTTGGATACAAAAGACTTGTAAAGAAGAAAGATTAGCAAGCTGAGGTGGGATTTTTCCCGTCAATCTATTTGAGTTCAAGAAAAGGAACTGAAGGGACTCAAGCCGGCCTAGTTCAGGAGGAATAGACCCTGAAAGGGAGTTGGAAGAAAGGTCTAGCAAACGAAGATGGGAAAATAAACCAAATGAAGGAGGAATTGGGCCTGAAATATTAGTGGAGGAAAGGTTCAGAAGTTGCAGAGATGACAATGAAGAAAGCTCCGAAGGAAGGGAAGAAAGGTTCAGAAAAGTGTTGGGGATTGAGACTGAAATCACCCTTTCTTGAGGAGAACATGTAATCCCCTGCCATGAACAGGGCGTTTGGCTTGAAGGGTTCCATGAAGAAAGCAAATTTGACGAGTCTGAAAGAAGAGAAAGAAGGGCTTGTCCATCCGGAGAAAGGCAACTCACTAAACTTCCATAGAACAAAAAGATGAAGAACAAAGGTGAGACCTTTAAGGTTCCCAAAAACTCTGTTTTCCTCTTCTCCATTGCTCCCTGGAAAAAGTTCACAGTTGAGTTTAGTCAAGTTTAGAACGGAGAAGAAGACAATGGCGGTGGTGGAAACTGGAAAGTCCACTCTTCAGGGGACAAAATGCATGTGAAAGAGGCAAAAATAGAGTTATGGGAATGCTTCAAACTCACACCATATGTTCTTCAGAATCCATGCATGTGAGAAAATAAAAATAGACCCTTTTATAACCCTCATTATTACGCTATAAACTCAGCTATTTTTGAGTGTTGAAGAAACGAAAGATACGACATTCTTACCGGCGAGGACCTCCTCCCTCACAAGTCCGCCGTGCGTGGTGGTGGTGCTGGCCGGAGATGGTCAAGAACTGATCGGAACTGGCTTAAAGAAAATGCTGGTCATTTTTTACTTTTTAGCATCCAAATTTGATGAATTCAAACATGTAATCTAAAAGTAAAGCAGCTCTTCTTCTTCTTCTTCTTTCTTGGTGAAATGGAAGAATGGGTGTGAGTTTCAAGAAGGTTGAAGATTACTTGTAATCGTTTTCATTTAAATGAGGATTATTGATTCTAACACAGCACTGTAGTACTTCATTAGGGCGCCACTTATTTGTTAATTGAGAAGGATTGTATTCCCAAAATTGCCCCTCTATAAGGTTTAGAAATGTAGGTCCGGCGATGTCTAATACGACACTAACTCAATATGTTGCCAACTCATATAGAATTCGAAATTGCTGCTCCCGACAAATGATTTTTGATACTTTTTTAAACAGATATTAAAGTATGACACAAATTTAACGCGTTACTGAGAGTTTCGGTAACTTATTCAAAACGTTTAGAAATGACAAGCGATAGTTGGGGGCTATGGTAAGTAGGTTGAAATCAAGTTTGAAGCTTCTTATTGAAATTCGAAATAATTTTTCATCATTTTCAATATTTTTTTTTACGCTTTCAAATCAATTTAAATCAGAGTTTGAACCGCAAATTTGATACCATATAACGACACAATATTATTTTTTTTCTCAACACACAATACAAACTTCGACGCTGTGCAACGCAACAAAGTTACTCCATTAAATTTTTTCCTAATTGAAAAAATAAATAAATAATCCTTACAACTAAAATAGTTAGACCCAACAATTTCAGAAATTCATTTTTCAACTTTCTCACGCTTTTACTTTTATATATAAACCCAATAAGCTATTTGATTGGACTAAAATAGACAAATATCCGAAATAATAGTAACTTTTACATGATAACCCAATTATTTTTAATTCACTTATGCTTTATAACTGTAATATCTGAAACAATATTATAACTTTATATCAATATATGATACTATTATAGTATCTCTTTATCACTTAAAAAATTAAATATTATAATTGTTTTTAATCTTAAATTATAGTATAAAACATGACTATTTATATGAACAAGATTTTGGCTGGCCACATGCATCAAAATGAATTGGTAATCCCATTTAATTATCAAATCCTTGTTAAATAGTATTCCCTCCATCCCATTCAAAGAGTCCACTTTGAAATGTGTATAACTTATTATGAGTTGTGAGGTACAACACCTAAAATGAGTAATTTATCACCATATTTTTCACTTATATCCTTACTTTAAAAATAAGGGTTAATTGTGAACCACAAATTGTTATATTAGTAAGGGTATGTAATGTAAATAAATTCAAAATAAACTCTTTAAATAAGACAAAATTTTGTTTTGAAAGTGGACTCTTTGAGTGGGACAGAGGGAGTATTGTGTTTGTTTCATTTGATGTTTTATCTTGTTGCATACACATTAAAAGACTGATAAAACTACATTATTAACAATATTCAATTTTTGTGATTATCCTAAAACATCATAAATTGTGTGATTATTCTAATCTTATTAGTGACGAAGCTAAAATATTATATCTTGAATATAGAGCATTATAATTTTATCTAATCATAAAACTAACATACTACAGAAAATTTTAAATAAATTATAGTTTTAATGAGTTTAAATAAATTGAAAATCTACATCAAAAGTTAATGAAATAAAACAAAAAGCATTATTTATTTTTGAAATTTTAAAGTATCATATAAATTGAAACGATTAAAGATTGAAATATATATTACTACAAATTACGATTTATTTCCCTTAATATATATTTTGGCCACATATAAATACGAAAATAATCCCAAAAAAATTCAAATTCCCAAACTATAGAAAACGAAATTGGGAGATTCGTTTTCACCTGAAAACGAATCTCCCAACTTCGTTTTCACCTGAAAACGAATCTCCCAACTTCGTTTTCTAAAGAAAAATATTTTTAGAAAAAAAGAAAAAAAAAATAATTTTCACACAGAAAACGAATTCACGGAATTCGTTTTCAGTGAATTCGTTTTCACTAAAATAATTTTTAGTGAATCAAATTCACTTCAATGAATTCGTTTTCTAATGAAATCGAATTGAAGTGAATTCGTTTTTTCACTAACTTATTTTTTTAAAAAATAAAAATAATTTTAGTTAAATAATTAATTTTAAATGAATTTAAAAAATAATTAAATAATTATTTTCATTGAAAACGAGTTCAGCAACATCGTCTCTAAGTTTTTATACAATTTTAAAAATAAATATTATTTAATAAAAAAAGAATTACGGTGATTCGAAACGGACCCCCGTAATTCGTTTTTCATTTTTTATGGAAAAAAAAGCAAAACGTAAATATACAACTTAAAATTTAATTTGTAATTTAATAAATTTTTAGAGGAAGTAAGTTACGACAGTTTTTGAAACACATAAAACCTCCATAGAAGAGAATTTGGGGAATTCATTTATCAACTAAGATTTAGTCAAGCATTTATGTTTTAAAAATAATTAATTCTATTGAAAACAAAACTCATAAATTCTTTTCTCTCAAAAAAGAAATTACATTAGACCGATATTGATGTTTTTGTTTTTAATTGTTTTTAGTTTAAATTAGCATGCATGGGGAATACTAGTGGGATTAGGCAGACGCGATAATATAGAAAATGGAGAGAATAAAGAAGACAAAGGTAATTGACCACCATTTCAAAAAATGCCGTAAATTACTTCCTCTAAAATTTTATTAAATTACAAATTAAAATTTCAGTTATATAATTATATTTTGCCTTTTTTTCATAACAACTCAAAAATGAATTACGGGAGTTCTTTTGAATTAATGAAATTAATAAATAAAAAAAAGGAAAAAATTAATTTGAAATTAATAAAAAAAAAAAAAAAAAGGAAGAAACGAATTCATGGAATTCGTTTTCAAAGAAAACGAATTCTTTTCTTCAAGATTTTTTTTTTTTTTTTTTTTTGTTATTCTTGAAGAAAACGAAGTTGGGAAATTCGTTTTCAATGAAAACGAATCTCCCAACTTCGTTTTTTATACTTTGGGAATGAAAAAAAAAATTTGTCTATTTTGGTAATTTTTGATCCCAATATAAATATTGGGGGAAAAAACCCTACAAATTACGATGGAGTTTTTAATTTTTATTTTTTATAACTCTTGATTAATTCTTAAAATAAAGAAATTACAACATGAAAGAGACCTTTGAGAACGTATGTGCTTCTGACTATGTCTCCGTGCACTTTGGTGACTATAATAAAGTTATGAACTTTCCATGGTAATTTCTTCTTGTTGTTTACATAATCAGCTAATTGCGAGTAATCCGTGAGGATTTTGACTTCATTTATGTCTTCTTCCAAGCATCTTCTTAGTGCATGTAGGCATGTTGTTAGTTCCCATTTGAGAGTGATTTTCCTCTGGCTAATGTGGTTCAAGTTCAAGGCAGAAAGGACCAAAGATTTCAGAGTCCATTGTGGCAGAAGCAGATAGAAAGAGAGAAATTAAACTTAAAAAAAGATAAAAAGAGAGAGAGAGACAATGGCATTTGGAGAAGATCGAGTAGGCAGAATGCCTAGGGAAGAGTAGGCTAGTTTTTATGAGCTTATAGGGGACTGTGAAAGCTTTAAAAGAGGGTTTATGGATGTGGTTTAAACTAAACCACATTTAATTAGTGTCCGTTTCCTAAGATTTTTATGAGAGGAGTGTAAACTCGGGTCAAATATGGTCGAGTTCGTGTTGTAGATTTTCGTGTTGCTTCATATATCAAAAGTCAGTATATTATTAAGAAGAATAATGTTTCTTGCACATAATATGTGCAAGAATTTGTGCACATAAAGTGCACAAAGTGAGCTAATACCTTCATTGCCCTTCATTTGCAATACACATCAAAAATCCACTAAAGGGCAAAAAAGGGAAAAAAATCCACTTAATGCACTTTATGTGCAAAAAATCTTGCACATATTATGTGCAAAAAACAGTATCCTATTAAGAAATGTGATTAGGTATTGTATATGAGTTTTCGAATCAATTTAACGTGTCGATCCTGATCGACACACATCCACATTTTATATGTTTGTGTGTCCTTCGTATTTATTTATAATGAATTAGGGAGTAAATGATCAAAACTGCTATGAGTATATTAATTGTAGTAGTTTTACTACATTGCAATTTTACTTAATAAATTATACAAATCTCATAAAGTTTTGATAATTTATCAGCTTTTGGACTGATTAAGAGTTAATTTGATAATCCATTTTATTAAAATATGGACTAATCTCAAAAGTTTTAATAATTTATTCATAAAAAGTAACCAAAGGAGGTAGTAGGGTAATAAAGAGAGAAGGCGTGCATGTAGCGGAGATTTTAATTAGGATACTGTTTTTTGCACATAATATGTGCAAGAATTTATGCACATAAAGTGCATAATGTGGGCCAGCAAAAATTTGTTTCCAATTTCATCCTTTTATCTTTTAACCCTTTAAAGTTTTAATTTTGTAATTAATCCCCTAAAATTTTATTTTTCACAACTAACCCCCTAATGTTTAAAAATAATTTTTTTAAAAATGAACATTTAAAAATAATGTTTGTTGCACATATTGTGTGCAAGAAATTGTGCACATTAATGATAAAAAATAGGCTCTTTTAATTGTATTTTATTTTTACCCTTCCAAACTATATTTATATGCACAATACGTATATTTATATTTATGTTCATATTGTGTGAATAATTTTAAATGAAAAAAAATAGTTTGAATGAGTTTTTAAATATAAGTAATAATTAAAAGTAATAATTAATAAAAATAAAAATATAATATTAAATAAATATGGTAAAAGAAAATTAAATATTTTTTGTTTCGGGTAATTAGTTTTAAATGTTCATTTAAAAAAAAAATTTATTTTTAAACATTAGGGGGTTAGTTGTGAAAAATAAAATTTTAGGGGGTTAATTACAAAAATTAAAACTTTAAAGGGTTAAAGGATAAAAGGATAGAATTGGAAACAAATTTTTGCTGGCCCACTTTGTACACTTTATGTACACAAATTCTTGCACATATTATGTGCAAGAAACATTATTATTTTAATTAATGCATAGGTTCTCTTTGGTAGTTAAAGGTTGGAAAAGAAGCAGTAATTTTCTTTTTCATGGTAAAAAAAAATTATATAAAAAAATAAATAAATAAATAGTAGGTGAAGCAATTACTTGGAAGTGACTTCCGAGGAGAAGATAGTGGGCTTGTTTTGGGAGTAGGGCTTAAAGGAAAATGTACAAGTCACATGCATGAGGATAAGTATTACTAATATTAACTGCAGTAAATATTTTTATTAAGGCACAATTCACGAATAGGGTTTTTGGCTAGGGTTTTTTTAAGTTAGTTTTTGACTGTCTTTCAATTTTAACTCGCCGAGCTCTCTCGACAAGCTCGTAGCTAGACATGGATGAATTTGTGTCGACACTCTCACTGTCTGATTACGTGCATATCGAATTTAGGCTATGATACCCTGTGGTCATGTTTTCAAAATACGAGCATCATGATAACATAGAATATATTAATAATAACTGTATCAAGTTTAACATTTAATGTATTGTGTATCAAAGTTTAGCCTATGACGTATTGGATGTAACTGTTAATCTATCGCGATTAAGGGTGGTAATTCGTGTCGTGTCTGAATTATCGGGTTCAGGTTGACGGGTACCCGTGTCGACACCCCTCAACCCTAATTTTACCCGTTTAATTTTAAGAATTATTTGTATCGACTTATTTAACCTGCGAACATCTGGGTTTGTGTCGTGTTTTTGCCTTGTAGTAGAAATTACTCATGGGAGGTTCAGGTTGGCGGGTTTACATGTCGATATTCTTAAACCTAACATTACCCGTTTAGTTTTTCATGTTATTCGGGTCGATCCATATAATCTAGAAACCCACCAAGATTAAACTATAATCCGTTTATACCATATCGGATTTCGTGTTGTGTCAGAAATTGAAAACCCTAATCGCGATGATAAATTTAGTTGCTAATATATCGCGTATAAAGATAATGTATCGATCATTGAGTTTACCTTTAATGTACCGAATTTAGTTTATGATGTATCGTTTGTAGAGAAGAAAACACGTGTATTGAATATAAGAAATGCAATATTAATTTCCCGTCGGGTCGTCACTCTCTCCTAATTCGATCATGAGAATAATAATGAGAAAAAGGATTTAGCTCGTACATACTAAATGCTTAAGTGTTTTAGCGAAGCATAATGTATTAATGTACAAATAAGATTCCTTAATATGAGTATGAACGATGATTCCTTATTTTGCGGGAAAAAAGAAAGCTTATAACTCTCGTACGTGGTATCTTTTCACGGAGCAAATGATGTTCCATTTTGAGCTGACTTTCTATTATACCTTTCATTTTTATTTACAAAAATCAAAATAAAACAAAAAGAGAAACCGTATATTATTTTGTTACTGTTTTATGGAGCCCCAAACCTAAGTAGGATCGATACTCAATTAGCTGGAATTTTAAAATAGATAAATTATATATATATATATATATAGTCTTTTCGAATACTTTGTATAATTTATTTTTGATGTATCGAGTTCGTATTGTGTCACTTTTCACGTATCCGAACACAGTTTTCATCTAACATTGTCACGCATACAATTTGTAAAAATGATGATTTGAACGCACCATAATTGTGATAAAGAAAGTGTAAGTCCTTGTTAATACTTCATCGGTCCTAATAAAAATAAATAAATAACTTAGAATTTACAAGTAGTTGTATTTCTGAACAATATTGAATGAAATAAAGGAAATACTAATATTTATTGTGTTACTTTTTCCGTTTTATTAAAAGAGTCAACTTTTAAATTTACATTTAGGTTTTGGCATAACAAAGCTTGCACTGTCTTTTCTCGGTAATGATCCTACTACGGTGCTACAAATTCGCAAGCTGATCCTAAATAACCGTTGTTCTTCATTGGATTCCGAAGGAACTACTTCGTTAGGATTGGGGAATTGCTAGCTGCGATTCTTCGTGTTTGGATTCTCCCGTCCAGAATTATTCTGAAAGTCTTATCTAAACTCTTCCTGATAAAAATTTATGACATCTTATATTTTTATTTTATAAACAATATGTTTATATATTTCTTAAGACAAACTCTTAGATTTATAAAATTAAAATAAAAGAAAACGTTATGAGAAAGACACTAAAAGCATGCTTAAGACACAATAACGCCAAAACTTCTTTGTGTGGCATCTTTGCTGGAAACCTGCTTTGAGCCAAGAGAAGTTAACAGTACTTGCACAAGCAAACAACAATATCGATCATATCTACATTTTTTTTTTATAAAAAAAAAGGAAGCAATGAATTGAAATGTATATACAGTAAAATTTCTATAAATTAATAATGTTAGAACCATGAAGTTTTATTAATTTAGAGATATATTATTTAATCGATAAATTAATACTTTATAAATTTAAAGAGTGTTTTTGACATTGTAAAATTTGTTTAAGAGATAAAACAGTTTCAAGGGACTTTAATGACATCACTTTAAATTAAGAAAGTATTTGTGAGTTTGAAAATATGATTAAAGATTTTGATTATCTCCATAGTATGGATGTCATTAACCTATTGGATTACTCGGGGGAAAATGTTAAATATTCAGAGGTCCAAGGTTTTAGAAGAAACTGTGGCTAATTCCTTTGAAAGTTTTGTTTACGATGAAGTTGAAAATGATTAAATACATTTGAAATTAATCACGCAAAAAGAAACATTCAAAACGACAACGACTATTCAAAAATTTTCGTTACAGTACAATAATTCAACATTGAATCATTCGGATGCAATTATAAAAGTTAGAGTTGAATTCAAATAAATCAAAATTGTAAGACAAACAAAAATAGATTTATATTTCAATTAATTATCCTAGTTATGTATATATATATACACACACACACATAACTTTTGAAGATTATCAATTTGTGATTTTGGCAGGACTATACATTTATATATAGGTCTTTCTAAAAATTATTATCTTATTATTTTATTAAAAATTTTAATTTGTGAACTAGCCCGAGTCAAAATCAGAGAAAAGTATCATCTTAGAGAGATTATTAATTTATGGAAGTTCTACTATACTTAACTTTTATCTATATAAAATAAAATCCTTCTACGTGAGTCAGAAAGCGTAGAGATTAAACAAGTGAATAAAACAAGAAGTTTATGGACCTTTTTTTTCCCTATTAATCTTAGGGGTAGACAATTATGTGCTCGTTAAGTCAAGTTAGCCACTATATATATATCTGGTCTTACTTCTGATTACAGCTGAAGAACAATAAAATTTTCGAATTGTTTTTTTTTTTTTTTCCTTCTCATTTTTCATCTCTGTATTTGTATCCATCTCTTCTTTAATTAAAATATTATATATATTTCACTCGGCAAAAACTCCATAAATGGATTTACATGTATACATGACAGTGGCGGAGACATGCCCCTTAAGCCAGGAAGAACAAAATATTTAGGATAAGTTTTTTAACAACTTCCATTCTTTTCATATACAAGCACAAAATTTATATGCAATATTTGTTTTGTTCTTTTTCTCCTTAAAATAGTTACCACTATCTAACATTTTTTCTTCTTTTTTCCCCTAAAATAAGTATCACTTTTCATTCATTGATATTAACAAGGATTATGAAATTTAATCATACAAATTATAAAGTATTGTATTTTAATTTCAACTTTGCCCTTAATAACTATAATTTTTTGTGGGGCAATTACTCAAATTTTCCTAAATTTTATACATTTTATACTATATTAAGTGAGTTTTTGAAAATTTGAGGTGGGGCAGTATGAACGTAGCTCCGCCACTGGTACATGAGGTGCATGCATGAGACGGTGTGCCATCCACGCGCGCACCCCTGCTCCTTTTTATTTATTTATTTATGAAATACTGATATTCTCAAATTACAAAATGTTACTATCAAACTATAAGAGGGAACATTAATTACTCTTGTAGTTTCTTCCCAGGCGTAGCACTAAGAGTAGCAGTATTTTTTTTTTCATTTATTTTTTTTATTTTTAACTTTTTCCCTTTCTTTTCTTCTTAGTGTAGCAGTGCTACTAAGAATAACACTTGTATTCTTCCATGAGTAATAGTTTCTTTCTTCTTCTTTTTTTTAACTTACTTCCTCTGTTCCATTCAAAGAGTGCACTTTTTTTAAAAAATTGTGTCATTAAAAGAGTCTACTTTGAGTTTTGTTTATATTACATACCCTAACTAATATAATAATATGTGGTGCACAATTAACTCTTACTTAGAAAGTAAAGATATAAGTGAAAAATATGGTAACAAATTACTTATTTTATGTATTGTACTTCATAACTCACAATAAGTTTTATATTTTTCAAAATGAACTCTTTAAGTTGGAAGGAGGAAGTATTAATTTTCTTAATGTTACTTCTGAAGAGTACAAGATAATATCAATTTTGTTTTTGCTTTTTCCTCCTTAAAGTGACACTTTCAAAAGTATGATTGATACTCGTAAACAGTATCACGTATATTAGTTTTTTTTTCTATACTTAAAATGATACCTTCAAAAGTATCAGTATTTTTCTTGGTATCAATTTGAAAATTTTTATAAGAAAAGAAAGAAAAAAAATGCGTATTGTTCACGTGAACAATGACCAACTCATTTTCACTTTGTCTGAGATAAAATAGATTGATTTTTTTTTTCTTTTAAAAGAATAATATCATATGCTTACTAATTTAAGGTATAGCTTGCCCAGATTTGTAGGAACAAAGTCATAGCCTTACGGTCTACTCCAACAATATCATACTACTAACTGAAAACTTAAGAAAACAAAGCAAGGTTACTTAGATGCCCTTTTTTTAATGCATGAATTCATGTCGGAATTGATATTTATATCTTCCATTCCATGCATGTTGGCTAGCAGGCAGATGAAAATATCTATACAATCATCCATAATTTCCAATCGGGATTCCACGTGGGATCAATGATCCAACTGTAAGATCCTACAGAAAATGTGCATGTGTAATATTATAAATAAACTATAAAACTATACTATTATTTGAACTATTTTAGTAAATTTTTTTTTTTTTAAGAACAAATAGAATCGGAGTTAGGATCGATTTGATATTTTGAGATCGCAGGATCCTATAATCTGGATCGAGATTTTACAAATTATGCACTCAACCGTTTACAATGAGTTCTTGTATAGTGGTAATTAAATAGGAAAAGAGAAGTATTCTTTTAAAAGAAAATAAAGTCGGGGAAGGGAGATCCGATAAGGTTCGAACTCTTGACTTCTAAAGTTATTGCGTTCTGTAAGTGAGGTTCAAATTCCCAAATTTTAGAACAAGGAAATACTCTTTATTGAAGCTCCAAAACTAGGAATTATTCAAAAGAAGCAGAAATAATAAATCATACATTGTACATTTTGTATACATACAGCAATAATACAAGAACTAACTGACACTAGTTTTTTTTTTTTTTTTTTTTGACAAAGAAAGTCTATAACCTTAGAGCTAAACTATACCATGATTAATTATCATCATCTACACCTGGCTCCAAATGAAGATCAAGCTTCGATTTTTTTTTTTTTTTTTTTTTCCGAAGAATTGGTCATCGGGATTTTCAGTAAATCCCTGTTCAGTTTGAAACTTGCCATATATCTCCCTGATCATGAGAGACAAAAATGAGGCCAACCAAGTTTAGGTTTTGCTTCGAAGCATCGCTTAAGGCCGAGGAAGGAAGATCATGCTATCTATCTGCAGGAAGGAACTGCTTCTGCTCATGTCTCTCTTCCCCATTTGGATTTTCTTTCCTTCCCAACCACGAGTTACGGGTTTGATTCGCTGTTGTCCCTTTCGAATTTGAACCATTTCCAGTTTGCCAAGCTATTTTCTTCATCTTCAAAAGGTATAGCAAAATTGGCTGGAACTGTTTCTAGCTTCTCTGGTTCCAAATGAGCTGATATCTTCCGTCTGTATTTCTTTGCCATTTCTTCAGCTTCAGAGAATACTTTCTGCAATGTAAGAAAAGATCCTGCATCTATCATATGGCCAAAGCGCCAGCATAGTCTGCTGTTCTTATTGAAATAAACATGCAAAAAATGCAGATGAGATTCAGAGTGCTCGCGTACCTCCTTGTTTGACATAAACAGCCCAGGCTCGCTTTCAAGGTCAGCTATGCTGAATTGGGACAAAAAACAATGTCAGCCATCTTTAAATGACCAGCACCGGAAACATATGAAAACATATTACAGAACCACACTGCATTTAACAACTGTAAGAGTAATTTCAACTTCAGCATGTATATGCTTCTGAGCAAATGAATCTATTCAATAATGTAACTAAACCGTGAGTCTAACAATTCCACGGTATTGCCAAATCATAGATAAAAGGACTGCTAAGAGCTTATCTTCATCTAAACACCTATTATGCATATATTTATTAACAAAGCATGCGTAATCTCTGAACTAATTTTACGAAGAAAGTAGAGATATCTATCCACACAAAGTGGATGTCCAGCTATCCAGAATGAAGAAACAGTCCAAGTACTGATATGGCCTACCTCAGAGATATTTTGTCAGGAAACATTGACTTCACAACTAGAACCTTAACCTTCTCATCAACCGCTAGCAAACTGCTGACAGAATCAACTCGTGCTCGGGTAATGTTTGAGATATGAAGCAGCCCACTGAACCCCAAAAAGAAAAAAGAGAAGAAAATGAATATCAATTAAAGGTTCAAGAAAGTCAATCTGGGAAGAATCTCAAGCAATGACGGACACTTGAGCTTCACCTCCATACACATATATACATATATAAATATATATTAGGAAAAAAGAGACTCTTTTAATCATTAAGATAGACATCATAAAGATACAATAAGCTGAAAATAAAAATGTCTTCAATGAATACGGTTCTCTTGATCTCTTATTTGTTTTCAAGTTCAAAATAGAAATTAACATTGGCTTACATCATTAGTTTCTTTCCATCTCTTTTAGAAGTATATCAGGGAATTTAGTTCCTCAATGGGCAAAATAAGAGTCAAGGAAAAAGAAAAAGAGAAAGTTTGAGGAATTTAACCGGGTTGCTTCAATAAAATCATAAACTCACCTCCTGTTCGTCTCGCCTATCATAATCTGAGCACCATAAGGATAAATTGTCTTGACTGTTCCCTCAAGGAGTGTGCCCTCACGAAGATGCAGTTGTTCCTGTAAATCAAAATGTTAGGTAGGAAATTTCAGAAGATAAGTTAGAAGATAATTGATAAGCTATGAAAACACGGAACAGGTGCAAGAATCATGAGGAAGATATAACATGACAAGGTCAGGCACAATTGCAAGTGAGTAACTGACCCAAGCAGTCTTCTCACTCAGTATCAAGTCATTGGTATCCTCATTTATTCTAGAAATGAGGACATACAGTCTGCGGCCAACCTGCAAGTTAAAATCACCACACAAGAAGTTAGACCATCTAGGTCATACCAAGCTAAGTAATCACAAGAACTGTTAAAGCCAAAAACCAATACGAGAATGAGCCATTAGTAATATTTATATCCCTCCCCTTGAACCTTGCCACAGACTAAATAAATGCCATCTCAACCACATCCAATCAAGTAGGATCATCATTGTATAGCAGTCTTTTAATTGAGATTTCAGTTCAAAATTAGTGACTGAAATACTTCTCATTTTTTCATAGGCACAGAAAGACCAGATGAACTCTCATTCAGAAAATTATAGAATGATGTGGTTCCAAGTAAGCTTTCAAGATACCAAATGCATCCATTAAGAACATGAAAAAACAAACTTAAAAGTTGAATTTGCATCAGCAAAGGTAAATATTATCCAAAGAGAGGTCCTTTAGAATCATTTAAGATGGAGAATTGAGTCTCTGGAGCACAAAAAACAACCAAATGAAAAGTTGAAATGTTTGCAATTTGGAATTCAAACTTACACTGTCTTTCAGCTCTGTGTGATATTTAACCCTATTCATCATCTCAATCTTTGGAAGAAAACCTCGCAAACCCTGCCAATATCATAACAACACTGGGATATTAGTTGTCAACTTCTGCAGTGTTTATCTCAGAGTGAGAGAGAGAGACAGAGAGATACAAAGTTCACCTCTATTCTTGTAAGTAGTCCACCAGTATTCCACTCTGTTATTTTAACTAGAATAGGTTCATTGAGTTGCTTAATCTGCATTAGGAGTAGCATAACTTCAAAGAAAGTCAAGACAAATTCTAAAATTCAAAGCATTATTAGTTTGTGTAATTCCTCAATGTGGGGTAGTAATTGACATCGAAAATACTGAGAGTTTGTATGGACAGCACTAGTGTGTAATTCCATACAAAAAATTCACAGCTTACAAGTTCAGGTCAACCATATCCAGTCATTCCACAAACAAAACATAAGAGATTCAAAGCAAAAACAAAAAAGTGTCTTTTATCCTTCACGCTAGGCAAACAGAATAGGATTTGTAACCACCAAGAAGCAGCACATCAGCAGATCCATTTTCCAGTTATCTTGGCATCCCTGATTCAATCTGAATAACTCTAATATCCGGTAACCACCCAAACCAAATGTTTGATTTTTAATTCATAGATGACAACATCTTTGTATGAGTCATGAGTAGATATTATGAGTTTTATTTCTTTGTTTCGCAAGACTACAACCTAATACACAGAGCCAATTCTTTCAACCACAGAATTTGTACAACAAAAGCACAGGAAACTACAGATTCTACATATCAACACTAAATAGATCGTTAAATGGGCTAATGCAATGGTTGTAAAACTCGATATCTGCCTGTTACCTGTAGAACAGAAATAGAACCCTTTCCTTCCACACTCAATGCACATTTAACAAATTATAACTATTCGATTCTAAATACTGATACACTTTGCCCTAGCCTCCCAAGACAACACAAAAAGCAAATTTGTCTACCACAACAGCAGTAGTAATGTAGCAAATCCACAAAATATCAGATAAATGAAATAGAAGGTGAGAAAAGAACCTGCCTCACACGATGCCACGCAAGACGTCTGAAGAGCCGTCTTGTAGATAACAAAGGCCGTCCACTAAGTGTTCTTCCTAGAACCTCAGCAAAAAGAATTGTTCCAGGCTCCACTACAGGCCTCCCAGGCATATCTTCCCAGCTCAAAGCCTCATCATTCTTCACAATTCCAACCTTCCCATTGACCATAAACTCCTCTGGGTCCTCCTCCACATCACATAACAGAAGATTTATTTCTCTATGATACAACGGCAGCACTTCCTTGGTCAACATTGTGCCCAATAAGTCAGCCCCAACATTCACATCAAGCTTATTCTCATTCCCAGAAACCACTATTCCAACCACCAAATCCCCTGGTTTTGGTTCATAATACTCAACACTCACTTTATCTATCCCTTCTTCTCCAATTCCAGTCTCCTTTTGACCCTCTTCTAAAACATTTTCTAGCTGTGAAGAGTCTTTAGGTTTAAAAAGCTTATAAAAATCCTCTAACACCCCATCTTTATTTGGCTTGTACGTTTCTTCATCCTCTGTTTCGTCCACTGACAAATTATCTACGGGCCTAGGAGATGGCTTACCAAGCAATTCGAGAGCGTCAATATCTTCAATTTCAGGGTTCTCTTGAACACTCTCTAAATCCTCAATTACCTTATTTTTCGAGCAAAACACAACAGGGGTTGTCCTAAAAATCGGAACTTGTGAAGCAAAACCGATATTCTTGAAGGACTTCGAGATTAAAATTGGGGATTTAGCTGATGGGGTTCTAGGGGAGCTGAAGGAATAGTGAACTATTGCACTTTTTAGACGTAGAGATGGACTGCATACGGATAAAAACTCGCAGGAGTAAAGGAGTGGCATGGCGACCTATCGTCCCGCGCTCCTCATCAACTTCTTCGTGAATTCTGGAGTCTAAAACCCCTGAAAGTCTGAAACCTTCAAAGCTTGCCGCTTCTTTTATCCTTTTTCAGTTTTCACGACTGGCAACGGAAAAACCTGGGTTACTCAAAATTTTCCATTTATTGCAATATATTTTAGGGTAAATTACATATATACCACGTGGATATTTTGGTAATATGTTGAATTATTATCCCACACGGGCTGGCTGGGTTACTACCACGCACAGTTTGGGTTTGGCTCGCGCCACTCCAGTCAGAGTTTGTGAGCTTACGGCTACAGTTTTCATCCTTTTAGGAGTGAAAATAATATATCATGAGAGATTATACATAAACATGAGAAAATATAAATTTCATGTAGTGTATATACGCAATCTAGTGTTTATAGTTGCCTACACTAGTGTTTGGAAAATAATTAGACTCCGAATTGTGATAATTGGTATATGAGCTCGTCACCGTTATTATTCACTGTATCCTACTCTGGTCGGGCACTAAATTTAGATCTTGTTCCATGTATTGCAATGTCTACCAAGTTAGTTAGATCATGAGTTATGGCGTAATCTTTTGTGACCAAATTTACACTAACAATGTTATTCAAGGAGATTTGAACTCATAACCTCTAATTGAAAGTCAATAATTTATTGTTAAACTAAAACCCTAGAGAACATCTAAAGTGAAAGTCACTACAAATTATCAGTAAGCCAAGTCAATGGGTCTCTGCGTGTTCCACGTAATAAATTTTGCTAAACTTTCTATGAATATTATTATATTTATAATAATCTAACCAGCAGAAATTATGAATTTTTTAAAAAGATGCATTCTCTGATGCGGAGCATGTTGAGGTGGCGATGATGTTCATAGAGAAGTTGGATTGCCAAAAGTGGGTCGCTGAATTTTTTGGTCCTGTGGATCTACAATGATGGGAAACGGGCCAACATACAATAGTTATGACTCTTTTCAGCCAAATTCCGTCTTGGGCATTCAAACACGCATTTATGCCGTTTTTAATAATTTTTGTTTTGGTAAATTTCTTTTGATTGGAATGTGATTTTTAATATGTTACGTGTTGTTTTTAGATTTATTCTGATTTCGTTTAATAGTTCAATAACATGTTGGTTTCGGAGATTTTTCCTTTGTTGAAAAAGTCCCAAATTTTTGTTATTTTAGAGTTTGAGCTTCTTTTCCTATATAAAGGGAGTTTCATCTATTGTAATACTCATTAATTTTGATATTGAATACTGCTCTAGTCTAATAATTTTCAGCAATTCTAGTGTGGTTTCAATGATGCCTAATTGACTGGCGATCAGGCATGATTCGCACAGTCTTTTGAAAGGTTTTTTAGTTTCCGTAAAATCTATCTCATAGTAACTTTCGCAAAATTTTCTCATAGTAAGTTTTCGCTACATCACATTCTAAACTTATAAAATTTTTAAAAAGTGAGTCAGAAACGCGTGCAAATTTGCGTTGAAATTCTTTTCACTAAACCAAGCCTTCGCCCCTGTGCAAGCACCATTAATGAAACGTTGCCATCATGCTACTTTCAGGGCAAAGGACATTAATAGTTACCCAACTATTTTCAATGTTCAGTTTTGGTCATTCAACTCTTTTTTTTTTTTTTTTTTTTTTTTTTTGTGCATTTGGCCGCTCAACTTTTTAAAGTGTGCCTTTTAACCCATTGAGTCAAAACTTCTGTAAACTTTGACAGAATCCCTCCACTCGTGCAGCCCACATGATTTTTACAGGGTTAAGATTGTAAGCACAAATTGGAGATTGGAATCATTATTATCTTGTTGCTGTCCTCTTCCACTCCCTTCCAGATCCAGATCCACAAATTCCACCTTCCAAATGTGTATGCTAGAGGCAAGCCCAATTTGAAAGGGGCATGATATTTGCAGTAACCGTTTCGATATTTGCAGTAACATTTTCTTGTGAAAAGTCTAAAATAAATATCGCCGGCTCTCGGCGATATTCTTGTACAAAAATATCTCCGGTGATATTTTTGTACAAAAATATCGCCGGCTCCCGGTGGTATTTCACCCCCCCCCCCCCTTCAGTTTGATATTTGCAGTAACCACCGGGCGGATCTTGGTCAATTCGGTAAAAAATTCACATTTTCGACAAAAATACTAACAAATCCGGACATAATACAACTAAAATAATCAAACCAACTATCTAAAACAATACCGCAAAACATTTTAACTTTAGCCACTAATCTTTTTCTGATCCGAGTCGTCTCGATTTTTATCCGATTTTGTGATTCCACCCGGCTCTGCTTTGCAGGAATTATTAAACGGAACAGAGCCCGTGAGTTGCTTTTTTAATTTTTTTTTTTTTGCAGCCCGTTGGTTTTTATTTTTTTTGCCCAGGGGCATTTTTGTCTTTTTACAGGGAAATGCTACTGCAAATATCGAAACGGTTACTACGAATATCAATTCCGATTTGAAATTGTAGTCATTAATATTCATCTTATCAGAATCAATTAATGATTTTTTATCCATCTTTTCGGGGAAGAAGGCCTTGCTGCCAATTTCTTTTGTATTTACTACATTCAGTCCAATGAAAACAAATGATCGAGTATCACATAATCCACTAATGATGGGTTGTAATTTGTTTTGTAAGAAAGGAAAAAAAGAAAAAGAAAAAAAGATAGCATGAAAATTATGTGGGCCGCACAAGTAGTGGAATTCCGTCAAAATTAACAGCAATTTTAACAAGAGATACTTTCAAAAGTTGAGTGGTTAAATACAAAAAAAAAAAAAAAAAAAAACGGACGAAAATTAAACATTCCGAATAGATGACCACTGCTGTCAATTGTCACTACCTTCACCATGAATACTATGTGGCATTGTGGTCAGCGTTTGATCGATTATTAAGGGAATTTTGACAGCCGCAAAAGTTTTCCATTTATTGGTGGATACATTTTTCTAATATTTTTTATGGGCCTCCGGTCAAATACTAAAACTATGGTGATGGAGTTCTCCATTAGAAAATTGGCGTCCTCCAATGCACCTTGGGAAATTGGAGCTATGCCGCTGTCTCTTTTAAACTTCTCTTTTTTTTTCTTTTTCAATTGATCGAAAACATAAAAAAGAATTCTCCCCATCGATCTTAATTTTCATTTTCTGTTCTGTTTTTAATCTCTATTATCTAATGCGACTGAGTTCTAGTGCCTGTTCTTTTTGATGGGTTTGAAACTTATTTTAAAAACAAGTTTTGAAAAAATAATTTTATAATATAAAATGTTTTAAAAATGTAAAAAAAATATTATTGAATAGTAAAAAATTATATTAAAAATTATGAAAATTAATTATAATATATTAAAATTACTGTTGAAACTAAATTTCAAACCAAAACTTAAAAGAACACGCACTTAGTTTTAACTTTATATACTATTTGACGACTATAACCTATCAACTATCAAGTACCAAGTGGGAACCGATTACAGCATAGTGGTACCACCGCATGTAGGCATCCACATGGATGTGGGAATGAACTCAGTCGGGAGAGAAATTAAAATTGTACTCTACAATTTTAAGAAAAACCTATCATGCTATTGGATAAGTTGTCATTAATGAATTGAACCAGAAAAAGAAAAATCAAAACTCAAAAGACGAAAAACTAGAAGTAACAATTTCCTATTAAACAAAAACAGAGTACGTATACTCTACCATCAGTTGATACTCAATTGAATGAAATAAAATTAAACGTGTCACATCTCAATACAATTACTCTTGTTTTATTTTATTTAAATATTTAAATAAAACAGTAATGTTAAGAAAAAATATAACACTCCAAAAAACAATATTCTTCTGTCAAAAAAAAAAAAAAAAAAACCCCCAAATAAAGCATAAAAATAAATCACAAAACTACCAAGCCTTCAAAGGGTAACTATCTATGCAATCGTTCCAAGGATTATCATCTTCTTCAGAAGAATCCCTCAGCCACTTCCAAACAAGGCTGCAAACTTTAAACCCGGTCCCGAACCCTATCATCCACATCTTATCCCCTTTCCTCAATCTTTTCTTCGCTTCAAAATAACCCAACTCGTAAAAAACCAAACTACTCGACGTGTTCCCGAACCGGTTCAAACTCATCCGGGCCGGTTCGGTCACCTCCTCGCTCAACCCCAAAACCCGCCCCACCTGCTCTATCACCGCCTTCCCACCCGTGTGAATGCACATGTGCTCGAACGCCGTCGTGAAGTCTGGCACCGCCGCCGCCTTCCGCTGCCCCTCCTTAAGCGACATCACCGCTGACACCATCACCGAGTAGCCGTAACTCACGAGTTGACTCAGCGGGAGGACTCGGGGCGCGAGGATCGTTATGTGGTCCCTCAAGTTCAACCCGGCCACGCGGACCAGGTCCTTCGTGAGCGAAATCCCGGTTTTGCCCCTGTTGTCTTCTTCTTGGATTGCCGCATGGTACGACCGGTCGTCGGCGCCGTGGTGGGTCCGGAGCGAGTGGAGGAGCTCCATCTTGGCGGCGCGGCGGTGGGTCGGGTCGTTCGTCAGCATGGCGGCGGTGCAGCCCACACGGAAGATGCAGTTCGTAACGAGCATGGAGCGGTTGTCGCCGCAGTACCAGTTCAAAGTGATGTTCTCCGTTATGACCACGAGAGCATTCTGGACTTTTTTGCTACCGCGTAAAACCCTACCCGCAAAGTCGACGGATAAAACCCCGGAGCCGCATCCCATCCCGCTCAGATTGTACGTTTTCACGTCCGGTCTGAGGTTGTAACGGTTCACGACGAGGGAGGAGAGCGACGGCGACGGAGAAAAACCGCCGCATGTTACGATAACAATGTCGATGGAAGAAGGGTCTATCAGGGTTTTGGATAAAAGCGCGTCAACGGACGAAAATACCCCTTCTCTAGCTTCCTGCATGGCGGAGTCGAACGACGGTGCGTCGACGTCGTCCTCTCCGAAGATGAATGGAGGCGCGTAGGTTTCGTCCCCCAGGCCGGACTTCCGGTAAATGTTGCGCATGAAGTCTTGGGTTTCTTCGGTGAAATGCGGGTTCCGCATCACGAAAGATTCGGCCACCTGGTACGTGCATTTCCGGTGGGGAGGCGGCTTGTAACAGGAGTAGTTGAGGAGGAAGACGGGGTTCTGGCGAGTGGTTAGGTGGTGGAAGACGGCGAGGAGGATGAAAACGGAGAGACATGGCAGGGAGAGTTGGAGGTGATCGGCGGAGAAAAGGCGGTGGAAGACGGCTTTTAGTGGGAGGTAAGAAACGGTTGTGTGTACAAAAAGGGTGAATGATAATAGAAGCAAAAATGAGAGTTGAATGGACTTGAGTTTTCTCAAAGATATCATTTTTCTATTTTTGATTTTTTTTTTCTGGGGGAAATTATTCTTTTCTGGGTTTGTGTCTACTTTGGGAGATGGGATTTGTGGAAATGGTGGTACTGGAGTGGTGGGATGGCTGCAGTTTGCAGTCTGAGTGAATGGGGAAGAACAGATTTGGTGTATTTATAACTTGGAGTTTTGAAGATGGCTGCTGGCTGCTGTACAAAATGAAATCAACTTTAAGTTTATTAGAATCTGTTTAATGTTGTTTTATTTTATTTTGTTTTGGCGTTAGGACATTTCAAGGTTGAACATAGGAGTAGTAATTTACAAAGTTGACATACATAAACAAGTTAGGGTTAAAAATTGGTGAATTCATGTGTTCTATAGTTTACATGCAAGAACATATGAATAATTTAAAGGATAAGGTTAGAATTTTAGAGGCGGCGACCCACCGACTTCAAAACCGTAAATATGATATGAATGAGTTATGGTTGAACATTGGCGGCTTCATGAATTAAATGAGTCGATATAAGTAACAACAAAAAAAATCACTCATTCATATCTTGTTCGTACTGTTAAATCATGTAAATCACTCTATTGATCGTTTGGACTGTTATTTTTTTTCGGTCGTCAACTTGAATAAATTTTTCATCCTTTCACTTGAAGTACTTGACAAATAGTTACGAAATGATCTCAAACTCAAAATTTGACGACATTTGAGATATTTTCATATAACACGTGAGATTTACACGCATTTGTATAAGAGCACCAAATGGGAAAGTTAAATCACTCAACTCATCATTTATCTACTTCTTTTTTAAGTAAGAAGAACGAAAATAAAACTTTTTAACTGGAGAAATCAGAACGAGACAACCGCCCAAATTAAAAGATTATAGACAAAATCGAGAACCCTCAAATTCAAACTCTCACACGAATATTGCCTCTAAAATATCTGAAAGACTTAAAAAGGGTGGGCTAGAGGATGCATATAATATATGCATTCAAAGTGGTTGAGGATGTGGTTGGCATTTATATATATAGAGTGTAGACAACGTTGAGGAGAATTAGTAGCATATAATACTATGGTGTGAGAGGAAAATGATGTGCGTTTTTCTCCCCTTTTATTTTCTTCTAATGTTTGTTCGTTTTGGTTGAATTAGGAATTATGATTCCTCCTGTCCATTCTGGAAATGGTTATTGGTTTGCAATAAATGTAGCGTTTGGCCATCACCTTAGCTAGGAATCTCATGAATGTTTGTGATATATATATAAGCAATTTATTGTAGACGAATTTATAAATGCGGCATACAGTAATACTTATGGGAGCAATATGCGTTTTCTTTTTCGTTTACTGATCTTGAGTATCAGTTATGAAAATGAATAAAAAGAATTGATACTCGTAAACATGCGGTATCGATAATAGTGTAGTTTGAGAATAATACGTACTCTTGTAATTTGTGAATATCATGTTCAAACACTAATAATTTTGTATCATTTTCAATGCACATTTTTATTATTCAACCCCACTTTACATAATCATTGCACATTTTTATTGTTCAATAACACTTTACATAATCAATACAAAATATTATTTTTTAAGGAAATATATTTTGAAATATATATATATATATATATATTTATGTAGCAATTATTGTTAGTGGCATATCTAAGTCTAGTAGAATAATACTATGAAATGCAGCAAAATTTATAAAAAAATGTCGTTGGCCATCACTAAAATCTTGTGAGCAACACCTTTTTATGGCAACGCGTCAATAACCAAACAACATGATTATAATTCTTTTGTTTTTTCTTTTTATTAAATCTTTTAATCCATATAACATTACGTTTACAGAACCCTCTCGTTACTATCACCCAATTCTCCTCCACTTTATTGATATGATCTGAAATACTGTTTAAATCACTACTCCATCTCTAGTAGTACAATAATTCAATCATGGTTGTCAAGAAAAATCATTTCATACTTTTAATTTTACTATAAATATCAATTTTTGGTAAAACTTATTCATGAAATAGTATTTGTTAGTTGTAAAGTTAGAATTAATTTCGCATTTATGAGTGGGACTTACCGGGCTGAGACGGGGAGTATCGCAAAATTTTCCTGTTGGCGCCGCCAATATCAGATTATGATAGAAGCCAAATACCATTGGCCATTGATGGAGCCAGCCCAGCCCCAAACGTGAGTTAGCAGCAGACTTGGAGAGGAATAAATACTATGGGACTCACTTGAATTGGTTGTCAGAAACTTGTATTTAACACGCTTGAATGTTAATTAATAGAGCATATCTATTACGTATTGTTACTGTATATCTTATGAAACACGAATATCGAATTTAGTTACTAAAATATCACGTATTGAGTTTGGATGTTTAAATTTTGCGTATTGAATTTAATTAGCTTATGATGATTGACTTTGAATACTGACTTCTGATGCATTGCGTATCGAGTTTAACTTATGATGTATCAAGTTACTCCATCTGTTCTCTAAAGAGTGTCCCCTTAGAGATATGTACACGAATTAAGAAAGTGAGAAAAATTATTCTTTACCCCTATTTATATCATCTTGTTTAACTACAAACTTAATGAGAATGTGTGTTTGTATGTACATTTGGAAAGAGAATGTAATTAATAAATGAATTAAATTAGAGATAAAATAGAGATTGTATTAACTTTTTGCATTGAAGTTTGAAAAGGGACACTCTTTAAAGAACAAAAAAAAATTGTTTAAGGGAACACTCTTTAGAGAACATAGAGAGTAATTAGTTGTTGATGTATTGTGTTTGTGAGTTCAGTTGTTGAAAGATTGCGTATCGAGTTTAGTTAGCTGTTAATGAAGCATTGATTTTCACCACGCCCATTGAACGGCAAAGATTTTGCTTTAGGTGACCTACATTTTCAGATTAATAATTTACTATTCAAAACAAGTTTATAAACTCCATTAGTTTTATTATAAGAGTTTACTTTGACCAATATATGTTCAACACCTAGAATAACTAATTTTACATTCTTTATTCCATTTATATCCTCATTCATTAAGTACTTCCTTTGTTCTTTAAAGAGTGTGTCCCCTTAAGAAGTTTTTTTTCTCTTTAAAGAGTGCTCATTTTTAAACTCCAATGCAAAAAGTTAATAACTTCTCTATTTTACCCCTAATTTAACTTATCTGTTAATTAGCTTCTCTTTCCAAGTGTACATACACTACACAAATTTTCATTTAGTTTGTAGTTAAACAAGGGAATACAAATAGGGTAAAAGAATAATTTTTCTCACTTTCTTAATTTATGTGCAAATCTCTAAGGGAACATTCTTTAGAGAACAGAGAGAGTATATGTTAATTGTAGACCACACATGATTATATCAGTAAGGAGATAAGGAGTCAAAAATTTAAAAATGGACTCTTCTATTGTAACAAAAAAATATTTTTCAAAGTGCAACTCTTCTAATGGAACAAATTTGTTATGATCAAATTAGATGATTTGGGAAAGAGTCTAGGAGGGAAGGGGAAAGAGTTTAAGGGAGAATAAAGAATAAGACTTTTAGGAAGAAGGGAGTGTTTATTTTTACTTCTTGTCTTTTGCATTATCTAACACGCCTATTTATGGTTGTTCTAAACTAACAATATAGCTATAATTTAGCCACTTACATACGAGCACAAAACCAACACGATAAAACAACTAATTAATAATCCTAAATCTAACCAACTAAATAATTACTGAATAACTTGACTAATTTACTCCTTAAAGACCTGGTCAACTTCAACACTAGTTTGCACGTATCAAAATTGTTTGAATTTGTAAATTTATTCTGACAATAAATCAATTGATAAATTTTTTCCTCTATAAACCTCTTTCCGGTAAAGGTTTATTTTAGTTCCTAATATTTGTCTAGTGATCTAATAAATCCCTGCCGTTATATCTTGTCCAAATAAAGCTCCCAACATTATAAAATAGAGCGAATTTAATCGTTTTTTACATGTAAATAAGTATTAACGGAGAGGGTGCTAATTTGACTTAATTTTGTAAACATTAAAGATGTATGTAGATACAACAAATAATATTATGAGATTATTTAAACACAACATATAAGATCAGAAGTTTAATGTTAGGTGAAAATTTTATAGGTTTTGATGGACATTTGCCCAACCTCTTTCTTTCTCCTCAACGTGGAGAACTTTTATTCCCTTTCATTTATTTGTGCATATCTTCACTCCAGCCGGGCCGCTTCCTATATGATTATTAGTGGTTGAAAAGGCAAACTGAACTATGTTAGAATGATTGTGTCGGAGTTCAAAGAAAACACCATGCACATATCATATGGTAGCACAGTTATACACTAATATTACTGCACAAATTATACTATACTGTCCTCCTTATGTTCCAATGGATAATCGTGTTTCTAGTATTAAAAATAATCTTAGAAATATGAATCTTCTAATAAAATAGGAGAACTACCACAATACTATAGTGGTGGCTCTTGCTGCTCTTGCCGTGTTATGTTACTCGTCAATGGTAGTTCTGTTATTGCGGGGTAAAATTCACCAACCGGTGAAATGCGCCTCAACTCTAAGCTAGGAGGTTGACCACATCCGCAAACATTATTTCCCAGGATTGTTTTGGGTAGATAGATTCAAGAATGTAAATTTTAGACCATGAACGGGTTAAACACAGGAACGATGCATCATAATTTTTAATCATAATTAACTTTTATTTCTCAATTGTTGTTGGACGTTTTCATTGCCTCTTAATTGATACTGTTTACTTAAAAAATAACTTCTATGTCGTGTATATATAAATGCTCCAATCCAAGCCATCCCACTAGAAGAAAATTAAGTGAAAATTAAAACCAAAAAGATACATACTGGTCACCATTCCAGAAAATAAATGCTGATCAATTAAAGTCTTAGGTATAACGGAAGAGAGTGTTGGGTTTATGTTCTAAAAATAATTAAATTATGGAATTATAATTTATATTTATTGTCAACTTATTTTACGAACCTAAAGGGTCACACACATAAGAATAACTGATTGAGTTAAAATGACATATTATGGGTTAATTTATTGGATCTCCTAAATATTGCTGATGGATTTACTTTCGAGGTAATACCTGATTTGGTATATTATATTATTCATATGATTGCAAAGTGATCTTGGCATGTTAATCTATAGTTATTCCGCTGCGCATAGATTAATTAACTTACAGTGGTATCAGAGCCTACTTTGTTTATCTATGTTTAATATTGATATTTAATTATGATGGATGGTTAATATGTGTATAATTCTTTATCAAGGTTTTGAGAAGTTTAGTTTAAAACTGTTAAATTTGGGGATTTTGTGATTTTTGAAAAAAAATTGGTTTTCGGAAATCATTGTTACTGGTTGGCTGAATTGGAAAGCAAGTTTTCCTTGCAAGTCTGAAATATATTTTTTTTTGTGGTTTTGTCTTTCTTCGTTGGTTGAGGGAAGCGACTTTCGGTTTCTACCAGAACGTCGATGTTCCATCTTGTCTTGGCCGCGACTAGATTGGATCTGGTTGCGTGGCCAAGACTCAAACGGCCGACATCGAGGCCGGCGACTAGAACAATTATGGTTGCTGACGGTCCGTGATGGTTGCCGCGACCAGACCTGTAGCAAGCGACCGAAATTATTTTGGTTGCAGGCGTGTCCCTTCCCGGTAGTGGTTTGCGTCGCCGGAGAAGAAGACTAGCACAAAAGCTTCAGGACAGAAGGCCCGTGGCAGGGAGAATAGAAAACGAAAACGAAAACCAAAAAAAAAAAAAAAAAAAAAAAGAATCAGCCGCTGGGCGGCGACAGAGAGGAAGAAGACGAGGTGACGTCATTGATGACTCATCGCTAGTCTGATTCTACTCTGTATTTTCTTCTCTTTTTTGGCAAAGCCGGTGCGACCAATTTCATTCTGATAGCTGTTTTCGTGGGCGTCGGCAGTGCCAAAGCTTCGCCGGAGAAGATGAAATGGGGCCGAGACACGGGCGGTGGCGCAAAACAGGAAGGGGAAACCGTTCCCGATTTGCAATACAATAGGCCATGGCCCAGGTCTGCGAAAAAGAAAGAAAAAAGGGCCTCATAAATTTTTTTTTTTTGGGGCCACGGCCCAGCTTTGTTAAGTTCATTTTCAGGCTTTCAAAATTTAAAAATGGGCTGGTTATAAAATTTTGAATTTTTGGCTCGAATTCATAACATTGGGCTGGTTTCTGATTTTATTTGTAAAATTATTTTACAAAAAGAGTTTTAATTATAAAATATATTAAATTAAGTGTTATATTTTAATTGGATTAAGATATAGCTAGTGATTAATTTGATTGTTTTATAATATTTAAATTTTCTAAATTAGATTTTGAAGATTTCGAAGTATTTCAAATTTAAATTACAGGTTAATTTTAATTTGAAGGACATTTTAATAAATTTCAATTGGATTGGAATTTAGGAATTTCTTAATTTTGGAAATTAATAATTTTAAATGTCATCTAATTTCATAAGTGTTCAAGTTAAAATTACTTTTTACATTTAATTTTATTAAATTAAAAGTTGTAATTTATATTGAAAATCTTGTGAAATTGTCAATTATCAATTGGATTGAGGTATTGAATTTATTTTAGAAACTCGTAAATTTTAAATTGGATTTAAAATTTTGAGATTTGTCGTTTAATTTAGAAAAGTTCCATATGTTAATTGGATTAATATTATGGAAAAGGTTCTAAATTGATATTCCAAAATAGTTTTGATTAAATCAAAAAGTGGGAGAAATGAGTCTTAGACCCTGAGAGTTTAATTTTAATTTTAACTCTCAACCTACTTTATTTAGATTTAATTGAAGAAAAATCCGGAATGACTTCTCAAAATAGTTCAAGAATAATGTTATTTCTAATTGGATTAGAAATAAGTATACACATAGATCCATGATTAGATATTAAATATGCTTAATTTAATTACATGTTTATATGCAACATTTAATTAAATATTTGATGTGATAATTTGTTCATTTACTGAATTATATGATTGCATATGGTATGCTAAATTTGTCAATTATTTATATATTGCATATAATTGATGCAATTTTATAATTGTTTAAAATAAAATCCCTTAAGTTGTTGCCACATTAACGTAGCAAATTATGATATTATTGTTGGAATTAACTTGTTGATTTTTATCAAGGTTGTTCTATCAACAATGTATTTTTTTGGCTTTTGAGATGCGATCTCCGTTAAATGGATTTAATTATTGAAATATAAAATTTTGAGAATATTCATATTTTATGTTTTCAGGCAGCATATATTAAGTCATTATGCCTTCCATTATTATAGCAAAATAATTGTTTTCGTGCGAATAACTTGTTGGATTTTTCCAAGGTTGTTCAATCATTAATGAGTTATTTGTTATAGATAATGGGTCTAACTTAACAAAATATTTAATTTGTTGGTTTTTATCAAGGTTATATATTTTGAGGTAAGGATTAGGTGACACATATATTGTGTATACCAAGGATTGGTAACTATGATCTAGGGATAGTTGCAAATAGAGTACTGCAATTGATAGAATATTGATTATTATTATGATTAGTATGTATTTGTTATTTATTTATTTTTAAGGTTAAAATAATAATGGGGATCCTAGCTCACTAAGAATTATGAGATAATTCTCGAATCAATATTTAAGGGTTATTGATTTGAACAAAATAGTGGGAGCAAAACCAAAATTTATTTATTATCCATATCTTTTATACTTTGATTTTGATAAATGCATAAATAAAATATTATGATTTATTTATTTAATGTTTATGTTGTAAAATTTATATGAGTATCCCTTTAGAATTTACTAAGTAGATGGCCTAAAATTTCTTGATTATCGGTTGGCATAAATTTTGAGAAAGGTTCTCAATCTAAAGTTATTTGGCTATTTTGATTTTATAGCTAAGATGATGTATAGACAATTGGAATATTTATGGTAAGCATTAAATTTGGAATGATATCAGATTTATATCAAAAAAGCTTTTAATTCTAAATTGTTGATACAGACAAATGGTTAAATTTTCTTGCTTACTTAAGTATCTTAAGTGATACATAGTGAGATTTAAAATTTAATTTGCAATCTTACTTAGGCAAATGTTCAAATTTTATTTGAATATGCAGTAAATCGTTATTCTTATCAGACAAAGAATAAGATATGATAGTTCAGTCATTCAAAAGGATGTGAGCAATCATTGATTCAAATAAACCAAAGTGATTGAAAAATGATTGCAAAAGTTTGTACTTGGAATCAAAGAAATTGTTGAATTTCTTTTATAGTACAAATGAAATGGATATTTATCTCTCTATTTGAAGTTTAGAGCTATGATATATATGATATCAAGTTAAATATATATTTGAAATATATATGGTCTAAAATAAGTAGACTGATAAATTAATATGAAATAAATAATTATAGCTAATAAATAAAGCAGGTATTGCAATATTGGCTATAAGAATTATTGTATTTCATTTGGATTTAAAATCAAATCATTGAATGTTTTAGTTGGACTAAAATAATCCTACATCATGTTTATCATGTAAGGATGGATTGACTCATATATAAGTGATTTTATATTGGCGGAGTCCAGTTTTAAACTGTTCCTTAAATTCAATGATTTTATTAATCCTAAAAAAGTCAAATTTAGATAACACAGTTTATTTGGTCGTGTGACTATATTTACATATATTCAAATTATATCATTATAATTTGAGACTTTGGGTTTGGAATCAATTGTGATATGTAAATTTCATGCACTAGTCAAATCGACCAAATTACCCTTTTTTTGGTAAAAGGTAGAAACATTGTAAATTATCTTAACTAATACATTCTATATATGTAGTTTTATGATAATTTTACTAAATGTGATTTTCTTAATTCATTTTGTCTCAAGTTTACACTTATCTAAATGTTTTAGGATTTTGATTTGTTCAAAAATGAATTTTGAAAAGTTTGATAAAAGTATTTTTGCAATGACATTGCAATAGTATATACTTTATTCAAGGATGGTGTTATCTAAATAAAATATGATTTTCTTATAATTTATAAACATTTGATATGTATATATATCTGGTGTTGTATAAATTAAGATCTAATATATTTGATATATTTGATCAGTTGTAAGTTATGCAGTTTTCAATTAATCCATTTATGCTATTATACTTATCTCCTACTTGTTAAACCATGTTTCAGTCGACAAGTTGATACCATATGTGAAAAAGGTTAACAGTTAATCAAATTTTGAAAATTGTTTGAGTTAACACATTCACATGCAATGGTTAGTTACTATTAGATTGTATTATGACTAAATCTAATCAGTTATCTATTTGAGGGAGTATCCAAATTTGATTTGGTTACAGATATTATTTCAGGAGCCCAAGCTTTATTATGGCAAATTATTTTTCTAGTGTAAATCATTTATTCTAGAAAGGTTAGTGGGAGAAATAATATGCAAATAAATTATTCATAACCACAAAATTGTAAAATTAACTTATGGAACAATATGTTTGGTAGACCTAAATTTTCACATAAAAGGGTGAATCAAGTGGTCTCATGTTATCATCAAAAGATATAAAATTGCATTCGGCTTAATGAATTATATATTATAATTCAATTTTATATCCAATGATCGTAATAAGGTATACAATATAAAAGAAATTTTATATGAATTCTAATATTTTGAGTAAAATTCAAAGCATTTGATTTTGTCAAAATGATTACGAATCTTATGTATACAAATCAATTAGTGGGAGAATAAGTATTTTCCATTACATTGTGTTGGACACATTGTATGCGGAGAAGGAATACATTTAAAGTAGTTTTTTATTGGTATGATAGTTCAAGAAAAGTTTTTGAATTACGGAAGCAATATAGACTTTGGAAGTCAAAATCTAGTAACATAGATTGTAAATATTGCTCAATGTACATACATAGGATGCTAAGTGTAGCATGCCACTAAATAATATACAATTGTTTCCATACATACTAATGGTTGGATTATATTGGTATATTATCGTATGTAGGCGACTATGTTATGCTCTAATTGTTGCGAACAAATTGAGCAGGTTCAAGTGAGAGTCACTTGATGATGATAGTTAAGAATATTATAAATATTTTGGAAATATTGTAAAATTATTCTTTTTATCATAAGCCAAACAAACTTAGTCAAACTTTATGCAATTTTATCTTGTGAAGATAGAAGGAATTTGCATACATACTCTTTATAATAGTGTTAAATGTTGGAATACTTCCACGCCAAACACTATGACTATTCTACAGCATATGCCATAATACATTAAAAAGTTTTGGAAACTATTTGGATCTAGTTCTTAATTGAACTTAGCATAAGAATTTCTATTTTGGAAATGAAAATTGAAATCTCATCAATGATCCAATTATGTATTAAGCATTGTCAATTGATGTTGATCAATGACAGAGTTGATATTCTCTCAAGATAAATTTGTTTATCAGTGGACTAAAACAATTACTAGAAATTGATCTTAGTCCAAGTGGGAGAGTTAGTGGGATGGATAAAAACTAATTAGTCTTATCTTTACACTTTGTTTATATTTTCAAATTTATGCAAAATTTGATGATATGGAATAATTTATCATTTATCTTATTTGTTTTATTACATTAGATATATGATAAAGTCCCTAGAATAATATTTGTATGGAAGAAATCATAAGGGTTATGATAATGAGATTCTTTCTATACTTATTTATTGTTCTTAAATAATCCCTAGTCATAGTGTTAACAAGATAGGACATTGTTAATACCGATAGACTAGCACATTTTATGCTTTCTTCCTAAATGAGAAAATAGTTGATCTCATTGACTATTGTGTGGGACACAAAAGCTAATATGTGGATGCTTGTTAAGAGAACAAGTTCATTGGATTGACCCGTCTAGAGATTTTCATGAGGTGATCTATTTAAGTGCCAAAGAATAAATCTCTACATAATGGTAGTGTAAATAAATCCTTCGACTTGAGATCATAAGTGTATCCAGAGTGTAGATTATATACTTTCACTCTTTTGGTCCTTAACCTTAGTTGATTATGTGTGCTTTAAGAGTTGAGTATAGTATGAAACATGGATGGAAGTTTATGATCAATAAAGAATTCACCACTTCCAATAGTAGGAAGAGTATATCCAGTTATGGCCACTTGTTGAAGTATAACATAAATTGTTTGCGCAAACTAGGAGTGATTTTAGAATAGTTTTAAAATTCAACTTCAGGCAGTTATATTTCGGGAACAAGCAAAGAAACAATTAGCTCATTAAGAGTTAGCACAGATCCTTACTCTTGAACTAATTGGGATATGGTTTGGTGAAAGGATGTTAATTACAAGGAATCCGTTCATAGAAAGGTGAAGTCAATCACATGACTTTTTCCTAACACTTGGGTGGTCATGATGCCTGGTTAGAGGCCAATCTTAATCTATAAATATAAGTAGATTAATTCCAAAATCACATGGCCTATTGTCTTTAGGCCGGAGTTTGTTGGGTTTATGTCCTAAAGCCAATTAAATTATAGAATTATAATTTATATTTATTGTCAACGTGTTTTACGAACCTAAAGGGTCACACACATAAGAATAACTGATTGGGTTAAAATGACATATTATAGATTAATTTATTGGATAAATTAACTATAAGGACTTATTGATAAATATCTAATAATGCTTTCCTATTTGTGTTAGGTTTCCTATTCTATTAGGTTTCCTACTGGTAATAGGTTTATACCATTCTGATATCTATAAATATAGCCCTAGTCATTGGAATGAGATACAACAACATCTGGTATACAGTGATCTAGCTATCAATCTTCTGACTGATCAATTCTTTGGAAGGATCCCAATTACGGTTGTTCGTGTGAATACCGTTAGAGGCCGGACAATTGTGCGGCTCGTGATCAGCTTCATCTCCATGCATATCGTTCGTGGATCTTCTAAATATTGCTGATGGATTTGCTTTCAAGGTAACACCTGATCTGGTATATTACATTATTCATATGATTGCCAAGTGATTTTGGCATGTTCAATCTATAGTTATTACGCTGCGCATAGATTAATTAACTTACAGAGAGTGGGTAAAGTAATGAATATAACGGCCGTAGAATAAGGCATGTTTGTTAGTTGTTAGCATATTTTTAGAAATATATTTCTGAATAAATATATTTAATATTAATATCACATCATTCTCAATACACTATTTTACATTGTTAATGTATTTTTAAAAGCACATTTTCATAACTATATTTTAAAACATGATAACGAACGTCCCTCGATGAATTTTTAATTGATGAAGGTGATCTGCTCAGCTCAACTGATTCAGATTCAAATATATATGGTTGACATCAACCATCAAACTTGAAAGCTATGACGTACGCAACTTGCAGGCTTGCAGCATTGGAATGAAGAATTAAAACTGTTTATGTTGTCATGAAGAAACTTTTGTTATCCAGCAAAAGTTTCTTGCGTCTGTGTTGAAGAACGCAGCGAACGTCTTTAGATTTTGAAAGAAAAGAAGAATAAATTTGAGTTTAATTAGCCTCGATAGATTGCCGTGTCAAATAATAAGGCAAAAACTTGTATCAAATAGATGAGAGTGTTTATCCGCGTAGTATTAGGGTTTAGTCTAAAAAGTATTGCGTGTATGTTATAAAAACATACATATTGATTTCAGTTTTTGATGTATGGTGTATTGAGACTCTTGGACCGCACCCACGCTTATCAACTGGCAATTTGAGCTTAAAAAATATTGCGTGTATGTCATAATAACATGCATCTTAATGTATTGCGTGTTGAATTTATACGGTACACCAACTCAAGCACACCTTAATTTGCACATGAGTTAAGAACAGCTATCAAAGTGCATAAATTTTAACACTTGCATTTTCCAGAACATGTTTAGAGCTTTCTTGTCTATAATAAACCGCGAAACTTGACTACATTAGTTGGAGAGATAAATAATAATAATAAATTCTTTTTATATGGCCAAATATTTATATAAGTTTTTTTTTTTCCCTATAACATTGTAAATACTTATTTTCTTTATAAAAAAAATTTCCTTGTCCCAAAAAATTCCGTCCTTCTCTACAATAGTTTGCAATAGTTGGGGAACGAGGCAAAGTTTGGTCATAATCCAATGACTTAGGTTATACTTGGAAAAAATCACATTTTTAGTCTCTCATGCGTAGAGGTAGCAAAAATTTCCAATCCCATTGGGACCCTAATGGGACTCTATTTATTGGGAGGGAAATTCCCATTAATATTTCCCAATAGGTATTAAGTGGAAGGGAAAATAGTAGGGAAGGAAATTTAATGGGAGTAGATGGGTTCCCATTAGAACCCAAGGGGAATGAATAATTGGGAATTTAATGGGTACCCAATGGGAACCCATCTTATTCCCAATTAATTCCCTTTTTATCACATTTAAAAATTATTTCTTTTACTTATTTTTATCATTTTATTTTAATTTTCTTTATTTGCTTATTTGATTATATATATATATATATATATATATATATATATAAGTTAACTAGTTAGATTGGATCGCACCAGATACGGGTCAGACGTGATGTGTTTTTAATTAACCCGTAAGTTATAAATATTAATTTATTATCTGTTAATGTGTGCATGTTTTACAAATCATCTTATATCGAATGTCCCCGAAAAAACACAAATCAGTTTATATGGGTGCACGTTTGTGTTTCATATTTGTATGTGCGTTTGAAAAAAACACCTCAAAAATATCTAACCTACGAGTGCATACGTTTTTTTTTTCTTTCTAATTACGCACATATATTGGACCCACATTTACCCATATAAGATTAATATAGGATAAATTTTAAAATAGAAGTTACACTAATTAATTTTAACTAACTGCTTGAAAATATAACAATAATTTTGTTTTAAATATATATATATATATATATGCGTGTACTTTGTATGTATATACTTATATATATATATAAGTACACAGTACACGCATGTGTACACACACATACACATATATATATATATTTATATACTTAATTATTAAGTTCTTTTATGAAGAAAAAATAATTATTTGTATTTACGGTGTATATATATATATATATTTATAAAGTATATATTAATTAATTATTAGTTTTTTTTTAAATTTTTAGAATGTATAGTTAGGTTAGAAACACACACACCCGAAGATAGCACCCGAAGAACACCACAAAAGTCGGTAACTATTATTAGTTATAATCTCATAACTGAAACATAAATGAGAAAGAAAAAAAAGAGAAAATAACAAAATAAGTTTTAAATATTATATTTAGAAAAAGAAAAAAATAATATAATTTAATTGAGTTATTAAATATAAATAGTAATTAATAATTAAAAGTAACTACTAATTAAATTATAAAATAAGGCACAAAAATATGGTTAAAAAATTCAATTTTATTTTATTTGGGTAATTAATGGGTATTAAAATGGGCTTAATGTGATCTTATTAGAATCCCTATTATTAGGTTCCTAATGGGACTTGGGAATTTAAATCCCATTTCATCTCAATCGCTGAAACCTTATAATTAGAGGGGTAATTAATTATCTTTACCCAATAATTTACCACCCAATAAACTCTCTCCCAATTCCCTCCATTTCCCTCCCAATTGGCGCCTCTACCCATGTGTATTGATGGAATGGTTTAAATCATGGCAGCTATGGCCAACATGTTTGTACTCCTACATTTTTGATCCTAGAAAAGAGAAATATATTTTTTTTTCTTTCCTGTTTAAGTTTTTTTTTTTTCTTCATATTATACAATATAACATTTTAGTTATTCTTGTTCATTTTAAAAGTGCTACGTTTGGTCCAGCGATTAAGACCTTGGTAATTACTTGTACATTCAAGTTTCAGACCATAGATAAACCAAAGTCCTTAACTATTGCCAGGGTCCAGGGTTGGGATTCCGTATAGAGGATTGAATCTCATAACCCGTCAAGGGATGGAAGCGGTGCTTCCGTCAAGGGATGATGACATACCCATAGAAAACTGTTTAATCAGTTGTTCTTGGAAGTTGCCCGCCAACTGTTTGATGAAATGCCCATGTTAACATTGATGTTTCTCACGCAACTCTTGAGAAAAAGGTGAAATCCCCAAGCTTATTCTGGAATGTTTTTTCTTTTGCAAAGCTTTTTCTTCGTCTGTTTATTTGGAAAGACTAGTTTCATTATGGCTACAGAATAAGAATTCATTTCTGTATTGGACTTGTGTTGTGCTGCTTGGATTAATAATATGCATTGGTTGCTGGAATTCTTGATGCCACAACACATTGTTCTTCATCTAGATAAAATTTGCATCTATTTTTTCCTGTTCACTTCGAGTTTTTGGTTGCCGGATTGCAACTTTGTTACAGGTTATAATCTTCTTATATCTTAATTAGGTTGAAGAAACCAAATTGTAATGTACTGGAAAATAAAAAACAAAAGTTTGTATTCATATACATAACTCAATAAATACAGAACAAACGACCAGGACACACAACATTATACATGAACCACTCTGATCATGGTAACAAGAAAAAGAGTTGTTAATTTAGACATCATTCTTGATGGATTTGCTGTAGCCAGTTTGATCATCATAATACTTAGACCACAACATAACACCTCCATATTTGCTTGAACTCTTAATTGTTGGAAGCACTTGTGAGGTCAGATCACTAGCAGGAATGAATCCACTTCCTGCTGCATCCGGAGCTGCAGGTAAGCCCAGGAAGATTTTCCCTGCTGGGATCGAAATCCATTGCTTCCATGCACTGTCAAGGTTAGTGGAGTCGCCGCCCGAGTACTGGCATGGAGCATTGTTATAGAATTGAACCCAAACATAGTCAAAAAGACCAGTTTGAAGGGCACCACCAATCCACGCATCGGGGAAAGGACACTGAGGCGCTGCTGTCAAGTAAACCTTCTTCCCAAGGCTGCTGTAAGCAGACAGAGACTTTGCAAGGACATCCCAGTATAGGTCATTCCCCCCTCGATATCAAAGTCAATTCCATCCAAGACCGCATCTCCCAGAGGCCGAGAAGATGAGTGTCCACCTAAATAGTTGTTCCACAGGTAAGTTGCAACTTGTTTGGCATCTTCAGCTGAGGCAAGATAGTAGCTCCCTGCTCCACCTCCTATGGAGAGAATCACCTTCACTCCTTGGGCTTGGCAGGCTTTGATTTCAGAGCTTAAACTAGTGCAGCCATTGACAGTGGGATCGCAGTGACCGGCCAGGTTGAGCTGGGGAGTTTGTCCATTGCCAAATGTACAGAGGAAAGCCAAGTTCACAAACTTATAGTTCCCGGTGGCGCAAGCCTCGGTTAGTGTGCCTTTGTTTTCATTCTGGCCCCAGTAAACAGATATGCCACCGGCGCTTGAACCAACTGCCAGGGCTAAAACAATCAAGGCAGCCAACAATAATGTTGCTGAAGTTGCAACTTTAGATGCCATCTTTTTTCAGTGCTATGAATTGATCTTTTCTGGGTTTGTAGTGCTTGAAAGAATTTCAGTTTGTGTTAGTGTTTATAGACGAATATGAATTTTTGGCCAAATAAGTTCAAACATTGGGATAGCCTACACGGAGATTAAGCCATAAAATATTTAGTTAGTGGCTTTTTGGCATATTTATTAATCTTGAAAATCTGCTCATTTTTGCTGTTTCTTGCTTTTCTAGTGAAGCTTAATCTTAATGAAGAGTCCCTCTTTGATTTTATTACTTATTTTCTTTGTTTTACATTTGTCTCTTTCCTTTGGAGGTAGCCTAATGAACAAACAACAATAAGCCATGAAAACAAACCAACCATGACAAAGAAATTAAAACATTGGTCAAACTTCACTTATTTGAAATTCAATCTTAAATCATAGACAAGGCAGTTCGGTTCATAAAAACTCTTGCATGTACAAATTCCGAGGAAGGTTTGAAAGAAATTTCCAATTTCAAGCTACTTCGGTTCTTAGAAAGTTTGAAAGCCTAGTGCGAAAGAGGCGCATCAAAGCCAGAGAAAAGTTAACATTAGTTTCTCATCAAAATCCACAGAATTCATATACCAAGATTCATTATTCGGTAGCCTTTCATTCCTTCCTCAGAAGTAAATACAACTTTTGATGAAGTTTGAGCCGACACAGCTTCGCTGGCGGACCTGTTATCTTCAGCTGAAACCCTCCAAATGATAGATTCAAAACCCTGCACCAAAATTTTAAAATCAATTCATTAGTAACAAACTGAAAGACCTTTGAGAGAGATATGAGATTGAATCTACTCTCTTACCAATATATAAAATGAGACTTAAAAAAAACAGTTGGGTTAAACAAGCAGCTAAGAGGTTATAACAATTAGTACTAGTTTCTACAAAACACAACTTTGAACCAGTGTGTGTAAACCTATTTCAAATGTTAGTCAGGAAATAGACAAATACATACATTGTATCGCCAGCTTTTGATCCTTCCTCGGAAATCTTATACAACACCCCGTACATGACAAACTCATATTGGTCTGCGAGAGATTCCTGTTTGCCCTGCATCTGTAGAACATAAAACATCAACCATGTACATCAGCATCCACAGATTACACACTTGCACATATAGATGAACAGAGAATGCATCTACATCGATCTTCTAGAATGTTGTTTGAACATTTCTTTTCCTTCTAATCAGCTGAATATCATGATTCCCAGAACCTATAAAGTTCATCATGCTTTCTATTCATAAGAACACCGGCAAAATGGAAAAGTTAAAAAATAGCAGTAACTTAGAGTCACGAAAACACAGAAACTCCAAGTCTTTCAAAACAAGTGTGCTTCAAACAGACACAAAGATATGTCCTATAGACTTATTGTGTAATTCATCAAAAAACACAAATTCAGTGAATCTTTTTCCAAGTAAAACATTAGCAGCACTATACCTTTGAAGAATTGCTTGTGGCAACTGACCCCTCCATATCTAAAGTTTCAGAAAGTACCATCCGATACTTCTGCTTCAGCTTCATACAATACAGATGAGTGAGGACATCTAGTCGAACTTCGATGTCACCATCTTCATTCTTAGCATCTATTTGCGAAACTGTAAAAAAAAACGTACATTTATGTCAGAGATTTAGCTATAAAACTTCTGAAACAGCAATTGCTCGTTATAAAAACAAACAAAATCGATCCCACAAAAAAATTCTTTAAAATGCTCATTATAAACATCAACCACAGAAGAGCAAATAGGAAGAGCTTAAAGCACGCAGAATATACACCTTTGGGGTTCTTTTTGCCATCAGCATCGATATCATGAACCACAATGAAATCATCCAAATGGAAAGTGGGCATGTTCGCCAAAGCTGCAAATTAATAACATGAATTAAGAGATCATTAAGCATACAAACCAACAAATTTTATTAAAACGCATGATTTGACCGCAGAAATGCACCAAATTAAGGAGCCCTATTCTCAACTCATAGTAATAAATTTCCAGTTTCAGCAAGTTTTCACTTGAATTAGGTGAAAACTGGGGAGAGTCGGGCATGCGAGAGAGACAATCTTTCACATGAAAACATGGGGAGATAGAAAGGCCAGCCAACCTAAGATGAAAACTAGAAAAATCAAGAACGGGAGCTTACTTGAGTTGTCTGAAGCCTAGTCTTTTTTCCTTTTTCTTTTTTTCAAGTGTCGCACAAATATACCTAAATAAAAAAAATGATAAATTTCGCATTTTACCCCTCTCAAATTCTTTTTGAACCAAAAAATCTTGCTGAAGAATACAAAAGGCATAACTCATCCCTTGAAATAGTATCCGGTATTCAATTTAGACTCTGATGTATCGCGTATTGAGTTTAAACTATGATGTATCGTTTTTAGTTATTAATATATTGCAATTATGTTTAAAACAACAAATATTATATATAGTGCATGTATCGATTTTAGGGGCGTAAGTATGACATATAATGAAGAAAATACGCACATCAATTTCAGCTTATAATATATCATTTGCACACATATTGAATTTAGTTTCTAAAACATGACTGTCGAACCGTCAAACAGTCTGACACGAGAACTCTCGAATAAAGAACCCCCTAATGTATGATACTAATCCTTTTGGATGAACTTCACGGCTTCACCTAATCCTATTGCAGAGCATTCCACAAATTCAATTCACCTAAACCACGAAAAATGGCTGTAGTTGAACTGGTGCCACTTCTTGATCAAAGTGAGAAAATTGAACCATAATTCCACAACAAATCCTCAATTCTTCAACAATCAATTACGATGCCTAAACCTATATAACCACAAACTTTACGGTAGATAAAGATTGCAGACAACATCAAGTTTTTCCATCAGCCATGGCTAGAAATCTACGCTTGAAGCAGCACCTGAGCGGCGGTTCTCAATTTGGCGTCGCGGTTAAATCGCTATTTCTGTGTGCTTTTGCGCCGTTCAAGCTCGCAACTCACACGAGGAAATGGCGGAGATGGGCAAAACTCAGAGCTTGCTATGGCTACGCCGATCATGACCCTGTTGTACAGCAGCTGAACCAGAATGAGATTCAAGCATACCATTTTGGAGACTTTGATCCGAGCACTTGCAGTGGTGACGCCACGCTTTGGAAGAAGAACATAATCATGGGAGGAAAGTGCCAACTCCCAGATTTCTCCGGAGTCATTATCTATGACACAGAAGGAAACGTTGTCCCGCCTGCAAAAACTGCTCTTGCTCTAACATGGAAATGATGAACAACAGAATCTGAAGGAATTCCAACAGTATTGCTGAATCTTAGCTTTGTTTTCTACAGGGCACACCATTGTTTTTGTTTCTTATCTTTATGCATGTTTAACTTCAATTTCAGAACAAATTCCAGTCAAATTCTGTTTAGGAAGGTTTTTTCTGGACATATTTCACATAATCTCTAATCCTGTGTAGTAAAAGAATGAACTTAAGTATACAACTATATATATATATCTCATCATTACAAAATGAAGGGATGGAAGCAAAGCTAAGAGATTGGAGATTACCAAAGAGAACCGTTTTACTGATTTACATCAAAACTGAGCTTCGCGCTTTCTGACTAGTTCGGCAAAGAACTCCGGCCCCTGAATCCGACAACATTCAGTTTTGTTGATGATTTTGATTCAGGTCCCTGGCTCTTTGTGCGTTTCTTGACAGTGATCTTCACGCCGGTTTTCGCTTTTGAGCTGCTGCTTGTACTAGATGGCTTCTTAGGAGCTTTAGTAATCGCCTTCACAGTTCTCTTGGTAGGATTTGATTTGAATGTTCTTCGTGTGGAATTAGGCTTGCTTTCAGCACCGGATGCTTTGGGGGGTGATGCAGACTTGGACTTGTTTTGAAGTTTTGAATCCCTTAACAGCTTTACTGCCTTTCCCTTCTGCTCCGAGATGCGAGCTCTGGCGTTGTCCCTCTTTACACTATCTACAGAGAGAGACTCTAAGCTCTCATTTTTCTTGATGGCCTCTTCGATACATGTAGCCAACATGTGGTCTTTCTTGGCAACCAAACTAGTTACCTTCCCTTTTAGATGATAATGGCATATTTAATCAAGCAGTTGCAGACATCATAGTCAAATGTATAGAATAAACCATTAAGAGAAATCCAACACATGCATAGTCCAAAAAACCACCGAACAGCGCTTGACAAATAAAGAAAGCCACTTCAGCAAGGATTGGTTTGAACAGCCAGGGAAAACTCAGCCCTGATTGTCCTTTTTAAGGTCAGCAGACTCAGCAACAAGGGATAAGAGAGAAGTGAAATCATTTTATAATTAGATTGTGCAAGGAGAATTTAAAAGGCATAATGAGCACGGTTCTAAAACTGTCTAAGAATCACATTGTGTGTAATCAAAAGCATTCAGCCAAAAAACTTAATCAATCAAGCCATCCATACATATAGATATATATATATATACACACACACACACATCAATTATGATTGCACCTCACTTTACAAATGCAATTATTGTGATTTTGCACAAAATTTTCTTGTTGATTGGTTCAGCAAAATGGCAAATACATGAAACTATGTAATATAGACAACTTTCACAATCAACCATGACTTCAGTTCTAAATTTTTGACAAAGAAATGTATATGTACCTTTTGCACCCATGCGAGCAGTTCTTCCAGTGCGGTGGAGGTAATCAATCTACATTTTAAAAGAAAAGGAGCAGCACCAATTCAAAGTTGGAAAATATGTGCGCGCTGGAGAAAGGGGCACAGGCAAGAACAAGCACAAGCCCCAGCAAGCTCTTATAATAAGCAGTTGAAGAAATTTCTTACCGATGTCAAGGGAAAATCAAACATTATAACATGATCTACATCCAAATCCAGTCCCCTAGCAGCCAAATCAGAGCAGACCAACGTAGGACAATCACCATCTTCACTTTTAAACTTTGCTAAGTTTTCAACCCTATCAATAGAAGATAATAGCAGTTATGACAGGAGTCAACAGATCTATCAAAGGCAGGAATTTGCAAGCTTAGTGAATGCTGTTGCCAAAATATAGTATCACAACACGATCTCAAGTTTCTAAAGAAAGACAGAGCAATAAATTTAAATTCCTTTAAAACATCTACATTTTGCCTCACCAGTCAACATTCCATTTGCTCATGAATTTTGTTAATGATTAGTTACAACACAAGAAATTTAATCACCCACACACAAAAGTCCAAGGTAAGTGTTCTTGATGTGAGGGAGCTGAATTATATTTTTAGGATTTTAGTGAAGAAGGAAAACTCATGACATTCCTTGAAGTTTTTGTGAAAGCAAACCAAAACAAAAATCATCTAGAGCTGATAAGGGTAGAATTCACTACTACACACACCATATCTCCCAGTACTGATCCAAACTATGCACATGCTGTGCTCTTTTATCATCTTCCATCTGAAATAAGGGAAAAATATAAGACACTATTCTCACCCACCTTTGCTCAGCAGGCACCTCTCCGTGATAATTGACAGTAGGAATTTGATTGCCAAGCAAAAAATAATCCACAGCACGACTAGAGTTCAAAGTATTGCAGAATACCATGACTCTGTTTCCCTTAGCTAAACTTGGCTCGAGTACCTGTGATTCAAACAATGCTATCAGATCAAAGGGGAATTTGACAGCTTAGATAACATAGTTGCATGGTAATCTTTAGTTACTTAAGCTTACCTGAAGCAATGCCTCCAGCTTGTTCTCTGAACCAGAAAGTCTGATGAAGTCATGACGAGCAGAAGCAATCTTCCTATGCAGTGTTGAAGTACGCAGATGTACAATTCCTTGAAACTCCTCATCAACCAGTGTTTGCACTGCCTGCAGAATATACCGAATTATTACCATAAAAACACCCATGGAAGGAGAAAACTACTTGTAAAAATAAATAAATAATCATGCAGACTTGGCTAGCCAGGGCAAGTTTCCTCAAATGCAAATTTACCAAATATTAATTACTAAAGAAAAAAAAAAAAAAGAAAAGAAAAAAGAGACTTGTAGTTGTAGTTTTTGTCTCAAAAAATGAATCCAGCCCTGAAGGCTTAGTTATCGTTGTTGTTGTATACCCTTACTTTTTGAATTGTGAACTAAACAGACAACTTGAGACAGTATCTAGCACGACACTTTCTTGCTGAACCTATATTATTTAACATAATTCAAGGCATACTTTTGTCATTGTTGCGGAAACCAAAACAGTTTGAAATCCTTCACCATCAGGTTTCGCTGCACGGTTCTTAAGTGGACCAAGAAACTTGCGAATATCAGGACCAAAGCCACGATCAAACATAGTATCTGCTTCATCCAACACCTATGAAAAGCTAACTTGTCAGCAAACACATCACCATGGTAAAGTACTCAAAGCTCAGGAGCGGTACTATCAAAAGAAAAATATCATGAAATAACAAAAGATGCAAATAGATGGCATGTACAAATTTACCAAGTATTTGATGTCACCATAAACTATGTTGCCATCCTCAATATGTTGTAGAACCCTACCAGGTGTTCCCACCACCAAGTCGATTGGGGCGTTCAAGGAATCTTCCTGTGGTCTTAAACGCCCACCACCACTTATCATGGTAGCCCTGAATCGTGCATGGTGACTAATAGACTTTGCAACTCGAAACACCTGCATTAACCATCTAGCTTTAAAGACTCGAAACAAATCCTGTCCTCATGGTAGCCAAATAATAAACTCTATTACAGCCTATTCAAACCTGCTCACAAAGTTCTCTTGTGGGGCAAAGGACAACAGCACGGGGACGCCTTGGCTTCATAAGAATGCCGTTCAATTCCTCATCTTGCCTCAACAACTGGGGGTAAAATAAGGAAGTATAAGAACCACAGAAGTTTCTCATCTTTGAACTACATAAAACCATTACACTACCCATGCGAGTAATCTGCCTTTATCATAATTATCAGAATTGAGTAACAAGTAACAGTATCATAGCAGTATCTAGGCATAAGTATAACATAACTTTGGAATTCAAATAGGGTACTCGGGCCACATATTTCTCAAAGTGCACTTCAACATTATGATGATTTCTTCAACAATGACTCTTTGAACTTGAAGTTACTAAACAGCAACCGAAATGGGGAATCAGGGGATGAGACACTTGTCAAATTAAAATGTATATTAGAACCAAATAATCCTGTTTTGACAATTTTCTGAAAATTTCACAAAGCATGCTAATATACCATGATAAACCAAGTTCAATTCCGAGTATAAAGATCAAATTTTCAAACCTGAACAAGAGGCAACATATAAGCAAGAGTCTTCCCAGAGCCAGTATGAGATCCCAACACCACGCTCTTCCTTTCAAGAACAGCAGGAATCCCAATACTCTGAATCTCCGTGGGCTCAGAAATATTCATCTCCTTCAGTGCCCCAATAACCTCTTCACTCAATCCCAGTTCCTCAAAACTCGAAGCCAATACCTCATTTTTCTTCTTACCCCTCTTGGACCCTTCAGTTTCACCTTTATCCCCAACAGATTCAGTCTTTAATGTGGCGGGTTTTTTCGCAGAATCCTTAAGGTGTCTGACTCTAAGCCTTTCTAAGAGAACTGAATGCTTAATGGGCTCAAGAACTTCTTCTAAATTAGATGGAGCAATTGTTGTGGCGGAACAAAATGGTCTAAACCCCACTAAAACCCTGTTGACGGGTGGTTTTGGGAATGAAAAGGGGGATTTGTGAAGTGATAAGCTTTTCTTCGAACGGAGAAGAGAGAAAGAGAATCGGGTTGTTGAAGGTGAAACCAGAGAGAGGCTTAGCAGTACTTTTCCGGTTCCACCCATATCTTGGACTTGGAGTTACTCGTGAGCTGCCGGTCTCCGCCGCAGCCTTTCTTTCTATTGAAGGTGTTTCTCGACGATGAACATTTTTATAACCAAAACTCGCTTTATCCGTTTTTTTACCCTCCTTTTAAAGATATTTCAATTTTTGTCAAATACTCTTACATTTGCATAATAAATTTGCTTAAAAAATTATCATGAACTTCAATTGTAAATTCTCTAATCAATTATGTAAATTCCCAATTTTTTACAACCTACGGAAAAGGAAAATCTTTTAACAAAACTTGTATATTAGTAATGTTATAAGTGGATAATTATGTAAATGAAAATGGATATTTTCTTAAATTGCAACAAATCAATAATTTATGGGGTTGATTGTAAAAAACTTAGAAACTTATAAGACAATTTGCAATAAAAAGAAGTTAATGGTGGGGAAAATTTGTGTATGAGAAGTTATGAAATTTCAATTTGCAACTTTTTAACATATAATAGTGAATTAGGTTCTAGTTATATTGAAAATAGTTCTGCCCTTTTGAAAAGTTGATTATCAAATAGTTCTAATGAGAATAGTTTTGCTTCAAATAGTTGAGTGTAGTTTGTGAAATGATTTGCTTAATCGAATCCGTTAAAATAAAATAGATAAAATACCACGAATAATAGTAGTATGGCTAAGCAAGTTCAAACTCTTACAATTACCACAATCCGGTCATCACAATAGTTTTTTTTTTCTTTTTTTTTTCTAAGAAATAACTCATTCTCATTAAATTCCAAAGTTAGATACAATTAGCGATTCTTTAAAAGTCTTTGTAGCTACCAGATGTGCTTCATGCACTACTGTCGTAACTGACCTATTAACTTTCAAAATATTACCTGGACTTCTTTATAGAGAAACAGCTTTTCAATCCAACCTCTTGCGATCGCACATTGAATCGCCTGTAGACATGCCAATGCTTCCATCTGTAGTGGTGAGTTCCCTTTAGCTTTCATGCCCTTCTTCTATAAGATGACATCTGACTTGTCCTTAATCACCCACCTAATTGCGCCTACTTTAAATTCTTGTTTGAAAGCTCCATCGATCAAAACCCTTACATGTGATCCCCTATCTTCTCTGTTCTCATTCCATTCTACCCTTGTAGCGTGTTGCCCCTGTTGATCAGTCGATTCTTCATTTTCTTGCCTTGTCCTTCCTCTCCGTCGTCTTCTTAGATACCACTAATCTTGTATCTGTTTCCAAGTGACACCAATTGGGATAAGGGTGTTTTCCCAGACCATTTCATCACAATAGTTGTATGTATTGTTTCTAGGTATTTATGAATCGTTGTTGCCGATCTCCAACTCTAATGAAATTTTTAACTTTAAAGAAACCTTAGATATTCCATTTTAGGCTTCGTTCTCTTTGAGACACAAATGAGAAAATTTTGTTTTGACAAAGAAATATTTTGTTGGAGGGAATTTCTTTTGGTGATTTGTGTTGGAGAGAGAAGAAAAAATGTAATGATTATGTTATTTTTTGAATTTATGTGAGTGGAGATTTAAAGAAAATTTTAAAATTTAAAGTTTGAATTTTGTAAAAAATGATGTTGTTTCCTTATGTAAAATTTTGGAGGAACAATTGATGATTTTCCTGAAATCGAACGAAAAAAAATAAACCCTTAGACTCATAGAATTTTGCACAAACTCCACCTATAACTTTTCTTTCTTTCATAAATTACCCAACTCACTCAAAGGATTGAAAACAAGGAAGAATGATATTTTTGGTCCATAATATTTGGAGGTGTGACACTTTTGGTCCATAATGTATCAATTTTGACACTTTTGGTCCCTAAAGTTGTGTTTTAATGACACTTTTGGCCAATTTACATGCTATTACCTGCTTTATAAGTAATTGGGGATCAAAATGTAAATTATCTAAAATATTGGGTTAATTGAAAATTTTGAAAAAATCACCATTTATTAAAACAAAAAAATAGTGAGTATTTTCTAGAATGGAATTTAGCATACTAGTATTGTAACTATAGCTATAGAATGCTTTGATGTTATGTATAAATAGGGAAACTAATACCAAAGTTCTGCCAGGATTTTTTATTATCAAAGTTGGCATAATTCGTTGGGGAATAACTTTGGAGTCTTTTTTTTTTTGAAAGCAAACTTTGGAGTTTTGAGAGGAAAGTGAATGACACATGAGTTCTGTGAGGTGTTAGAAAAGAAAATGTCATATTAACTAGAATATCTTTTTAGCAAAGAAAAATTGCAAACACTTCAAAAATTATTGTAACACCCCATAAATTTTTTGCAGTTAAATTCACCTATAAAAATATTTAGAGGTATTTAAAAATATTTTTACAAACATTTACTAGATTATAGGAATTTCTTTTAAAAGAATTTTAGTCTAAAAATATTTTTTTTTAAATTTTTTATAAAATCATAAAATATTTACTTTAAAAGAATTTCCTTATTCTTATTTCAAATTTTTATCTATGTAAATTAATTTGATTCTTGATTTCATGATATATTGTTTGTTTAGGAATGTTATAATTTAGGAATTTATAGAATTTTCGGAAATAGAAATTAGAAAATAAGTGGAAAATGGAAAAAACAGGAGCCAATCTGTTTTACCAGATTCAAGGGCGGGTAAAATCGATTACCTAAGATAAGAAACTGGTTTTACCTGATTGAGAAACGGGTAAAATTGATTGTTTGGATAGGAAACCGATTTTACCCGATTGAGAAACGGGTAAAACCGATTGTTTGGATAGGAAACCGATTTTACCCGATTGAGAAACGGGTAAAACCGATTGTTTGGATAGGGAACCGGTTTTACCCGATTGAGAAACGGGTAAAACAGATTCCACCGCTTCACGGAGCGTTTTTACCCAATTTCTAAGTGGGTAAAACCGATCCAAAAAGTAAGAAAAATATCTTAACGCCTAAAAAAACGGTTTTACCCGATTCAAGAGTGGGTAAAACCGATTGGAGCGATTTTACCCGATTCATGAGCGGGTAAAACAGATTACATTTTGGAAATGAAAAAATATATTTTTTTCAAGATAATCACGAACCTGTTTAACTTATTAGGCAACTTCGCCTATAAAGAGGGTTCTCCTAGCCCTTTTTAAACGCATTTCACCTCTTGCAAAGCTAAACCAAAAAGAGAGAAAGCGAAAGGAAAAGAAAAGAGAAGGAGGAGACGAAAGGAGGTTTTGGAGCAAGGATTCAACCTCACACGTGGATTTTGTGCTAGGGAGAGGCTCCGGAACGTGAAGGTAAAACTTTTGTTCGTTTAGGTGTTAGAAAATAGGAAAAATGCATGAAACTAGAAAAAAGTGGTTTTGAAGGATTTTGATTCAAATCTTTATGATTCAATATGATTTAAAGTGTTATGGATCGATAGGAACGTTGTACAAGTGTTGTAGGATTGATTTTGAACAAAAGAAATGAAAGAAAAATTGATTTTGTGAAGAATTTGACAGAGACCCGAAGCAAAGACTTAGAAGTGAAGTTTTCTGGGCACGAATCGGTTTTAACAGATTGAGAATCGGGTAAAACTGATTCATGCTCAAGAAAATCGGGTAAAACAAATTGCTAAACGGGTAAAACCGATTTCGAGCGGTTTTTACCGACTTCGGAGCAGGTAAAACCGATTGAAAAATTACTGAAAAAGGTCGGAGCAGTTTTAACAGATTGGAAAGCGGGTAAAACAAATCCGAGGACTTTTCTGCAAATAGTTGGAGCGGTTTTAACCGATTCGTAATCGGGTAAAACCGATCCGAAAACTGAAAATATTAATTTTGTATAATTTTAGTTCTTTTGGTTATTTTTTATGTATCTTTGTTAAAACTATTTTAACAAGTATTGGAAGGTTTTGAAACCCCTATGTTCTTAAGCTATTCAATTTTTATAGTTTCGGCTATTTCCGAAATAAATTAGAAATAAAGTTTAAAGGTCATAAACTCTTTCTAAATAAGCAAATAAGTAAATTAAGTTTTGCAGCATGACACTTACGTTTTCTTTGGAATTATAATTAATACGTTTTCTTAATAAGCTAATTATTTTCAAATTAAATGAAAATAATCCTAAAAAACTTATTATGGGCCTGTTCTTTACCCCGGGTTGAGACCCGGGTCTGGCCATTTTTTGGGTCTCAACCCAAAAATCTACTCCAACCCCATGTTCTTTACCCGAAACTCAAACCTAGTTCACAAACCCAATTCCCACTGCCGCCGCCGCCCTCCCGCCGCCGCGCTCCGCCACCGCTGCCACCACTGGCCTTCTCGCATCTTCTTCTTCTTCGCGTTTCTTCTTCACCCGATTCTTCTCCTCCTCCTCTTCTTCTTCTCCTTCTTCTTCTTCTCTTCTTCTTCTTCTCCTTCTTCTTCTTCTTCACCCGGTTCTTCTCCTCCTCCTTCTTCTTCTTCTCTTCTTCTTCTTCTTCTTCTTCTCTTCTTCTTCTTCTTCACGGTTCTTCTCCTCCTCTTTCTTCTTCGATCGATCTTGCACCTTCTTCTTCTTCTTCTTCCCACTGCCCTCTCCTTCTTCTTCGCACTTCTTCCCTTCCTCCTCCTCCTCTTCTTCTTCTTCTTCTTCCTCCTCCTCTTCTTCCTCTTCTTTTTCTGCGCACTGCTTCCTCTCCCTTCACAAACCCAATTACTCACAATCCAAAAACCAAAACCCATTTGTGAGTAATTTATTTTCAATTTCAATCCTCAAATCCCAAATTTGGGAAAAATTAAAACCCAAAAATCAAATGGGTTTGATTGAAACAGAAAAAAGAAGAAGAAGGAGAAGATCCCAAATTTTGGGGATTTAGGTTTTGGGCCGCGGGGGTGGCGGCGACGCGGCGGCGGGCGCGGACCGGGTGGTGGTGTTCTTTGGGTTGTGGACCCGAGTCTGAGAACGACGTTTCTTTGTTGTGGGTCTCAACCCATTCGGTCTCTACCTAAAAACTCAAACCCGGTCTCAACCCGGGGTAAAGAACAGGCCCTATGTTATGCGCTTCTTTCTAAAGAAATTAGATAAATTACTTTTACGCCCTTATTTAGTTAATTCTTAAAATACGCAGAAGTTTAAAAATTTTAGAATTCTGTTAGTTAGAAATAAGTACTGAAATTCCGAATCCTAAAATATATGCAGATTTGATAAATAGTACGTGAGCTAAGTATCTTCGGATTAAGATGAGTTTTCACTGAAAATGGATACCGTTTTAACGCAGCTAATAATTGAACATGAATCGGAGTCATTGTGAGGGCATGTTTTACAAGCTTTTGGAAAATCATGCATAAAATGTTTTGAAATTTGAAAAGTTCATTCATGATTACATAATCTGCTACAAAGCATGTATATATGTGAAAATGTAAACAAACTCTCGTTGTGTCCTGGAACATGTGATATATGAGTCAGGATCCCTATTTAATACGATTATTAAATGCTTATACGGCCACGGATTCATGGGGGATTCTTGACTGTTCAATATGGTTTATACGGCCAATGATTCGTTTGGGATCTTTACTGTTCAATAGGCTTTATACGATCAAAGAAAACTTGATTGTTCGATATGCTTTATACAGCCAAGCATTCGTTTGGGAATCTTGACTGTTCAATATGCTTTATACAGTCAAAGGAATCTTGACTGTTCGATTTGCTTTATACGACCAATGATTCATTTGGAAATCTTGACTGTTCGTAGCATGTTATACGGCCAAGGGAATCTGGACTGTTCGATATGCTTTATATGGCCAAGGATTCATTTGAGAATCTTGACTGTTCGATATGCTTTATACGGCCAATGATTCGTTTGGAAATCTTGACTGTTCGTAACACTTTATACGGCCAAGGGAATCTTGACTGTTCACAATGTTTATATGGCCAATGATTCGTTGGGGAATCTTGACTGTTCGTAATGCCCATAATGACCTGATATAAGATTTTTCTGATCTTGCTCGCGAGGTGAATTGGCTAGTTCGTTTATTGTTCACATAGAACTTTAATGACTGCCATTCATTCTCGATATATGTTTCTCGATTCCTGCCTGAGTCATGACTGCTACCTGTTAGGACTTGCCTGAATTGTATGCATGTGTTATTTTTGCAACTCGGTAAATGTTTACGAAAACGGTGAACTCTTACTGGGCATGGGCTCATTCCATCAGCCTGTTTTGTTTTCTATTTTTCATGAAATTGTTACAATAGGTTGTACCCGGACGACTGTGCTCACTATTGGAATTAGGACGACCTGAATCCCGTGATAGCTGATTGAAGTTGAAGAGCGAGAAAGTTTTATTTGGTCTGTATTTTTTGAGAATTTTGTAAAATAGTACTGTATAATAATATTAGCATTATTGAAATAAAGAATGGTTGGTTTGTTCTGAACGATACTGAGTCCTGGTGCGAATTAGGCAAGCATTCGGTGAAGCTAGTCCCTTGTATGCGGGATGGTGAATCTGGGGTGTCACAATTATACTGTTAGAGTAAAAAAAAAAAAAAAATTCCCAACAGAATCAAATTGATTATCTAGCACACATAAAAATTATGCCAACTTTGATAAAAAAAATTTCGACAAATTCCATTATCCAGAGACAACAATAGTTTCATTCTAGAAAATACTTGCTATTTTTTTATTTTAATAAGTGGTGAATTTTTCTAAATTTTCTATTGAGCCAAATATTTTAGATAATTTATATTTTGACCCTAAATTACTTATAAAACAAGTAATGGCAAGTAAATGGACCAAAAGTGTCACTGAAATAAATTTTAGAGACCAAAAGTGTCAAAATTGATACATTAAGAACCAAAAGTGTCACACCCCTAAATATTAGGGACCAAAAATGTCATTCTTCCTTGAAAACAACCCCCACTTGCTTTACTTACGGTATGTCTAAACGCGGGGAAGGAAAATGCTAAACGCAGGGAAGGAGAGATAGTATTTTGTATTTATACCTAGATTGCCCTTCCCACTCATAAGTTAAACCATCCCCACCAACCCATCATTTTCTAGCGTTTCCACCATCTTTTCCAACTATTCGCCGGAAATAGTTCGCCGTCGACGATGCTAATTTAAAACCTTAACTGCTTTCTTCTTCTTCTTCTTTTATTATTATTTTTCTAATTTTTTAAAAACCACAGCATTCTCACCCGATTTGGGTGGCAAAAATGGTCTACCACCCAAATTGGGAGATCATGCGGCAAAGGAAAGAAACCCACCTTGCTGGGTTTCTTTTCATTTCAATTCCGTTGCTGCCGGAAAATTCAAGCAGCCTTCCTTTTTCAATTTTTTTTTTCATAAATTTTTAGTATTTAAGTTAGGGAGTCTAAGTCCATCTTCTGGGGGTTAATTAGGAGTCCTAACCCCTGAAAATGGGTTAGAGCGCCTAAACCCATTTTCGAGGGTTAGGATGAAAATAGGTTAGGGTGCCTAAACCCATTGTCGGGGGTTAGGATGAAAATGGGTTAGGGGTTTAGGCACCCTAACCCCCGACAAATGGGTTTAGGCACTCTAACCTATTTTCAGCTTAAGCCCCGACAAATGGGTTTAGGCACCTTAACCCATTTTTGGCCTAACCCCCAACAAATGAATTTAGGCACCCTAACCCATTTTTGAGATTAAAGATGAAGAAAATGGGGCTTTTATGGCCTTTGGTGAGGCTGCCAGAAACATCCTGTTTTCCAGCCACAATGGTGCGAGAGGGTCAGCCTCCCCCAAGGAAATGAAACCCCCTTGCTGGGTTTCATATAAACCCACTTTTATTCTTTAATTTCTTTTTTTTTTTTCCAAGCCATCGGCGATTTTCGTTGGTGGTGGTTCCCCCGGCAGCAAGGTTTTCCGGCGGTGGTGGGCTTGGAAATCGTGGAGCTGGTGTGATAGGATAGGGATAAGGGTAATTTTGGTACAAATACAAAATACTATCTTTCCTTCCCTGCATTTAGCAATTTTTTTCCCGCATTTAGGGTCTGTTCTTCTCGTTGGGTTTGAAACAATGTTTGAAACTTGGTTTTGAAAAAATAATTTATAATCAATTTTCATTATTTTCAATACAACCTTTTATTATTTACCCACACATTTTTATATTTTCAATACACTTTTATATTTTAAAATTATTTTTTTAAAATTAAGTTTCAAACATTATTTGAAACCTAACTTAAAGAGCATGTCTTTAGTTTGACCCATTTATTGAACCTATGACGTCAGAATCAGATCAAAAGTCAAAAAAAACGTCAAAATTCTTCTAGAGTCAACAAAACGAACCCTCTGAGACTTCAACATCGCTCTCCCATGGACTTAAACGCTAGCATAGAGAGAATCTTATGGACCGAGGAAGAAATTTCTCGCAGAGTTTCAGAACTTGCTTCTCAAATCACTCAAGATTTTTCCGGCACCGACAGTTCTCCCACTGCTGCTGCTCCTGTCGTCGTTGGGGTTGCCACGGGGGCGTTTCTTTTCTTGGCCGACCTTGTTCGCAAAATTCAATTGCCAATCACTGTGGATTTTGTCCGGATTGAATCCTACGGCTCTGGTACCGTTTCAAGTGGCAAACCCAGATTTAGTTGCGATTTAAAGAGTGATGTTCGGGATAAAGACGTAATTGTGGTTAGTGTGATTGTGTAAAGCTTCAATTTTTCACAATTTGTATTCTTTTATGTTGAGAGTTGCACTTGTTTTTGTGAGCTCTATTCATTTGGGGATAAGCCCGATTGTCTGTTTTTTTATGGGAATTTCGTTATTGGGAAATTTTTAACCTGTTTTGCTTTTCAATATTTATTAAATTGGAGAATTTGGATAAATACTCTGAATGTGGATGGTTGAGAGACCGGATATGTTAATTGCTTAGTTTCCCTCGTGCCATTTTTGTAAACCTAAGGGAATATATTAGCTTAGCTTGATGATGTTTAAATTAGCTCTAATTATGAATATCCAAAGGAAATGACGAAGTTCAGGTTCATACTATATTTTCCATAACTTGATGGGTAGAAAAGATCAGTGTCAAACATTGGGTTTGAGTGCTCTAGTTTTTGATTTTGTGAAACTTTTCTATGCAGTTGTGTGTATACTTGTGTCACAGGTCCATTTGCATTCTATCTATGTCAGAAACTTATTGGATTTGTGCACTCATTAGGTGGAAGATATCGTGGATACTGGACGCACTTTGTCCTTTCTCATTGATCATTTGAAATCAAGAGGACCATCCTCTGTATCTGTGTGCACCCTTCTTGATAAACCATCAAAACGTAAGGTGAACGTGGAGGTTTTTGGCAGGGGAAAGTTCTACTGTGGCTTTGAGGTTCTTGCTCTCTTCTTATCTGCATCTTTTTTTTATCATCTCAACCCAAGCATCTGTATCAATCTGAACAATTTGGGGTTTTATGCATTTAAAGAATCTTTTTGACCTTTGGTTCTTTAACATTTCCTTTTCTCCTCACTCCTTGTAAATAACATTTACTTGCATACTTTTGCTAGCTGTTATATCCCTAAGATGCCTTGTCTCAAAATTAGCCATTTAAGGTGAAATTTCTGTGACCCTAGACCAGAAGGAAAAGTAACAAAGAAAAGAACAATAAGTTGTGAGCTTCCTAGCATCTTATGCGATTGCTTTCTCGTTTATTAGCTGTTATTGAACCGTAGTACCAGCGTTATCCTATCTAGCAGAACTAGTCCCAGTAGTCGCACATGCTTTTATTTCTCTTTTATATACCCAAAGATTACAACTTTTAGATTGAAATGGTGGTTGGTCATGACTCACAACCTTACCTTAGAGCTGTTAATTTTTTTTCACAACTCATGGTTTCTTATGCACATCAGCACTGTCAAGTCTTGATTGTTCCAACTTCCAATCTTTCTATGTATGAGCTTTTGGGTTGTCCATTCAAAATCATAATTGCAATTCTAAAATTGTCATGACAGTGCCCAGATTACTTCGTCGTGGGTTACGGCCTGGACTTTGCCGAGAAGTACAGAAACTTGCCTTATGTTGGGATCTTGAAGCCTGAACTGTACCAGTGATCGCTGTCCGCAGATGTGAAATTGGAGGCGTTGGATATTTGCTTAACTCATTTTAGTATTTGATTAGAGTAATCAGTAGCTTTTCCAGACATTGATTCAGGATGGAATTGTTGAAAGCATATGGGGTTCAATACCATAAGTTCTAGTTGCTATTTTGTTTTGGCTTGAACTCATGTGATACTTTCCCAGTTCAATATCAACTTGTTACAATGTGCACATCAAACTTTAAACTGTCATTTAATTGTACAGAACAGGACACTCTTTGGCTCAAGAAAACACTAGACTTGTGGTACAAAGTATGATTGTTGAGCAGAACCCTAGCAACAAAACAGTGAGATTCATCTTGTCTCTAACATGGTGTGACAGTTTCACAGAAAATCAGGATGTATGTCTTCTTCTACCCTTTGATCCATCAATTCAGTCTCAAATGGATGATGGTTCTTCAGTTCATCAGCTTGAGTTCTCAATTCTTTCCCTCTTCCGAGCGCTAAATCGCTACCTTCTTCTTGTTCTTCTTCTGTCACGTAACAACTCCATTTTGAAGCGCTCGGTCCCCCCTTAGTTGTTGATGGCTGAAGTCTCCGGGCCAGCTCATTCGCAAACTTTTTATCATCATCATCATGAATTAAGAATCCTTTCCATTCGGGCATCAGCTGCGCGGGCTGTTGAAGTTCCATCCCTTCCAGCGTATCAGCGCACTTCCTCTTTGCTGCCGGATCAGTACTCTCCCTTTGCGTCCCTCTAACCATTGTATTGTGATACCTACTAGGCTCCACAGCTGCCATAACAAATAGATGAAAAAAAAGTAGTAGTTAAGGTTCTCCCGCCTTGAACTTGAGCTAATGCTAATTTGTAGGCTATAAATCCAATGGCCACAGTAAATTGTTCAACATTATATTGGCAATCTGCTTATGAAATTCAATTTACCATGGGATGAGATATTACTTCTGGTATGCTTCCCACCAAAATTTCCCAAAGAAGTCTCTTCATCATCATCTGCAGAGCGAGAATTTTTCAATTTGGGCTTTTTAAACAGTGGCTTTGGCAACTCAGTAATTATTTTTGCCTCAAAATCATCCCCTGCACAACCAAATTACCCATTAGAAGTCCTCATCCTTGAAGCTTTAAGAATTTCACAGAACTAGGCTACTAGCTAACCAGATAGTGAACACACAGCAAATTTAAAAACCAAACCATCATTTTCACCCAGAGAGAATGCAGCATTTGAGGAATCTTCCTCCGGATCAATGTACTCGGTCCAATCCGTTCTTTTCTGCTCGCCGTCGCGGGGACCCTGATCCCAATCCCCAATTTCTAGGGCTTCCGTTTGCTCATCAATGTAAGGAAGATTTTGCTCGGCTAACTGGCGAGACATGTTGAAATTCTGGACGAACATACGAACATCCTTGGCCATAAATCCCTGGGCGTAAACTTTCCGGACCGATTGTTTCTGGTTGCAGACGACACAAGTCCACTTGTTGCTACTCTTCTTCTGCTGCTTCACCTGTTCATATCCAATCAAATTCAAATTACACACAGTCACACAGTGCGTAGAAATAATTGGGGGATTAAAAAAACAGAGAATATGAAATAAATCTTACCTGCATAGTGGAGCACTGGCAACACTGGAGTGCGATAAACACCGTCGGCATGGCTGCAAGATTGACGGTTCCGGAGATTGTCGGCGACGGGGGGAAAATGATTGGAGCTTTGGATTTGTGCGGTTTTGGCGGAAAAATGTTGAATTTGGGCGGGATTTGATATTTATAGTAGTAGCTCTGTTTCTATCTAAAAATGGGTGAATTACATTTACCTCCTTAAGGTTTGATAAAATTACTAATGATCCCCTAAAGTTAAAAAATATTTACCAATAACTCCCTAATTTGGCCTTCCTTTGTCAAATTACCTACCATTCTTTGTCTAGGATAAATTTTTTTTTCTTTTTGCTAATTAAAAATACATTCAAAGTATTTTAATGCCTAATACTCCCTTCTAATGGAATGGAGGGAGTATAAAAAGTCGCACTACATCAGTTTCATTAGAAGAGTCCACTTTGAAAATTTATTTTTGTTTCAAACGAAGAGTCTACTTTCAAAATATTTACTCTTCTTATCCTTACTAATATAATAATACGTGATTTATAATTAACTATTTTAGATGTTGTACATTCAAATATACTCGTATCTTTTAATAATTTAGTTCTTTTTTAATTTTTATATTCATTATAGAAATTCTTTTGAGAGGAATTGGGGAAGACTATACCTCTTCACAATTTAGGGTAATCTTTTAATTTGGTATTTTAATTTTATTCGGTCCCTTAATTTAAAAAAAAATAAAAATTAAACGTTCTACAATTGCAGAACGAGTCAGCAGCGTATCTCATGATTAATTATCCCAAATCCCCCAAAATTTTGGGGAGGTTTAGCTACGGGGTGGACTAATAAATAGGCTCTTCCTAATTCTCATTTTGCTGCACACCTGCAGCAAGTCGCCGGAGCATTCACTCAACTACAAAAGAAACAAAAAGAAAGAGAGAGAAAGAAATCGAGGAAGAACGTTCGATCAGAAGTGGAGTATACAGAAGATCTCGTGAAAATTTCGGAAAGAATATAAATAATTTATAAGCGCCTCTTTTGTAGGTATATAGTTTGGGATATTGATGAACTTGTGTATATTCGAGACAATAGAAATTACTTTACGTATGATGTTGCTTAATCTGCATGATTCATATATAGACGGATACACTGCCTCCTTAATCTTTAAAGGTGAGATCTTTCGCTATTTTTGATTTCTTGTATCGTATTCTCTATGTTCCAAATATATTTCTTATCATTCAATATATCTTGAGGTAGCCAGTGTTTCATTTGCTTTGCTCGTATACTTTTATTTAGGACATGTTCATTATTATATTTTCAAAAATGTGTTTTAAGGCCTGGTTGAAATGACGACGAGGGCAATTGAGTTGGCCAATTGGAAAAGTTTGTAGGTAGGGGATTTGGATCCAGCGGTGGATGAAAACCATTTGTGCAACCTATTTGCCCTACTAGGGCTTACGTCCCTTAAGATTTGTAGGGATTCAATCAATAGATCTTCCCTCGGATATGCATATCTCAATTTCAGCCATCCTAGTGAAGGTAAGTTTTCTGTTACATTCTAATACATTATTAATAGTTATTTATTTTAAAATTATATATTTTATATTTTAAATTTAAATAAATGCATGTGTCACTATATTTATTTAACTCAATTATATCCATGTTCAATGTCACATTTTAAAAAAAATAAAATATATACATAACAAATAAATAAAATAATAAAATGAGGTTTTAAAAAATCATAATTTTATTTCTTTGAAGTAACTATTTAATTCTTTGTGACTTAATCTATAAATTCTTTTATTTATTAAGAAATAACATTAAAATATATATTAACTTAATTAATAATAAAATTTTAGTGATGATAGTCACTAATTATTTTTGACAAAATTTATATATTTTATTTATTTATTTATTTAGATGCGATAACCATTCACCATTACCCGGTATTATTACTCAACAAAAGTACGGATTGAAGTTGAAAATTGGTTTTAAAGAACGATGAGAGCTCTATGCTTATCAAATTTGGGGCAATCGAGCTGCAAAGTGAGGAAACTTTTTTTCATCTCAAGTTTGTGTGGGAATGTCACCCAAGCCAAATGTGAAAAATCTGTTTTGAAAACCTAGTCATCTTAAGGGAGAAAACTAACCGAGGCACCAAATCGACCTGTTTTTTTAAAAGTAAAGTCGCCCTCTTGGGAAAATGAAAAAGATTTATTGGAAAGTTTACTTCTTTTTCATTTTATCTTTCGTTGTTTTCAGCTTATAAGGCAAAGGAGGTGCTGAATTTCATTCCAATTAATGGAAAACCAATAAGGATTAATTTATCTCATAGAGATCCCAGAATTCAAAAAAAAAAATGGAAGCGCCAACGTTTTCATCAGAAATCTGGACTCCTCCGCAGACAACAGAGCGTTGGACGACACCTTTTCCGCTTTCGGAACGGTTCTTTCCTGCAAGATAGCCGTTGACGACGACGGCCTTTCCAAAGGCTTCGGGTTCGTTCAGTATGAGGAAGAAGAAGCCGCCCACAACGCGATCAGCAGATTGAACGGCGTGCTGATCAACGATAAGGAAGTGCACGTATCGTTTTTCGTTCGTAAGCAGGACAGATGCGAGAGGCGCCGAGGTTACAGGTGGCCAGAGCCGGCGAAGCTCCTAAATGTATACTCACTCTCTTTTCCAAGGCGAGTGTCCTCTTAATAAATTTTTTTTGTAATTGAATAAGTGTCGGTTTCCGGACTTCCATGTAAAAAATTTGAAAAGTCTCTCTTTTATCCATAATTTAATTGATCTCATCTAATTGTATTAATTATATTCGCTTTCCAAATACATGTATATTATCCAAACTTCCATTAATGACTCTTTTGAAAATAGAGGAAGTATTTAAGTAGGGGCATATAATAGGACTTTAAATTTTTTATTTTTTTGTTAAAATTTGAATCAATCTATTTTATTTAAATTTGTTTCCAATTTTTATCTTAAAGAAAAAACACATTTAGGCTTTGTTTGATAAAACTTAAGTCTGAAGTCTGAAATTTAAATTCATTAAGTTACTCTGTTTGGTAAAATATAAAATTTAAGATCTGAAATTTGGACCGAAGTCTGAAATTTGAAAACTGATCTTATTAAGTTATTAGAAATAAAACTATATTTTTAACATTAAATTTATTTATATTTTTAATAAAGTTATAAACATAGATGATAATATATTTTTCAATTTTTTTATAGTTATAAAATTAATTTATTTTGATTTTTTTGAATTGATAAAATTAAAAAAAATATTAAAAACATAAAATGAAATAAAATAATGATACCAAAAATGAGAAAAATGTAAGAGAAATTTTTTTTATTTGATTCAGATTCAGTGATAAGTGATTCGCTCATCACTTATTTTTTAAGCCGAATTTATACTTGTTTTTCAGACGCACTTAATTAATTAAGTTATTCGGGTTTTTGTTATCAAACGCACTTAATCGATTAAGTACTTAATTTTAGAATTACTTAATTCATTAAAACTTATGACTGACAGTTATCAAACACACTAATTTAAATAAGCACTTAATCAAACGAAGCCTTAATAAAACTTATGTTCGAAAACTTAAGTCTGAAGTCTGAAATCTAAAGTCTGAAATCTGAATTCATTAGATGACTCTATTTGATAAAATCTTAAATTTAAGATCTGAAATTAGGACTGAAGTCTGAAATCTGAAAACTGAAGTCTGAATCTTATTAAATTATTAGAAATAAAAATAATTTATTTTATTTCTAACATTAAATTTATTATTTTTAATAAAGTTATAAAAATAGATGATAATTTATTTTTTAATTTTTTATAGTAATAAAATTAATTTATTTTGATTTTTTTTTGAATTGATCAAATTTAAAAAGTATTAAAAAATTTTAAAAAAAAGAAATAATGATGCAAAAAATGAGAAAATTTAAAGAGCAAAAAAATATTTTTTTTTCGATTCAGATTCAGTCATAAGTGATTCGCTCATCACTTATTTGTTAGGTCGGAATTATTTTCAGACCCACTTATTTAATTAAGTTACTTGAGTTTTCGTTATCAAACGCACTTAATCGATTAAGCACTTAACTTCAGAACCACTTAATTCATTAAGACTTATGACTAACAGTTATCAAACACACTTAATGCAAATAAGCTCTTAATCATTCATTTTAAGTGCTGAATCTTAGTCTCACCTTACATTTATTTTTGGTTTTCTTTTACTAATTTATTTATATCTCCACTTTTCCTTTCAAACAACTAATAAGAGAGTCTAGTTTTACTTCTTTTACATTGCATATATACCTTTAATGATATAATAACGTGTGGTGTACAATTAGCTCATACTTAGAAAGTAAGGGAATATGTGAAAAAAATTATGTCAAATTACTAATTTTAAATGTTATACGTAACATTACCACCCATAATAAGTTATGCAATTTTAAAATAAAAGTCTTTATGTAGGATGGAGGAAGTACTAAACTATACTAGTACTATTAATAAAAATAAATCTATAATTAACAAAAATAAAAATTGTTGTTAGTTTATAATTTTCTAATAGAATCCAAACTTCTTAAAAACTAATATACACTAAAGTGGGTAAAATAATTGTAAACAAATTAATCGTGATTAGACGAATTCTAGCACATTTCCAAAAAAATACTATACTGGCGGAGGCAATGGGGCACGTGCCCCACTGTGTCTCAGCCATTGTAGGCGGTTTGTTGGCTTCCCCCGCCACAAGTCCCACCGGAGCAGCCCCCACAGAATTAAAAAAGCAGGCCTCGGGATCACTCCATTGCTCACTAATTTACATTTAAGATTAAAAGCCATTCATTTGCTAATTATAGTAAAAACACATTTGTATGCATAAATGAAATGAACAATTTTATCAAATTCGTTACTCATAGTAAGTATAGGATTATAATCCAATAATTACTATTTGTATCTTATGCAGCTTATAAATTACTGATAATTATTTGTCGCTGTCGTTCTTCCCTCCCACCATTGCAGCAGAACTCCAGTTGATGTACCTTCGTCTCAACATTAGCGGCAAGGCTGCTCCCACCATACCGCTCCGGCCACCAGCAACGGCAAGGCACAAATCCTCATGGCATCCAAAATAATCTCGAACAAGCGGAAAAACGTGGCTGCCATGATACAGGTCATGTGCAATTCGTGGGGGATGGGTTCTGAAGTTTCCGGCAAGCCCGTCAATGAGAACATGGCCGTTTTTTGGTTCCAATTAGCCGCCGGTCGTGCCCGCGTCCTTGACGGTCAGCCATGGAACTTCGATAAGGGGCTGGTCCTCCTCTAGGCCATCGATCCTCTCACCCCGATCCACCGCGTCGTCTTCACGGAATGCCCAGTCTGGACTCACGCCTATGGGGTCCCGTTCGGCCTCATGTCCTAGGAGATGGCCAGATCCATCGCCGACTCCATTGGCGAATTTTTGGAGATGAAACCGGCAACTGACGGAATCCTGATTGGATCCTCCCTCCACTTCCGAGTCAACTTACCGTGGGCAGCACCGCAACCAAGGTTCGCAAACCTTGTTACGGAGCGGGGCGTGGAGCCTATTTACTTCCGGTTCAAGCGGCTGTTCGGCCACCGTCACCTCTGCGGACTCCTCACTCATATCACAAAAGAGTGCAGCCAGCGAACTCCGGCCACCGACGCACTCCAGCCCAGCGAGCACGAGTTCGGTGACTGGCTCCGCAACAAATCAGCGCTATCCCCACCGCCACTTTCGCAACCTCAACCAGATCCTCTTGTAGGATCGAGTCGCCCGGAGACAGCTGGACCACGTGGGGTGGTGACACCCTAAATCTTTTCTCAGAATTCTCACCATTAGCCATGACAGTGACATCGGCTCTAATTACTCCCCACGAAGAATAACCACAAAGGAAATGTGGAACCTCGTCTATGGTAGCTCCGGATCTGGTGGAGATTCCAATCACTTACCTTTGCAGCAGTTACCTTTGCAAGAAATACCTTTGCATGGATCCAACGAAGGGAAGTGGGCTGACCCAAGCCTAGTGGACAGGGGCAAGGCCCAAGTGATATTTACCCCATTCCATAATATTAACACATGCCAAACTAATGCTGCCCATCAAGTGGGCCTATCCCCCTCCCAATTGCAGGCTGACCCAGCTAAGCCCACCAGCAGCTAGGCCTCACTCCACAGCCTAGTGACTTTTTTGTTCCTTATTTTAACTATGCAGTCACTACAGAAACTGGACTTGTGCAGGTCCCTCTGAATTTTGAAGCCATACCAGACCCTAGGCCCCGCGCTTTTAAAGCCAAGAAGGGGAATACTACGCCCTCTCGCCCCTCCGGGAGCAAACAGGCAGCCAAGAGGGTCCTCCCCCAGGACGCTCACCCTTCGCATCCCATGGCAGCACAAACACAAGACGGGGCACCCCCCCCCCCCCCAAAGCGCATCCGCCCTAGCCTACTTGCCATCGAGGGGCCACCACCTCCGGACCCCCAGTTGACTCCCTGCCAGTCCTCCGCCCCGGAAGGGCCCGCTATTTCAACGGCCACGGCTGGCTATGGCTCCAAGCCCGGGCGAGCTACATGAGTGTCCTAAACTGGAAATGTCGGGGGCTCTCCAGACCTTGGGCAATCAGAGGTTTGCGAGAGCTTGTCCAACAAGCCTCGCCTCACTTTATTTTTCTTGTCGAAACTAAATGTTCTTCTGTGCGCATGCATGAAATAATGTCTGAGTTAAATTTTGACGGAACCTCTATCGATTCTAGGGGCCGTTCGGGCGGTATAGCCCTACTATGGAATAACACTACCTCTGTTCAGATCTTGTCACAGTCCTTCAATTGTATTGATTGTCTTGTCTCCCCCCACTGTGAATGCCCCTCCCTGGCATCTGTCGGGTATTTATGGTGAACCCGCCACCTCTTATCGTAGGCTTTTTTGGTCTAGTCTAAAGACCCTGAAAGATGTTTACGACCTTCCCTGGTTATGTATCGGGGATTTCAACGAAGTCCTCGCTCACTCTTAATATGAAAGCCGTCACCACAGGCCCAAGTGGCAAATTGACTGTTTTCGTGATTTCTTGTCTTACTGCGAACTGTCTGATCTTGGATTTGACGGTTTTTCCTTTACATGGTTCAGGTCCATGACCGCGCCAGACACAATATGGGCACGCTTGATAGGGCAGTGGCCTCAGACTCGTGGTCTCGGGTCTTCTCCTTTTGTTCGACACCTGCATTAGTTTGGGCCACGGACCTACTAAGAACTCTCCAGCTCTGCGGCCACGACCTCAAAAGCTGGGCATCCTGGGAATTTGGGAACCGACGCCAGAGAATAGACACCACCTCCTCCCGCATCAAAACTCTGCAACAGGGGCAATTCACCGTGGCCTCTAAGGCCGAAATTGCCGCCCTCCAGCTTGAGCTAGAACATTTCCTAGACATGGAGGACAACCACTGGAAGCAGCGGGCCAAACAACACTGGTATTCCCAAGGGGACCGCAACACAAGCTTCTTCCACGGTCACGTTAACAAGAGGAGGGAGGTTAACCACATCAAAGGCCTCCGCAATCCCGCTGGGCAATGGTGCACAGAGCGCCCGACCTTGGAAAAGATCATCACTGACCACTTCAGGTGTCTGTTTGGCAGTACGCGCCTGTCGCCCCAAGCCCAGGATGCCCTCCTACGCTATATCTAACCCCGGGTTAAGGATAGGATGAATCAGACGCTCACCTGCCCCTAGACAGGCTGAAATCTGACTGGCATTGAAGCAAATGCATCTGAACAAATCCCCCGGCCCGGACGGAATGCCACCACTGTTCTACTAGAAATACAAGCCCATCGTTGGGAAGGACGTTGCAGCATATGTCCTCCACATTTTGAACCATAATGCCCCCTTCACCGGTTCAATGAAACGAACCTGGTACTCATCCACAAGATGAAATCCCCCCAGGATATCACCTAGTTCCTCCCAATCAACCTCTACAATGTCCTTTACAAGCTAGTGTCAAAGTGCATCACCAACCGCTTAAAGCCCCTACTCCCGACCATCATATCCGACTCCCAGAGCGCCTTCATCTCGGGCCGCCTCATCACCGACAATGTCCTTATCGCACACGAGCTCCACCGCGACATTTGCACATGTACCAGAGGTAAGAAGGGTGCCATGTCGGTTAAACTAGACATGAGCAAGGCGTTTGATAGGGTGGAATGGAGCTTCCTCCTAAACGTCCTCTAACGCATGGGCTTCCACCGGCAAGTAGTGGCTCTCTTAGCCAATTGCATCTCCACTGTATCTTTCGCCTTTTCATTGAACGACACCAGATTTGGTCACCTCACCCCCTCCCCTTATCCCCCTAACTCTTCATCATCTGTAGCGAAGCCCTATCCCTGATCCTGCAGGATAGCAACGCCTAACACATCTCAAGGGGCCTCAGCATCTGCAGAGGGGCCCCTGTAATCACACATCTGTTCTTCACGGACGACTCCCTTCTCCTTGGAGAGGCCTCGGAGTCTGAAGCCCGAACGATGTGCTCCCTCCTAGTATGAACGCGCCTCGGGTCAGATGATCAATTACAGCATAAGCTCTGTCTGCTTCAGGCTGAACACCACTAATCCCATCCGTCGGTGCATACTCGACACTCTAAAGATAAATGAGATCCCAGAGCACGACAAATACCTTGTGGCCTTCCCATAGTCTTTGGCCGCTCCAAAAAGGACCTCTTTAACAACATCAAGGACCGCGTTTGGCAGAAACTAGAAGGCTGGGGCACAAAGCACCTCTCTAATGGAGGCAAGGAAATCCTCATCAAGGCGATTGTTCAGGCCATCCCCTGTTACACGATGTCCTGCTTCAAACTTCCTAAATCCCTCATCTCAGACCTCCACGCTGTGGCGGCGAGATTCTGGTGGGGCAGTACCAAGGATAAGCACAAAATTCATTGGAAAACCTGGGAACACCTCTACCTACCAAAAGGGGCGGGGGGCCTCGGGTTCAAGAACCTAGAAGTTTTCAATCTAGCAATGCTGGGTAAGCAGGCGTGGAAGATCCTCACTGAGCCTCGCTTCCTCCTGGCCCAGCTCCTAAAGGTCCGCTACTTCCCTAACTCTACCTTCCTCCATGCCCCCTAGGCAGTCAACCCTCATATGCATGGCGCTTTATCCTAGAGGGTCGGGGAACTTTACAGCCAGGGCTCCGCCAGCGCCTGGGGGATGGGCGAGGCACCCGTATCTTCCAGAACCCCTGGGTCTCGATTCCTCCCTATATGGTCACCACCACCCCACCAACCAGGGCAGAGGATCTCCCCGTATCCCACCTCATTAGCCTCACCACAAGGAGCTGGAACAACCCCGAGATAGGTCATCTCCTCTCGATTATGGAAGCAGCCGGGGCTCACAACATCCCCCTCTCGCTCACACACTGTAGCGACATTTGGGTATGGGGACCCACGAAGAATGGTAAGTATTCGGTCAAGTCGGTGTATACCACCACTCTAACCTCTTCTACCTCCCCATTTGTAGGTCACTTGTCGTCCTACAGCAGTGGACCATCCCCCTTCTGGAAGACCCTCTGGAGTCTCAACCTCCCGCCGAAGGTTCGACATTTCCTCTGGAGGGCTTGTACGGATATTCTCCCCTCCCTCTCCAACCTCCGGTGTCGCCGCATTCCTGTCGAGCCCGACTGCCCCCTTTGTGGCCAGGAAGCCACCCACCTCACCCACCTTTTCTTCCTATGCCCCTATGCCACTTCAGCTTGGGAAAGCACTCCCCTCTTTACTTTGATACGGGCTGCCAAGCAACCTCATGCTCACTTATGGCTCCGGGACCTCATCACGATGTCAGCACGCGCCGACCTTGAAACCTTGGGCTCTGTCATCTACCACATATGAAGGACTCAGAACCTAAAGTTATTCGAGCAACAGGAACCCCAGGACCTTCAGAGTCTGGCCCACTTCGTGAGGTGCTGGCTAGCGCCCTATCAGCGCTCACAGCAATCGGAGCACCAGCAGGTTGCTCCAGCAGCCCCAATGGTTTTCCCCGACGGCCCAATCCTATACTTTGACGCTGCAGTTGATCTTCCCAACCAGAGCAGTTACGCAGCTGGTTGCTGCCTCTCCACCATCGAGGGCTGGCACTTCGGGTTTGTGAAGCAGCTGCCGGGTATCATCTCCACGCCGACAGCTGAAGCCCTGGCTGCCAAGGAAGCCCTTCTCCTTGCCGAACGCCTCCAGGTTAGAGCCGTAGGCATAGCAGGCAACGCCCAGGCAATTACCCATAGAGCAAACGGCCAAGACAAAGATCGCTTGGATCTTGGTTCCGTTATCGCCGACATTAGGGGCCTCCTGGCCCGCCTCTCCCTTCCCCATATTAGATGGATCCCTCGGGACCAGAATAACATAGCCCACGATCTCGCCAAACACGGCAAAACTAATCACCTCACCTCTCACTTCTGGAGCAACCCCCCCGTTGTACCCCCTATTTTCACTCGGTTAGACCTACTTAATACAAGTCATCTTTAACTCAAAAAAAAAAAAAATTAATGATAATTATTTTGTAACTCAATTTCTTTTCATGAAACTAACAAATAAATTAATTTATTTATTAAAATCTCAACACATAAACATTTTAATTTTATTTACTCCCTTAATTTAAGAAAAAGAGAGAGTTCATTTTAAGCCCTAAGCTCTATTTTTTAGTTGGATTTAGTGGTTTATCATAATGTGAGACTGATAAAAATAAATAATAAAGTAAATAAAATAAAATTAAACGTTCTACAACTGTGGAACGAGTACTCAGTAGCGTATCTTATCCCAAACCCCCAAAATTTGGGGAGTTTTAGCTACGGGATGGATTAAATAGGCTCTCCCTAATTCTCATTCGCTGCACATGGCAACAAGTGCCCTGAGCATTCACTCAAGAAAAGAACAAAAAGAAAGAGGAAGGAAGAGATCAAGGAAGAACGTTCGATCGAGAGTGGAGTATACAGAAGATCTCGTGGGTTAGCAGTCTCAGTCGTAGGTAAATAATTTCGGATTTTGATGACTTGTGTATATTCGAGACATTATAGAAATTATTTGACTTATGATGTTGGTTAATTTGCAGGATTCATAGAGGATAACGTTCCCCGCCCCTTAATCTTTAAAGGTGAATTCTCTCACTATTTTCGATCTCTTGTATAAACTAAAATTTATATTTATTTTTTGGACTACCTATACGTTCATTACTTTCTCAATAAAATAATACTCATCCTCTAATCCTTAAAATGTATCTGGTTACACGATCCAACGTTGTAAGACGAATGCACCAAATAATTTAAAATATACATAAAATTGTTGTTAATTACACTGGAAATAAGAAATCGATAACTTCTAGAGGTGGCTGGTGTGGTTCGTTACCATGTTTTCAAAAATGTGTTTTCGAAATTTTGAATATTATACTAATTTATCATCATTTTCAATACTCTTTTTAATCTTTTAACTACACATTGTAATATTTTCCAATATACTTTTCACATTTAACAATCGTTTTCAAAACCAAGTTTTAAAAACATATTTTCAAAACTCATCAAAACGAACAGCCCGTTAATATCTGCTCAATTTGATAATTTGTTGAGTGACAAAAGGTCTGTTTTTGCCTAAGTTTCATTTTGTCTAAGATGCTTGCAACTTGTAGTAGTTTTCAAATTTTGAGAACCCCGTTGGACAATATATATAGTGCATATTTTAGAAAATACAATTTTTACAGAGCAATTTGATCGAGCTTGTAACAGACTCTTCCATCATTGTAGCACCTCGTCAGAATGGCAGCGACGACAATTCCACCCTTAGTGATCAATACCCAGGAACCCACCACAAGGATTGGTGCCGGTGCTAGTGGAGCGGTCGTGGCATCCCCACCGTTGACAGCCCAAGCCTATGCCGTTGCGGCTAAAGCCAGAGTCTAGTTGGCCAATTGGAAAATTTTGTACGTAGGGGATCTAGACCCGGTAGCGGAGGAAAACCATTTGTACAACCTGTTTAACCCAGTAGGGAGGGTTGTGTATTAGGGTTTGTAGGGATCTAACCAATATATCTTCCCTCGCATATGCATATGTCCATTTCAGCCATCACAGTGAAGGGAAGTTTTCTAATACATTATTAATAGTTATTAATTTATTGTGTTTTTAAATCATATATTATTAATTTAAATTTAAATAAATACATGTGTCACTAACTCAATTATATCCATGTTCGATGTCACATTTTGAAAAAACAAACATAACAAATAAAAGTAAAATAATAAAGGGTAAATACACAATTACCCCTTGTGGTTTCAGAAACTTATGCATCACCCCCTTATGGTTTAAAAAGCTACCATCCACCCCCCTTAACTTTCTTGAACTATGTAAAGTGGATGAAAATGACCAAAATGCCCTTATTCTAGTTGTGAATTACAGTTTAGATGCGGGGTATTTTGGTCATTTTTGTCCACTTTACATAGTTCACGAAAGTTAAGGGAGGTGCATGGTAGCTTTTTAAACCATAAGGAGGTGATGCATAAGTTTCCGAAACCACATGGGGGTAATTGTGTATTTACCCAATAATAAAATGAGGTTTTGAAAACTTATAATTTTATTGTTTGAAGTAAAAAATTTAATTGTTTGTGACTTACTAATCCATATATTATGTTATTTATTATGAAATAAGATTGTAATGAACATTAAAATTTTAATAAAATACATATTAACTTAATTAATAATAAAATTTTACTGATGATAGTCACTAATTAATACTCTCTCTCCGTCCTACTCAAAGACTCCACTCTTTATGATGAAAATCGACTCTCGGGGTGGGACGGAGGGACTCATGGGAGTATTAATTTCCTGCACTAGTCTAATAAATTTGCATACTTATTATAACACTAGAAACGATAAAACTATTTTTGACAAAATTTATATTTTTTCTTTATTTATTTGGAATTACGAAATATTAATAATGTTCTTTTGAAAATTTAGTATCTCTAATTACCAGCATTGGAAAAAAAAAATCCTGAAAAAATGTAACAAATTCAAAATTAGAACTTAACAAAAGTATGGACTTCATTTAAAATTTTACCCTCAAAAAAGATTTCCATTAACACTAAGGGAGAAAACTAACCGAAGCACCAAATCGGCCTGTTTTTTAAAAAGTAAAATCAACCATTTTGAAAAAATAAAAAAAAGTAAGGGTCCGTTTGGTTGAACGGAATTAGAATTGAATTGGAATTGGAATTCTATAGAAATAAAATGTAGAATTGCAATTGCAAATCCAATTGAATTTTATTGTTTGATAAAAGAATAGATTGTGTAGAAATGGAATTGCAATTTTTTTTTTTTTTTGAATACTTAAAATTTTATATAGGATTATAATTCCTTTATAAATGTAAAATAGTCATTTTTTTATTTATTAATTATATGGGTGTTCAAATTAACCGGTCAGGCCCAATTCGACTGAACCGAACAGTTCGGATCAAGTTCGATACTCGCCCGAAATTGACACATTTAAAAAAAAAAAAACTTTAAAATGTCATAAAATAAGGAAACCAAAAACCCCGTCCACAAATCCCCACGCCCACCCCCACCCGGAAATCCTTTTTATAAAAATGCGGGTACATAAGCCCACCAAACCCCACAACCCCAACCCCCCCACCATAAAAAATCCCAGCCCAACTTTTTTAAAATATTTTTTAGATTTTAATTTTTTTACTTTTAAAAATTATAAATAAAATAGTTTTAATTATTTTATTAAAGAAAATATAATGCAATTATATTAAAATATAATTACATGCGTTAGAAATATTTATAAAGTATTTTTGTGAGATACTAGTCAAAATATATTTTAAACCTTAAACTTTTTTTAAAAAATTTGCCTAAACACAAAGATTAAAAAAAATTATTTAAAAAAAAACTACTAACATATACATATATGGGCTGAAAAAATTCAAATAAAAGAAAAACATTAATTAGAAAAAACTAGAAAAAAAAAAAAAAAACTAAACACACACCATAAATAAATAAATAAATAAATAAATCTATATATATACACACGAGAGCACAAATCACACACGCGCATACACACACCACACACACACACACAAAGGGAAATAAAAAAATAAAATAAAAAAAAAACATACGCATACACAAGCATATATACAATATATAGCATAGAATTAGAATTTTTTTTAGTCCAACTAAATAATTGGTTTGGTGGAATAACAGTAATTTGAATTCAAATTTTTTATAATTATTACACAAACAAACATTAGAATTGGAATTGAAGGTCCAATTCCAATTCGACACTCCAATTCCATGGCAAACAAAGAAAGCCTAAGGGCACTAAACTCGAACTTACCGAACGTATGTCTATCAGAAAGTTAAAACTTTATTTAATTGAACAATTAATTTTTGCTTAAGCGGTTGTATTAACAGGGGAGGATCCGGGATCTCGGAACCCCTCAAACCTCCTCCTCTATCCAAGTGTACTGTATTTTTCATTATAAAAAAATATTTATTTATATGATGGACTCTTCAAAATTTTGTTTTGATTCTGTAACTGGTTGAATATATTGGTGTTTATGAGTTTTATTGGAAAGTTTACTTTCTCATTTTTTTTTTCTTTCACTGTTTTCAGCTTATAAGGCAAAGGAAGAGCTGAATTTCACTCCAATTAATGGAAAACCAATAAGGATTATTTTGTCTCATGGAGATCCCAGAATTCGGAAAAAAAATGGAAGCGCCAACGTTTTCATCAGAAATCTGGACGCCTCCATAGACAACAAAGCGTTGGACGACACCTTCTCCGCTTTCGGAACGATTCTTTCCAGCAAGATAGCCGTTGACGATCGGGTTCGTTCAGTACGAGGAAGAAGAAGCCGCGCACAACGCTATCAACAGCTTGAACGGCATGCTTATCAAAGATAAGCAAGTGCACGTATCGTTTTTCGTTCGTAAGCGGCACAGATGAGAGAACTCCAGAGGTCCCAGGTCGCTATATTTCAGGCGAAGCTAAAATTATTTTTTTTAGTAGGGGCACATAATATGATTTTAGATTTTTTTTTTAAATTGAGTTAATCTGGTTTATTTAAATTTATTTCCAAATTTTATCTTAAAGAAAAAAAACATATTTAGTCTCACCGTACATTTATTTTTTTTACTAATTTATTTGTATCTATATTTTTCCTTTCAAACAACTCTATCGGTATTTAATTGGCATTAAAAAAAAAAAAATACTCCATTCTTCCTATTAAAAGAGTCTCGTTTTTATTTTTTTAATCCTAATAAGAATATAATAATGTGTGATATACAATTAGCTCATATTTAGAAAGTAAGAGTATATGTGGAAGAAATGATGTCAAATTATTTATATTAGGTAACATGGACTATTTGAGTCGCGCACAATACTCCCTTATTCGCTGCCACGGGGAATCTCCAGAGTCACGCATTGAAGTTATGGTGATGATTTAGTTATTTTCTAAGTGGGGAGGGGGGAATAAAAGTTCTGTAAAGGCTTTGGCGGATTGTATGCTGCTGTATAAATTGGCAACGGGTCAAAAGATCGATAGGCAGAAAATCTCTTATTATTTGTCTTAAAGGGAAACCCTTGCTGCCCACCACTTAGTAGCTCAGATTACGAGAATTACACGGAGCCAGTTTCCATTCACCTAGGGCCGAAACATTTTCAAAGGTCCAACTAAAGTAGTGCATTTTTAACCATTATTGCATTGGGACTCATATCGATTTGGGTTTTTCTGCACCATATTTGGATATGCCTTTTCTTCGATCCAAAATTCCTAGCAAATCCTTTACTCCTCGAATATAATGGGATTTCACACTTGGCAAATCTTTCACTCTACTCCTCTTCTTAAATCCATAGAATGTTCCTGGAAATTATGATCTTCACCTAGAATGTAAGCAAATATATCATGTCAATTGCTTTCGACTTGAGAGTTGGAAGGTCGGATTTCAGTTTCAAGGAGGAAAGCTGGTTTTGCTTAAACATGTGCTCAGAACTATTGCAATGCACATCCTTGCTTTTGCCAGGATTCCTAAGGGAGTGGTGCTGCAATTGCATGTGTTTTGTTTGCGAGGTTTCTGTGGGGAGATGATTGCTGGGTGTAGAGAATTTGGGAGGAAATGGCAATATCCGTTATATGAGAATGGGCTGGGTTTTCGAAACTTATTAAAGCTCAGGCATTTGGTTGTAAGCTGCTATGGAAAGTGGCGAACAGGCAGGGCAGCCGGGGCACTTTTGTTTCGGACATTGGGACTTTAAGTAGGTTTGTGCACTGGAAATAGATGTCGGAGGTGGAGGTCTTCTTCTTTGATAACATTTGCCTTCAAGTTGAAAATGGGGTTTCATTTACCATCTAAGTGTCCTGTCTGTCAGGAGGAAGATTCGCTCACTCATTGGTTTCTTTTCTTGCCCAAAAGCTGCTGCAATTTGGCATTTCTTCCTGGTGCAGAAATTGGGATTGTCTTATATGCAGCTTCTCAAAATTTTGGGGACTTCTTGCTTTTTATTTGGGGAGACTGAACTGGGAACGCAAAGGCCCGGGTGGTATATCCTGCTTCTATTGATTAATTGGGGTCTGTGGAAAGCTCGGAACAAGGTATTTTTTGAGGATGTGAGGCCTACGTACGGCAGGGGGTTGTCATCGGAGAGGTCTGGACAATGCTTCCGGATCTGCATCGGTTCCATGGTTTCAAATGTCAGATGTTTTGTTGGTGGAATCCGGATTGCTCCCTTCACTTGAAGTGGCCTAGAGGCGAGTTCCAAAGCTTGTTTTCAGGGAGTTTCCTTATACGCCGGCCGGAAGTTAAATTGAACATAAGCGATTCAGCTTTGGGGAATCCAGGACCATCCGGATGTGGCATTTTGATTCGTTCGGCTTTAGCTTGATGTAATTTACCTTCTAAAACCATTTTGATTCTAAAAAAGACATCACTCAGTTCTATTTTAAAAATCCAACATTCTCTTTCAATGATAAAACAATTTTTTGCTAATTAAATATATATAATAAATTTGAAAATGTTACACCCGCGCGTCTTGTTCATTTTATTTGTCTTATACTTCTTTTCAGAAATGGAATTTGGTGGAAGTGGGACGGGAGCTGAAGTTTGGTGGAAGGGAGGAGTGTGAGTGTTAAATTTTGTCAATAGCTTTAAAAATTTTATTTTGAATTATTTTTAAAAACTTACTTTGAAAACACTTTGTAAAAAAAAATATATATATTTTAAACATTTTATAGATTTGTTTGTGTAAACACATATTTTAGTTTTTCTTATTTGTAATATGCTAATTTTTAAATTACTTATCCAAACAGAGTAAAAGATATCTTCTAAAATGTTAATACATGCACACATGTTGGTATGAAATATGAGGGAGTCTCGACTGTCTCACGGTCCAACGGACATATTTCAATAGATAAATTTGATACGCTTGTTTTCGTCAAATAAACGATATATTAGATGTTAAAAACGATTCACGTGTTTTCTTCACTACAATAAACGATATTTTTGCTCCTAAAATTAATATACATGTGTACTACATATCATACTTGTTGTTTTAACAGAATCGCGATACATCACTAGCTAAGAACAATACATCAACAGCTAAAAACAATTAACTCAATACACAATATGTCATGAACTAATTTAATATATGATATATCATAGACTAATCTCACAATCATTATACATTGACAATTAAACTCATTAATCTATCAGATGTTAAACTCAGTATGAGAGCGATACCTACTAAACCCAGTACACATGTTTGTATAATTTTTAAACCAAAATCGATACGTGCACAGTCGGACAGTTTGTTATGCACGTTGAATACTAGGCTTTAATATGAAATATTTGTAAATATACATATATAGAGAGAGAGAGAGAGAGAGCAATATGCCAATATTAGTTCAAACAAATTGGCTTCAGTTAGGTGTTTTCGGGGCCTTGGTTGCGAAACGTACTGATTATAACCAATTGGCGACGGAGATGCGATATTACAAACAAATATTAGACCGATCCCTATTTTTTGGGTAATTTTTGTTCTTATTAGCTGTCTTCGGTGCATGTTTGTCTTGCTCGAACAAAAATCACAATACTAATAGAAAATATAATACTATATCAATATAGTGTATAAAATTTAAGTAAATAACGATAATTCAAAAAAAAAAAAAAAACTAGTGAGGCTTGGGTTGAGATACATAATCGCTATTTTAAATGCTTCAAGTGTATCTGGGAAAGATCTGGTGCAACATAATATTATATCTTCGCTTGTCATCCCACGATTCAGCAGTTAAACACCTACGGCTAATCGAAGGTCACTCGATTTATACTATATTTCTTACCATATATCTAATTAATAAACGATATGTTTCATTAATGATACAGATCAAAATATGCACAACAGGGCATGAATACTGTGTGTATATATATATATATATATATAGAGGTTAAATGATTAATACTATCATCTCCTTATACAATTTCAATGATTTATTAAGAAAGAAAAATGCATATGAATTGACATTTAATTAGATAACGGAAATTCGTTCATACAATTTGACTCAAACAAATCGGTTGCTCACTAATTTTAATTTAAAAAAAGAGGCTTCATTTTAATTTCTTAACTCTATATTTTAGTTCGATTTAATGTCTTATCATAGTGTAAGAGTGAAAAAAATAAAATAAAATAATAGAAGTAAATAAAATTAAACATTCTACAACTGGGGAACGAGTCAGCAGCGTATCCTATCCCAACCCCCCAAAAAATTTGGGGAGGTTTAGCTACGGGTTGGAAAATAGGCTCTCCCCAATTCTCATTTGCTGCACACGGCAGCAAGTGGCCGGAGCATTCACTCAAGAAGAAGAAAAAAAAAAAAACAAAAAGAAAGAGATCGAGGAAGAACATTCGATCGGGAACAGAGTATACAGAAGATCTCGTGAGAATTCCCAAAAGGATATAAATAATTTATAAGAGGTATATAATTTGGGATTTTGATGAATTTGTGTGTATATTAATTCCAGACATTAGGAATTAATTAATTTACGTATGATGTTGGTTGATTTGCAGGATTTGTTGAGGATAACGTACACCGCCCCCTTAATCTTTAAAGGTGTTAAAGGTGAGACAGGCTATTTTCGATCTCTTTATTCATATGGTTAAAATATACGTGTTTGGTGATTATTGTGATTTGTACGTATGTGTGTTAACGATGATAGTCAAATACTTTCAAATGTAAATTTCATGCAACTTTTTTTTTTTGTGATCACCAACGTTCGAATGCATACACAGATGTTCATAGTTTGTATTACGTAATTTGATTCAATCGTACCCTTGCTGATTTTGTATGCATAACTCCTGCAGACCGTTTTTAAAGTCAGCGTCGTAAAATTATTCCGTACATCTATCGCATTTTTAAAAGTAGTACAGTAAATCTATAGTAAAATAGAAATTAAATTTTATTTTTATTTTCCGGCATCTTACATGTTCATTTCATCACTCTGTAAGAAAAACAACACTCATTTATCCATCTCGTATGCTTTTATTTAATATCTCCTCAATTTGATAATTTGTTGTGTGATAAAAGAATTGTTTTGCCTAAAGTTTTATTTTATGTCAAGATGTCTTTTGTTTAGTAGTGGATGCTTGCAACTTGTAGTAGTTTCCAAAATTTGAGAACATCATTGGATGAACAATAGTGCATATTTTAGAAAATCTAATTTTTACAGCATAATTTTGAGCTAGTGACCTGTCCTGCGCTAGAGAGATGAGATTGAATCGAGTGTGGGGCCCACTGTGGTGTCGTGACTTGTGCTAGAGAGATGAAGTTGGATCTAGTGTCACCCGTGCGACACTGTCTCCATTAATACTCCACAGTCGTGACTTATGCAAGAAAGATGAAATTGGAACCAATGTCGCACAATCTATAGTGAGCCCTACTCTGACTGTTAGTGGAGACAGTATCACACTAGTAAATTGGATTATAACATTCGGTTTTGGTTTCCACTGTGGATTCCCTCTCCCTTTTACATAGATTATATCTATATACTCTATCTTTTCGATTAGACTAGTTCATTTTCTATCAAAATTCACGAAAATCATTAATTTGCGTAACAAATTCTCCTATCATTGTAGCACCTGGTCGGAATGGCAGCGACGACAATTCCACCCTCAGTGATCAATACCCAGGAACCCACCACAAGGGTTGGTGCCGGTGGAGCGGTCGTGGCAGCCCCACCGCCGACCCCGCAAGCCGATGAGGAAGCCGCGGCCGAAGCCGGAGTCGAGTTTCCCAATTTGTCATTGTACGTTGGGGATCTGGACCTGGCAGCAGAGGAAAGCCATTTGTACGACCTGTTCGCCCAAGTAGGGAGGGTTACATCCGTTAAGGTTTGTAGGGATCTAACCAATAGATCTTCCCTCGGATATGCATATGTCAATTTCAGCCATTCCAGTGACGGTAAATTTTCTATTACATTTGAATACATTATTTATCGTAGATCTGTGTGCGAAATGTTGTATTAATGGTTATTTATCGAAAATAATACATTATTTACTATAGATCTGTGTGAGATCTATAGTAATGGGTCCCTAGCTAATTTTCGATCTACATTGTTTTGAAACTGCTAATTTTGATTTACCTATTTATTGAGTGAATGTTGCATTTTGTCTCTATACTTTTGTGAAGTTTCGGTTTTAGTGTTCTTAGTTTTTTTCTTCCAAAAAATGTGTATTTACTTTTAAAAAAAACAGGTCGATTTGGTGAATATGTGGTTTTTCTTAAGGTAATTTTCAAAATTGGTCCCCATATTTTTTTTAAAGATTTTTTTCAAATAGTAATAAAAGATTTTAAATTTTTAAGAAGAGCATGACAATTTCATAATTCCTAATAGTGGTGGAATGATTATTAGATTTAAGTAAATAAGTAAAAAGTATATTTTATATCAAAAATATTTTTCATTTTCAAGCATAGGTATAATTTAGTTAAATAAAATAATAGTGGCACATGTATTATTTATATTTTAATTTATAATATTTAAAGACACACTAATTATAAAATTTTGAAATATTTAATATAATGGTGCATATAAAATATGTTTCATGCAATAATATATTTTTAATCTAAAATATTAGTTTGTTATGTGTGTCATTTAATTTTTAATGTATATACACATTTGCACTTAATATATTACAATGTATTTATAAGAAATTAATATTTTAAAATTTTTAGATTTTATTATGTTTTTAAATCATGTATGATAAATTAAAACTGAAATAAATACATGTCTCATTTATTGTCTAACTAAACTATATCCTTGTTTAAAATCTTAATAAAATATATATTAACTTAATTAATAACAAAGTTTTAGTGATAATAATCACTAATTAATATTAACTTCCTACACTAATCTTGTAAATTTTCATACTTGTTACAACGGTAGAAAATTTCAAATTGTTTTCAACAAAAAATATATTTTTTGTTTATTTATTTGGATACAATAACCATTTCACCCTTATAAGGAATTATGAAATAATAATGTTTTATATAGATATATACAGTTTGGTATCTTTTACTACCATTTGAAATGAAAAAAAAAAAAAAATCCAGAAATTAAATATAAGGTATCAAAACTAGAACTTAACAAAAGTATGGACTACAATTTTAAAATTTGAATAATGATATACTCAGCAACAAATCATAGCAACTTTTTGATAGCAACTCATGTGGCATGCATTCATTGGCCAATTATTTGATATTAACAGTGAATGTATGCCGCATGAGTTGCTATCAAAAAGTTGATTTGTTGTTAAGACTATCATTACTCTTAAAATTTACCACAAATTATTTTTCCTCAACACTAACCTAGAAAACTAAGGGAGGCACCAAATCGACCTGTTTTTAAAAATAAACTCACCCTTTTTGGTAGAAAAAGAAGTAAGGCCACCTAAACTCAATTGCTAAGTATGTATACCAAATTTGACATTCACTCTACTATACATATGTCTATCAAAATTGGTACCAAAGTTAAAACTTTATTTGAACAATTGTTGTACGATTTCCAACGTGTTTTTCGTTCCAAAAAATATATATTATGAGTTTTATTGGAAAGTTTTTTTTTTTTTTTTTCCTTCTTTTTTTTCCAGCTTCTAAGGCAAGGGAGGAGCTGAATTTCACTCCAATCAATGGAAAACCAATAAGGATCATGTTCTCTCAAAGAGACCCAACCATTCGAAAAAGTGGATACGCCAACGTTTTCATCAAAAATCTGGACGCGTCCATAGACAACAAAGCTTTGCACGACACTTTCTCCGCTTTCGGAACGATTCTTTCCTGCAAGATAGCCGTTGACGACAACGGCCACTCCAAAGGCTACGGCTTCGTTCAGTACGAGGAAGAAGAAGCCGCCCACAACGCTATCAACAGATTGAACGGTATGCTTATCAACGATAAGCAAGTGAACGTATCGTTCTTCATTCGCAAGCAGGACAGGTGTCAGTCCGCCGCCGGAGGAGGATCGTCTCAGTTCACAAATGTGTACGTGAAGAACCTTCCGGAGACGACAACCGACGAGGAACTGAAGATTGTTTTCGCGAGGTTCGGCGCCATCACCAGCGCGGTCGTGATGAAGGACAACAATGGGAAGTCGAAGGGGTTCGGGTTTGTGAACTTCGAAAAGGCTGATGCTGCTAGTGCTGCTGTGGAGAAGCTGAACGGAGCGTGCTTAGGGGATAGGTTTCTGTACGTCGGGAAAGCTCAGAAGAAGGCGGAGAGGGAGGCGGAGCTGAAGGCTAAAATCGAGCAAGCTAAGGTTGGTCGATATGAAAAGCTACAAGGGGCGAATTTGTACCTGAAAAACCTGGATGACAGCATCAATGAAGGCAGTCTTAAGGAACTCTTCTCACCATTTGGAACAATAACATCATGCAAGGTACGGCGTATATACAGTGGCGGAACTAGACCCCCTAATGCCTGATTTAATTCATCCTTATACCTTTGTTCCTATTTTTTCTTAATTTTTGGTGGGACAAAATTAGTTATTCTTGTAAATTTTACATAGCATAGGGGTACTTTTAAAAAAGTAAGATGGGACAATTGGGATCAGATTTTCTATCTACTTTAGTCATGTCTTCCCTATCTGCTCTTTCACAATGGAGTGTGGGACCCACAAATCACACGATGGGGCCCATTGTGAGTGAGCATACAGGAAAGACAAGACTAAAACAGACAGAAGATCTCATGCCGGGACGATTGCCTCACCAAACTAATATGTGGCTCCGGCACTAAACTCTTTTATATATATATATATATATGTGTGTGTGTGTGTGTGTTATATACACACACAGCACTGATTCTCTAACCTAATGTGATTTTTATTAGGTCATGGTTGATAGTCAAGGGATAAGCTTGGGTTCAGGTTTTGTCGCATTTTCCAGTATAGAACAAGCTGCAAGAGCTGTAAGTTATTGTAACTTTTTCTTTAATTTGTTCGATTAACTATAATCTCATCTATATGTATTCGAACAATATATATTTTTTTACCCTTCATGAATGTGAAATGCTTAATGTTTTGTTGTGTATTCTAGTTGAAAGAGATGAATGGGAAGATGATTGGAGGAAAACCTCTGTATGTTGCTGTTGCCCAGCGCAAAGCAGAAAGGAGGGCTCGGCTGCAGGTAATTTCTTAGCTCCCTCTTTGAAGGAGAGTCCGCGTGGTAATCTAGAATTTCTTTTTGCTACAATACGTAGCACGTCTCTCGTTACAAAAAGTTGTGATGACTGTCATTACCTTTTTTTTTTTTCAGGAGCATTTTTCAGTGGTGCGGCCGCCTTCCCAAATGGTGCCTTTGCCTGCAGGAATGCCAGGTTTCCCTATGCAACCCCGGATTGCACCCACACCAATGTATTTTAGCCAAGGTCCTCCTGGACTGCTTCCATCTCAGGCTACCGGATTCGGGCTTCAACCACACCTCTTGCCTGGATTTCGCCCCGGATTCGGCCCCAACTTTCTCGTGCCATATCCTCAAATTCAACGCCAAGGACAGAGATTCAGTGTAAGAAGACCTGGAAATCCTCAGCAGCAACAGGTATACATGATGGCGAGATATCATCTACATATTATTCGAGTGTTTTGTGCTATTAATGTGCAAAGTTTGTGAAACTCATTCTCAACAGTGGATGCCGCGCAACCCGAGTCAAGGTTTAACCAGATACGTCGGCGGTGGGAGCAGCGTCGATCCTTCCATGATGCCTCCAGGTATGGTGGGTTCAGCCATGATGCCATTACCTCATCTCGATGTTTCTGGAATGCCAATCCCTTCAAACAGAGATGTTAGACACTCCAACAATCCTGTGGATGTCTCTTCTCTAGCCTCTACTTTGGCTTCTGCTTCTCAAGAGAATCAACGTGTGGTATGTTAATTTCTTTATCTTTTAAGAAAAACTACAATTTCGTTAAAGAATCATTCTGTTGTTTGATTTGGCCTTGGCTGCATTACTAATGCCATCGCAATTTGGGCTTTCGCGGTATTTATCATGCACTTCTAGGTCCTGAGACGCTTAAAGAATCTTTTTCATTCTTCGGTTATGTATGGAAAGATATAAGTAAAATGACCACAATTTTAGGTATTCACTTAATCTTGTTAGGTCTTGGTGCTTTTCTTCTAGTATTCAAGGCTTTATATTTTAGGGGCGTGTAAGGATCCTATTTGGGTATTTACTAAAATTGCTTTTTGGAGGGCAGGGGTGGATTGTTAGTGTGGACAATTTAGAAGAATAGCACATGTCATTATCCATTGACCTAATGATTTATTAACGAGACTATAGTTTTATTCCATATGTATATGCGCACCTGATGCGTGCATTCACCGGGCTGTTTCTGATACGTGGTGATGAATTTTGTGCAGATTTTGGGAGAGAATTTGTTCCCATTAGTGGAGAGTGTTGAGAGGGAACATGCTGGAAAAATCACAGGGATGCTGTTGGAGATGGACCAAACTGAAGTTCTACACCTCATTGAATCTCCAGATGCTCTTAAGAAGAAAGTTTCTGAGGCCATGAATGTGCTTCGTTTAGCTTCATCTGATTCTGATCGTCATCATGACGTAGGTGACAAGTTTGGCTCACTGTCCTCAGGTGAATGAAGACCACTTCTGCTGCTGCCAAAGTTTAATTAATTTGGCTTTGTTTTGATTAGTTGTTCATTAAGGATGTTGGAATTATGTTGGTTGGTTAATTAGCTAGCTTAATTAGCTTAGTTATTGACTTAATTAAGTACTATTTTATGACTTAATTGAAAGACTAGTTAACCTATGGAGAGTTTCTCATGATGAGCAAGCAAAGTACTTGGGGAGCTATGTACTTAAAAACTTTTGTTTTTGTTATACAGAAGTTCTCTCATTTGATTATGAGTATTTTGCTTTTATTAGGCCAAAAATTGAGATTTTATTAGTGATGCGGGAATGCGCCCAATTGCAAGAGAATACAGAGAGAATCTGAGGTTTATCAAGAACGTACATATTCTAGCATAACTTTGAGTACTTATTGCTTTGCTATGACTTAATAGTCACTGTAAATTTACCTAAGATGTACTTTCTCCAATCAAGATTTTACAACCAACATAGTTACATCAACTTATACTATGTTGGTTAACAACTTGGAATCGAAGCAGTACAAGTATTCTATCTGACGTTGTAATATGTGTATGTTTGTATTTGTGTGCAAAACCCACATTTGTGAAATAAAACAAGTGATACTTCTTTCGTTCCAATGCAAGTGCCACATATAAAAGATGTATAACTTTTGATATATACAATACCTCAACACAATTTTTTTTTCACTCCTGTCGTTACTTTACAAATTAAAGTTAATTTATTCTAAATCACAAATTAATAATTATATTACTAAAAGTATAAAAAATTTAAAATAAAAACGCAACTCTTCTATTGGAATAACAAAAAAAATTCAAAAAATAAAAGAAATTTTTGTAGTGAAACAAGAAGAGTAATTAACAAAGTGATTATATTAACTATAAAACTCAAAACTTGTAGAAGCATGCATATTCTTCCATATTCTTCAAAGTTTGGAAGAAAGAAAGAAAAACTTGTGCACATCTTTTAAAAGTAACCCTTGTTTTTCCCAAATTAAATGTTCTTTTACATTTTCAATGTAATTATTACTTCTATTCCAAAATTGTTATTGATGTAGTTTCAAGAAAATTTTTCAAAATAAATGACGTTTTAATATTTCAAGAATAATTTGTGCATGTTAATTCAAGTTAACAATAATTTGTGCATGTTAATGCAACTACTACAATTACTTGTTGTTTATTTATTATTTAATGAAACCAACACAAAGTTATAGTTGTAATTTTGCAAATTTTCTTGACATACGTGAAAAAAAGCTAAAACGACAATTTACTTCTAACTATGATATTTTCAAACTTTGTGTATTTGTTAGTTAATCAAAGAGTAATGATAAACTCAACAACAAATCATAGTAACTTTTTGATAGCAACTCATGTGGCTTGCATTCATTGGTTACATTTTTATTAATATCACATAATTGGCCAATGAATGCATACACATGAGTTGTTATCATTTGTTGTTGAATATATCATTACTCTTAATCAAATCAAGACAATATTATAGTTGCAGTTTTATTAATTTGTGCTGAAAATACTAAAAAAATGACGCTTAATTTGGACGAATGTTACAGTACTTACATAAAATTGTGATTTTTTTTTTTTCAATAAAATTATAATGACTTTATAATAAGTGATAATATTGACCCTGTAGTCCAAAATAGCAAAAACGACGTCGTATCATCAGCATATTTGGTCTCTTTTAACCTTCATTTCCTCTATTGTGTGTCCTCACTTCTGTTCAGGCGAGGCGACTCTATCAGACGAAAGAGGGGTTTGTTTTTGAAGAAGAAGAAAGAGTTCACATTCACTTCGAAATCGTTCGATTTCTCATGGCTTTCACTACTCGCCTCCTCTCCAGATCTTCGCGAAAGGTTTTCTCTTGGTTTCTTTTTCCCCTTTTTGTTTCTTTTCATTTGATAATCCATGTGAAGGTGAATTAATCTGCTTTGTTCGTAGCTAGATCCTTATATTCGTTCCCCAGTAAAACCCATTATTTATCCATTGCTACAATTTCTTATCCAATTTGCTTCAGTGCGAAAGATTTGATTTTTTTAAAATTTTTTATATGAATGTAATTAAGGGCTCGTTGATATGCTTGAAGATATGGGTTAATTCTTCCAATTTTTTTTGGTTTCATTTTGGGGGTAAATTTGGATGGCTGTGGAGTTTTCAATTGTTGGCTGAATGTTAAGGTGTTTTAATGATGTCAGATTGATTCGTGGGATTATGAGATGATGTAAAGAGAAGATCTTTTGAGTGGGTTGTTCGTCCTATTCTGTATCTAATGAATTAAAGGTGGTTATCATGATGTGAAAGGCTTCAACTGCATTAGTATTGGGATAATCCTATGGAAATGGGTGTAATAATCTGAACACCAAATTTTAAACAATTATTTATGGAAGAAACTTTTTTCTAGTTAGATAAATTGGTGAATGTGGGGAGTTATATATCAGCTACAACGTTGATTTTGAACTTCGATGCAGCCTAGTCAACTTTTACTAGGTTTTGCTTGTGTGAATTGTTGTGAACATGATGAAGGAATTCTTTGCTTTGTTTTGTAATGTCTTAATGTATTCAATATGTCATGCAGTTGTATGCTGGTCAGCTTGTTCTGCAACCGGAACATGCAGTTCAAGTACGTTCATTTGCCAAAGAAGCATCTGCTCCCTCAACACTAAAGGGTGATGGTGAGTCTAAAGTATCTGGATTTTCAAACTGAATGGTTTTTCTGAACTTTTTAGGTCATGCTTCTTGCTGAATATTGAGATTTTTCCCCCATATATCCTGGAACGATATGAAGCTGTGAAATGAAATCCCTTATGAAAGTTATTCTACATATTTAAAACTATATGCTTTGGCTCCTGATGCTTTATCTGCTAACTATTTAGCTTCTGAAGTTATTTTTATTGAGAAAGCAAGATTAAAGTAAGAGCTCAATCTAAGTTATGGATCAATAGCCATTCATATATGTATATGTGTGTGTGTAGATAAGAGAGAGAGAGAGACAGAGAGTGAGTGAGTGAGTGAGACATTGATATGGAGAGCATCTCAGATTTACTTCTTAGGCATCTCTGTAAAGATTTGAACTACACGATTGTGTTGGTGTGTCTGTGTTACGCGTGTCAAGATTCAGACTATGTTCTATGATGTGAATGCATAAACTCTGAGATATTTCTCCCCTTCCAGAACTTTTTATCATGTCTATTGTGGTTTAAACACATTCATACTCATGTTTTTCATTACTTCAAGTTGCTACTCTGTGCAAAGTTCGTTATTTGAAAGCAACTTTGACTGCTCCAACTAATAGCTGATACTATCTCTGGTCGATGCATATTTATGCTGAAAATTATCATTTGTAATTCTGTTAACTGACTGCTTTGCAACATCTGTAGAGATGTTGAAGAACATTTTCCGTGATGTTAAGAAGAAATTTGAGACAGCAATTGGGGTCCTCCGGACAGAGAAGATCACAATTGATCCTGAAGATCCTGCTGCTGTCTCTCAGTACGCTAAGGTCATGAAGACTGTTAGAGAAAAGTAAGATCTCCCAGTATTTTTATGATTTATTTAATATTTTTATGATTTCTCCCTGGTTTGACTGTTGAATTTTCTGTATTTGCAGGGCAGATCTCTTTTCGGAGTCCCAAAGAATCAAATACACCATTGAAACTAAAACAAGAGATATTCCAGATGCTAGGACATACCTTCTGACACTTCAGGAAATTCGGATTAAGTAAATACAAACTTATCTCATTTTCATTGGCAGGAAGTTCTTAGAGATGATCATATTTTACTCTCTCTCTCTAGTAATTTCTGTTTCGCATCTTCGGGTTGTTTTCCACTATATTTGGATTGTCTTTCTCATCTAAACATTCTCAAATTGCAGAAATTGACTTGTTCACCTATTGTAGTTAACAGAATTCAGAACCATGGCCCGATGATTTTATTACATGTGGTCCTACTCTAGTTAACATTTTTGTTACCTGTACCATTGGCTTATCGTTCTTCTAGTTATCAAATTATTATGGAGTTTATCATAGTTATCAAAAAATTCAGTGGAACGATTAAGTCAAATGGATGTTTTGGATCTACTATGGTGTCTGAAGTGGTTTATGTTTGATGGCCATGCTTCACTGACAAAAATCAGCAGAATTCATCAATATGGTTCTGTAAAACATTATTTACATGATCCTTCTTTTCCTGGCAGGAGGGGCCTCACAGATGAACTAGGAGCAGAGGCCCTGATGATGGGTGCTTTGGATAAGGTTGAGAACGAATTGAAGAAGCCGCTATTGAGGAATGACAAGAAGGGGATGGGCCTCCTTTTGGCTGAATTTGATAAGATCAACCAGAAGTGAGATTCATTGCTGAAAAATATGGATTCCTTGGTTTTCTGTCTTTTGATTATGACATTTACGGGTAGCTGATGAACTAATACGTGCATATGCTATCTAGTGAATATTTTCTGTTCTTAACCTTTCAATTTCTGATGTCTCATTGTGATTAATTTGGTTCCAAGTGTTCCTAAGTTATTGATGGCTTCTGCTGAATTTTGCTTATGTTGTTTTGCTTAGGCTTGGCATCCGCAAAGAAGAGTTGCCCAAATATGAAGAACAATTGGAACTGAAAATTGCAAAAGCACAATTAGTAGAGCTGAAAAAGGAAACTGAAGAAGCAATGGAAACTCAGAAGAAGAGGTATGGTTTCTCCTGCATTTTATCCTTCTTCTTTCCCCTTTCACAAACCAGGCCTCATCTTATATTGATTGTTGGGGTGAAGTTTTTCCTTTCGGTTTAAAGTAACGACTTTGCTATCTTTGCAGAGAGGAATTTAAAGACGAGGAGATGCCCAGCGTCAAGTCTCTGGACCTGAGGAACTTCATATGAAACTCGTCAGTGAAAGTTGAGTGTGCCTCCTTGATTCATCTCGGTTTTCGACAAGGGATTGCCGTGTTATACAGTTTCAAGATATTGATGATAAGTTTCTAAGAGGCTGAGTTTCTCAAGAATAAAATTTATGACCAGTAAACCATTGCTCTTTTTTTCTTCAAGATGTTGGTGATGTTACTTGACCACATTTTAGACACACTGGCTCCTTTTTGATGGATTAAGAGCTCTTACTTTTGCTGTAAAGAATGGTAATGCCTTTCTTAGCTGATTTTGCCATTTTGAAGTTTCTGTTGCTCTTACATGACATGAAGGTAAGTTTACTGTTCATCTAAACATAGTATAACCGTTCTCTGATCATATATCAATGGTAGACCGAGTTCAGATTCTTTGTATCACTTATCATGTATCGACCATGTACTACAACTTCAATACACACGACCGTGTACTACAACTTCAAGACACGGTCGGAAAAAAGTTAGTGGCAGAGGCGAGAAAATAGTTGGTTGATGTTCTGTTGTATACAGTTATAGCTAACATTACAAGGAAACATGACAATTTCTTCAATCAGCTATCTCGCAGCATTGGCTCTTTGAGATGTCCTCTCATACCCGTTTCCTGCCCTATCAGATTCATCACGAATACTTTTTTTTAGGACCTGGAACAATGGAGAAAAGGAATGCAAGAAAGGAAAAGGAGACTGAAAGCGCATGTATGTAGGGCAAATAATAGCCATAATTGTTTATGGGTTAGTTTCGAATCTAATTTTTCAAATACTTTCTTTATCTCTTGCATTGCCACTATTCATGGTAAAATGATACTTTTGCTCTCAAAAAGTGTTGCTAATGTCAGCAAACGTAGGAGCAAATGTGTCATTGCATGATGAATAGTCTGTAAATTAGGGAATTAAGTCGAAACTAACCCAAAAATACGTGGGGCGAAAGCCTAAAGGGAAAAACAAGACTTACCTGTTGGTGCTGTTGAAGAGAATAAGGTGAACAGGGTCCTGAGGTGATAAATGGAAAAGCTGGAGGACAATGTAGGCACAAGTGCTGATACTGAAATTCAAAGAAGCAATCAAGAAAAGCTAAGACTTCAGATTCCAAATGTGAAGAGAGAATTTGTCGATGATGCCACAAAAATGTGAGTATACATATGAAAATGAGATGGCGGATAATTGCTCCCTTCATCCCATTAAAAGAGTCCATTTTAGAGTTGTATCACTGGACTCTTCTATTCGAATGAAGGAAGTATAATATGTAAAATTATTATGTAATAGTGAAAAGAAACAAACACAGTGCTAATGTCTCCATCCATATTTTAAAGGGTTAATCACATTTACCTTCGCTGAGATTTGGGAAAATTACCAACAACTCCTGAACCGTTTTTAAGTTACCTATTTTAAAGGTTTTGGTATATATATATATATATATATTGACAAAAGTGACCAACGGGTAATTTGACTAAACCAGAAGAGGGTATGAGAGAACACAAACAAAGCATGTTACCATTTTTGTGCAATGTTTTTGTCTGCAAAACTGACTCCAAATTATGCAAACATAGACCAACAACCTTATTATAACACAAAAGAATTACCTGCCAAAACATATTAATAGAAGCATCCATAAAGCAGCAGCTATCGAACTTGATTCTTTATATGAAACCCAAACCTGAAAATTCAGACAAATAATGCAACAGAACTCAGCTTAGAAGAAATAAGTTAAGATTAACAGAATTGTAGAAAGAAAGAAAGACCCACAAACAAAATTTAAAGGACAATGAGAAAAAGAAGTTAAAAGACATCTGAAAAGCTCATTAACAGGAGGTAATAATCTGTATATCATTTGGAACACTCAGATTTCCTTCAACCAAACATTTCAAAACCTATCTCTTTCTGCATTTTAATGACACAGAGTTTAAGAGGCATTGCGTATAGGCAAATAGAAATAACAAGGTTCTTCGATCAGGGTAAATAGATTGAAATGATGAAGCATTGACAGCAAAGACATACCGACAACGCCACAACATTGGCGTAAAAATCAAAAAGTGTCGCTGACATCCACCTACATTGTACACGTAAAGATGTGTTATATGAAATATATATATATATTTATCAGAGCTTAGAGATGCTGAGAATTTATTTCAAATGTTAGAAAAGCATGTTTTTCCATGATCAAACTGTAACTTGGCAACTGAAAAGTAGCATGTCCTCTTTGAATGAAGCAAATATCATATCTGAATAGAAGCATAATAAGAGAAAACCTCTATTTATACCACATTCATGAAGAATTTTAGGCACAATCCAGAATTCAATTCTAAGAATGCTCATCACATAAATTCAGATCAGAAAAGAGGGGAAAAGACAGCAGCAAATACAAACTTTTGGTTCTTTTCTTGATTTTTGAAGCTGTTTAACCACTCCTAACAAGGATACGAAGTTCTTGATAAGGCAGAGTCTCGAACCCAAGTTTCCTAGTCAATGCTCTATAGTTTTGTCTTCAATTTCTGAAAACCAATTTGCTACTAATACCAAAAGGGAGAGAGTAATGCAAAATACCCAATTTTCTCTTGGATAAAGTAAAACTTACGGAGTCAAAACATCTTTGCGGAATGGAGAACCATCAGTAGCAATAGTGTATATCAATGTTCCCAACATCAAACAACCCAAAGCACCAAACAGAACTCTTGCAACTATGACAGAAAATATGCTTTTATCTTCTGTTCCTTCACTGGATCAACAATGTATGATGTATCAGCACATAAGAATTCAAATTATCATGTGATGGAAACAAGTTGGGAACTTACTTTTTCTTCTGTCGTAACAAAACATAGTAAATTGGATCTTGTGAAGATTCTTGAGGTGAAAGCTTGAAAAATTGCAAAACTATATAGAAACTAGTTGTGATGCTGCAAAGAGAGGAAGATTTTTTTTACTACCACTGCAAAATATTAACAGATAAGTCTGCGAAAATGAAGAAATCTGGAATTACTTAGGAGAGACAGAGTGAGCATACCTTCCGAAACATATCAACAAAATGATCCAAAGTATAGAGCTGATCCAATTGGATTCCTTGTAGATAAGCCAAACCTGATCTTATGAAATGGACAAATTACTTCTGAAACCATATGTTTAAGCAATAATGCAACTCTTCTCTTTTATGAACTTTGAAAGTTTTACCAAATAACAATTTCGCCCGGGATTGAGTACATGAAGAGCAACAGAATTTAGTAAAATGCTGCTAATGTGGAAGTACACATTCAACAAAATGCTCCTGCATTTCGAGCCATAGCTATTGCATTCCGAGCTAACTAATGTAGCTTAAATTCGAATTTCGTAGCTTTAAAATAAATTTTGTCACTGTTGAGGAACTTTCCAACAAAATTAAGAAACAAGGAACTACCACATGCAGTATAGAAAACTATAGAGAGAAAAAATACCATACCGCGATAGCTAGAATATTGATGTAGAAATCAATTAAGGTAGCTGCCATCCACCTGCAATGAAATCCACACTAAATTCAGCATTTAGAAAGACTAAATTTTCCGGGCCTGATCAATCAAAGGTAGTTCAATTCATCACTAAAAGGAAGCAACAAAAAATCCCAATTGTCCTAATGTCTTTAGCTTGAAACAGCATAGGAAGCAGAAAAAAAAAAAAGTGAAATTTCAAACTGATCACACTAATTCATCTCTAACAGGAAGAACAAAAAAATCCCAATTCAGCCTTCACCAAATTACAGCAAAGGATGCAAGAAAAAGCATGAAGCTTTCAAGAAAACCTATTCACATACATACAGAAAGAGACAAAAAAACATACGGGGTCAGGAGTTCTTTACGAAAAGGAAGGCCATCAGTAACGACAGTGTAGATAACAGTGGCTGCTATGAAACATCCTAGCACGAAGAATAGGCTTCTCAAGGCCGTAGCAACTGACACTCCCATTTTAGTAACTTAGAAACAGGGGAAGAAAATTACAAATTTACAAGGATGAATAAGAACAGATGCAGATGATGATTTCTTGTCTATTTGTTGGTTTCCTTTGCTTTTTTTGGGTTTTGATTATTTTGGAGTGATTAGGAAGAAAGAAGTAAGATTTGGAAGTAATCAAAACGATGGAATGAAGGCAGCCATTACTCCACGTCTCAAGGACTTCATCCGTTAGTTTGTGACAGTGAATTTCTCCTCTCAGTGGTCCTACTGAAGAGGACTCAAGTGAAGAGAAGAAAATTTTGGGATTTCTTTTAGAAATGTTTTTCTTACAAATTTTCTGTAATTACAATAGGGCTGAAAATTCGTATCGTGTGTCCTATTAGCAACTTCATTATTGACACCATTTAACTTTAACTTTATACATTAATTATTCTTGTTATTTGTGTGATTACGTTTAACTTGCAATTCCATAAAAGATTTTAACAGTATCTCATTTACCTCGCATTAGATTATTATTATATTCTCGTTCAATTTCACAATTCGAAATTGATAAAATCACATATCGATATTTTTAGTATTACGTATTTAATTATTTGTATTGACTCATTTAATTTGTGGTGTCACTAAAACTAAAATGTTTATGTGTTATGCAGCGTTTAGTCCATGTCACTATATTCATGCTGTGTGGAAAATTGTCACCCCTAACTATTGTTCTATTTCTTGGATGGATAAGCATAGCATAAATCTATGAATGCATAAAATTTAGAGTAAAATATTGTACATTAGTGGTGATAAGGCAGAATTTTGTGATGTAAGTTTTTAGAAGTTCAGGGAGTTTTTAGACAATTATGCACTTATTTTGGGTGTTTTATGCAGATTAATGAAGGGGCAAGTACCACACGTGAGCAGCAGTTTGGCTGAAGTAGGTTTCTTTAAGAGCTAGAAGTGGAGAATAAGTGGGAGCCCATATCTCACGATTAAAACGAGAGTGAAGAGCAGTTGCTGAGAGCAGTTCAAAGGAACGACTAGAGGATCAGGATCATGATGAGAAGGAGTTTCAATCATCACGAAGAAACTACCTAGAGACTTGAAAAGAAACCTCCGTCGGTTAAAGGGAGTTGGCAGACACACTCGTCGGAGGAAGGAGTTGGAGGAGCAGTTCTTCATGGCTGCAGTTTATTTCTTTTGCTTATAAATATTAGGGAGAGCCTGATTAAAGGGGTATTCAATTCTAGGTATATTACCATGTAATTCTCATCTCAGTTTTCCGTTTGTTGTCCGAAGATGAATTCGTCTCACGACAAATTTAGTACTTCGGTTAACGAACTCTCTTTTCTTTTATTTCCTTTCTTTGTGTACTGTATTTTAATTTACATCTACTTCTAATCTTCTTTGATTTAAATTCAAGCATGCATGTTCTTTTAGAGTCATTTTGCTTTTATCATGGTAAATGGCTAATTCTCTTCTCTGGCGGCAATAGAATGATGTAACATGAATTTCAGTACATTCGTGAGACCAAAGTGTTCTTCAGTTGACAAATGAAAGTTTCTGTTTATTCTCTGAGTATAGGTTCTAGAATTATTTTGGGTTTCTTAGGTCTGGATCACGCTTAAGTTAATATGGAATAATGTAAAGCCAATCGGATCATTCGAGGCGTCCTCAATGGATGATCCGATTAGTGGTAAATTTACTTTCAGGTAGAGAGAATAACAGGGTAGCTGCATCAGGGTTTTTTTTTTTGTGGCTAAAATCAGGTTCCCTTATTTCTTAATGCTGTTAGTTGGTTTAATCTAGTAGAGCATCTCTCTAGGTTACTAGATAATTAGGAGAATAGTTAGAGATGGGTCATCCTGACTATCCAAAAAATAAGAGGGAATGAGGTTATGCATGATGCGTCGTTGGTAACCATAACTGATTGATTTCTGTTTGATAAACATATCCTTGCGTCGATGAACGAAGTTCTTGAACTAGTGTGAATTTGCTTGCCATAACCTTTTTCTATTTGTTTTAGTCTATTTTATTATTTTAGTTTATTAGATGTTTCCCCTTTTAATCCTAATGAAATTCTCTCCCAAAACTATTTTCAATTAACTGAAAGGAGTTAATCCCGTTTCCTGAGCAGACTACCTTACTCACCACTATGCTAATTTGAGTATGTTTTATTTTGGTGTAAAAACGACCACCAAGTGGCAACGTACATCTACATTACTATTGTGAAACACAAGTATTGTTGTGAAACGACCACCATGCTGATTTGAGTAGGTTTTATTTTGGTGTAAAAACAACCACCAAGTGGTAATGTACATCTACAGTACTATTGTGAAACACGAGTATTGTTGTGAAACACGAACGATACATCAATTGTGGAACATGGAATATGGACACTATTTTAAGAACTTAACATGAACACAAACATTTGCATAACTAGAACCTAAGAAGAGCAACTAGACTAAAAAAATAGTTCTCTTTTGCAATTCCAATTTAGCCTCTATTTCTTATTTCTTCATAGACATAACCAAATCAAACGTAGCTAATGACTGAATATTAAACCCCTAGAATCAGTGGCTTCATTCAATGATTGTCGATATGAAGATCTTTCTGAATGAGACAAGTAAGTGATTTAAGCAAAACCACACATGAAGCAAGAGGGGTAAATCAAGGTCATAAAATCTACAAAATTTCTACAAGCAGAGATCAGCGTTTTGGTACAAAAGAATCATCTGTCAGAGGATTATCCAAAGCCCTAGTTAAAAAAAAGGAAGGAGGAAACTAGGTGACAAAAGACTGAAGAAATGAAGGGCTAACATGCACAACCACCCCTTTGCTCGTTCTCTGAAGCTGCCTCAGGAATACCTTGGAAGTATCTGCCAAAACACAGGAAAGCAATGTTAATGGAAATGTATGGTTTGGATCTCAACAAACTGTAATGAAGACAACATGGCAAAGACGCGCAGAAGTATCCGATGCATTTTCATGCTTTAACAAACAAGAATCTACAATGCACATCCATAGGCACGTCTGTCAAATTTGTTAGCAGGGCTAGAGCTAGAAGTCACATAAAGAAGATTTACGGAGCTGTTCGGATGGTAAAGGCCATCACAGAGGAAAGGTTTCAGTCACTCACATAAAGTCTTTAGCTAGGTTTTATTTCTTGGATTTTACTTACCCCAGGAAGCATGATCAAAATTCATATTTATAAACTCTATAGACACCTTGCACTAGCATCTCAAATCAAATGATTAACACCTTGACAACCTGTGTGTTCTACTTATTGTTTCAGCTCCAAAGAAGTCATATCAGAATGGTTTCTCCCCTTTTCACTTAGAAACAAAAGGTTGTGAAGAAAGGTATAAAATACAATGGCTCAACAAGTGCAATTTTGAATCAGGTATCAGAGAAGAGAATGCAACTCTTCTTTACCATTTGAAAAATTAGACCATCTAGCAGTCTGAATTGATTACAAAAGTCAGTGAGCATATGATTTCATAGATGATCTTTATTTGGACAAAACCAGCCTATTACATGCAGCAGATACAACTTACAAGCCCAAAATAATGACAATAAGCATGCATAGCAATTCAAATATCTCAAAATTTAAATAAATATTAACACGAGAGTATTCATGTTTCATATCCTATATCCGAATTTATCACCAAAAGCAATCATCTAGAAAGCAATAATTTTGAAGTTCCTTATAATTCGGAAATAAAACTCACATATCCTGCTCATGTTCATTGGCTAAGGCAGTTTTAGCAATACACAAGAATGAAGCATCAACGTTGTAATCCTCCTTTGCAGATGTCTCAAAGTAAGGAATGTTCCCTTTTGAGGCACACCATTCCTTAGCTTTCTTCTCAGAAACCTATTCCCAGTAAATAACAGACAGACATGAATAAACCCCCCTCACAAAAAAAAAAAAAAAAAAAAAAAAATGGAGATAAAAAAGTAAGAGAGCATAAATGAAAAAGTCTTACCACTCGGCTATTTCCACCATCTATATCCATCTTGTTGCCAAGCAATATAAATGGAAAATTCTTTGGATCAGGTGGGTTGGCCTGTTTAAAGATTGAAACACTTTAAGACAGAAGACTGATTTTTCAAAATTTTTTATTTGTTATTATGAATTTGAATCAGACAAATAGATTTGAAGATGTACAAGATATAATAGGAGAAGTTCAACCATGGCTTGGAGGTTTTTGGTTACTGTTAATACTCGATCAAAACCTAATTTGCAAACTCATGCTGCTATGCACCTATGCATTAACAGGTAATTCACCAAATGCATTACTTAGTCTAGGCATTACTGTTGCCACTCATTCTGATCTAACATGAAAACAACATGCAACTAAGGAAAGTCATAATCCCCACTCCATAAATAAACAAATCAATAGAAGGTAAAAGAAACATATCTAACTATCAGGCACTGTAAACCAAAAAAGGAACCCAGTCACAAATGATACTCAAAGACTAAAAGGGATTATGACTACAAGAGGTTGTTTTCACGGCTTGAACCCGCAGCCTCATGTCACAGGGCAGCAGCTTTTTACCACTGCGCCAAGGCTCCCCTCAGGTCACAAAAGATATCCAAGGAATGGCCCTTGAAATTCCCAAGAAGAGCATAGGAGCACAAGGTCCAAATAGCCAATCCTATTAACGCTTATAAGAAAGCTAAATGTCAATAATAAAGGTAGATTGGAGCAACCCATGCTATACATGGAATAATCCTATTCAACTCCCTGTATTCAGCATCAACAACCCCAAATTATACTGTGCTTAAATTTGCAGGAAAGCTAAACAAACCACCGGAAAACCTCATATTTCAGATAGAGCCAAATTCACCACAAATACACAGATTGTGGCTTTTAAAAAGGCATCCTACTCTTAACTTCCTAAACAATCAAAAAACTGTAGTCTTGCCAACTCTAAAGGGAACAGACAGTGGTTCTACGTTACATTCACAATTTCTAAATTCAGTTACATGCGCATCCTGCAGGCAATAACCTCCAAAAGCAAACATAGTGCTGTCGTAATTCAAACCATAAAGATCCTATTCTTCTTGGCTTATCCCAAGCTTATAGAACCTTTACAGCAATTTTTAGGTTTCTTCAAAATTCTCCATGATCAAATCTAGCATGACACATTAAGGTAAAACAGAATCATAAACGCTATAGGAACATGAACCTCATCTAGACCCATCTAATTGGACATTTAAAAACCTTACTTTCCACAACCATATTAACTATCTCATAAAAGTGCACATTCTATAATTCCATGTTTATACATCCTCCACTGCCAACAGATCGTACCAATACAAAAATGTTGTCTTGACAGAAAAGCGTCCCCAGAACCCAAGACTTCATCTCTGAATGAAAAGCTTTCCCATTGTGGTAATAATAACTACAATTTCATTTGTGGAACCAGGTAACAACTAACAGAAAGAAAAGGAAACTTGGAACTACAACCTCCTTTCTGGTTCTCTTCCTACAGTGTCATAAAATAAAGCCATATTACAAATTCTGGTTCTCTCTAATACGGATTACAGCTATGCAGCAAAGAGAAAAACTCGCACAAAGAAAAGACGACAAAATGCAGATCTCATAATAGACATGAATGGATGCCAACTAAATTAAACAGTAAGAATAGGGAGATGGAAGCAAATAATTGAAAGACCTACTAGGACAATGCAATTGTGCGTCTGTTGTTAATACTCAGGCATTTACAGAACTTAAACTACTGAGGACCAGTTTAAGGTGTACTTAGAAGAAAAAAAAAACACACACACACACACTATCTTTACACTTTCCTTCAACATGAGCAAAAAAGTTTGACTAATCATTAGGGAAACTTTTACTATTTCTACTGAAACCAAATCAAATAAAATAGTAACCAATTAGTCCCAGCGTCTATGGCCATTATTCTTATTTTATTTTCCATATCTCTTTCTTCTACTCATTTTCCATAATTATGTAATCTTAAAACTCGGGCAGCTCTATTGTTATCAGCATACTCAACAAAGTTGTCCAAGTTTGCATTACTTAAAGTCCCAATGACACTGCAAAGTTAAGAATGAAAACAGAACAAACAGAATTCTTCAACAAAAGAAACAGGTTCACTGACCTGTCTGAGAAATTCCTCATGCCAATTGTCAAGAGTATCAAAGGATCTCATCACATTAACATCATACACTAAAACGCAGCAATCTGCCCCTCGATAAAATGCAACTCCAAGACTCTGAAATCTCTCCTGACCTGCAGTATCCCAAATCTACCAAATACAAAATGCAAACTTAATAAAGAGCCAAAGGCAAACCTAAACAAATTAGAGAGCCAGTAACTTTTATATTAAGAAACAGAAAAGGTAAGTGAACCCACTTGCAGAGTCACCAGCCTATCATCAATTTGGAGTTCCTTGGTCACAAAATCAGCTCCAATGGTAGCTTTATACTGCTGACTAAATCTCTTGTGTACATATATGTTCAGCCGTTAAGGCCCACAGAGGCATAATCCCAGAATACAAAACTCCGAAATTGACTTAAGAAACAAATTGAAGTAAGCAAACAGCAGAATAGTACAGCCATAACTAAGAGCACCAAAGATTAAAAAGTAATTTTACAATGTAGTTAGTAGAAAGGCCACAGTTCTCCCATTTTAAGTCTCTCCAACATTTTTGGAGACGAATGACAGCCAAATACCTTTCAAATTAGATTCCCAACCCAAATAACCCACCAACAGAACAAAAAAAATAGGTCACAAGAAATCAAGAAGAAAGGAAACGCAGGTAAAACAGCTTAGATCAAGGTACAAATTATTTGAAAGGATACTGATTCATTAACGAAGTTTTACCAACCCTGAGAATCAAAAAAACAAAATCAAGATCCATCAGCTAAATACTAATGCCGAGGGTGAACAAACATGGATTAAAAAGACACGATGAACATCAAGAAATCCTCAACAACAAGAAGGAAAAAAAATGAAAATGAAAATGAAAACTAACCCGCTATCGCCAAGGACAATAACCTTGAGCAAGGTTCGTCTACGCAGAGACATAGCTCGAGGCAACAAAAAAATAATGGAAACGAAAATGGAGAAGAGAGAGAGAAAGAGAAAGAGAGAGGGGCGCCAATTTCGATCGGCAAAGAAGAATAAGAAAGAAGAAGAAGAAAGGAGAATATTGCTTTAGTCACTGCGTGTTGTGTGTGTACGTGATAATTGTGCTATTTCCTTCATAAAAACATCCCGTTAATTAATTAAAGTAGTGATAGTCCTTTGATAAATTTTTTTTTTTTTTTTTTGAACAAAAGGTCATAGTCATTAAAAAATCAATAAATTTTTTTTCTTCAGGAATAGGCTTTACTTCAACCGTTAAATTCGATACTTTTTTTTGTTGTTGTTGAATGTGGTTACAATCTTTTTTCTTTAATTTGATAAGTTAACAATAGTTAAGTTTGTGAATCATCCCTAACTTAAACGGTAAAACACTTATGCACAAACAATGAAGTAAATGATTTGAATCACACCTTTAAAAAATAAATTAATTAATAACAACTAAGTTTGATAAATGAAACGTTATATGTAACACGTAATACATTAAAGATTAAAGACTATACACTACAACAAAAAATTGATTATAAATAAGTAATTATTGTTGGTGATCGTCTGACAAGTAAGACACAAGTTTATATAATTATAAATTTGTTGATATAACTATCATTTTCTAATTTAAGAAGCAATTGCCAATTGTTTCCTAGACATCCAATTTTTTTTTTTTTTTTTTTTTTGGAGAAAACGACCTTAATATTTCAATAACTTAGCATTTTACCATCATTATTATCATTGTAAGAATACACTACACCAAAGAGAAAATGTTCTATAGATATTTTTGTATGGTGGAGTCTGGTGTCCAGATCATGAAGGGTAAAATATGTTGGGCAAAAATATTATATATACGCATATATAATAATGTACTACTAACTCCTTACTAACAATGTCAACAAAAATTAATTATTAATAAAGTTTTTAAAAAAGCACAACTTATATATTTTTTTCTCTCTAATATTTAAGCACAAATTTTATACACAATAATTTTTTCCTAAAATATGTATCACTATTTAGCGATATTAATTGATAATCATGCTATAAAAGTACAAAATTAGACAAGAAAGAATTAGAAAGATACATGAAACATTTTTTTTATATTTTAAAGACTTTAAACTGTCAAACTCATAATAAAAAAATTTATACGTGTGAGAACATAAAATTTAGGAAAGATTATGAGCTTTCAAAATACAAAAGAAAAATATTAAAATTTTATTTTGTCAATCTTAACTTTGTCCCTAATTATTCTAATTTTTGGTGGAATAATTATTTAAATACTAATTTTATTTCTTTTAAAAAAAAATAAGGTGAAAAAATTGCTCCACTAAACTCAAGCGTGGAAAAAATAACATGTCGGGTTGAGGGGGAGTGTTTCATTCTTTTCGAATCAGTACAAAACAAAAACTATGTTTGAATTCGTGGAACGGAAGAAAATAAGGTTGGGGTGAAATATAGTTTACCTCTATGGTTTTGCACCATGAATAGTTTACTTCATTTAATTTAGGATTGAAGTGTCAAATTGACTACAAATATCAAAATTAACTATGTGCTAGATTGATTTGGTACAAAGTGAAAGTATGCAATTGTAATATTCAAATCTATGATAATAATAAAAATAATAATAATAGATTCCTTCCAAATATGAATTCCATATGCAATTATTATATTTTTGTTTTCTTTTGAGACTTGATATTTGATGTTAGTAATTCTTCCATTTAATTAGTAGTTCAAATGACGTATAGATTTCGATTAGTTTATTTGGTCGGAGCCGACAAACACGTGGCAGTTTGCAGGCCCATTTCTCATCTAGCTTTCGTCATCTCTCCATTCTCTAAAGTTCAGATATTCATAATTTTATGAAACTATTAAGTTCATATAACAATTTGGACGAATATCAAATGGGGTAAATATAATTTTCTCTTTCAGTTTTTTTTTGTTTTTTTTTTAATTACTGGGATTTGTCCAGTCACGATTGACTTGTTAATCTCTTGATAATTTTTTTCACCTACTTTGGGGTACCTATATAAAATTTTTATGGGGCACTGTATATATACTCAATATACTCTTATCCCACTATCGAGGACCTGCATATCACAAATCAACACAACACAGTCGGGAAGTAGCTGCTAAACATCACAAATCAACACACTGCTACAGGGGAGTATATCCTCAAGTCCTAATAAGAATTTGTTTAAAATTTATATGCATAAAGTTTTTTACCATTTGGGTTAGAGAAGATTAGTTGAGTTTAGTTACTCAAAATCAATAAAAACATGAGATTGAAGTTGAATTTGAATTTCCCCTATAAATACCTGTTCATTTAGGAAGGTTTGAGTTTTGATTTTGGAAAAATAGTTTTATAATGTAAAAAATGTATTGAAAATGTAAAAAAGAACAGCTGAATAGTAAAAAATTATATTAAAAATGATAAAAATTGATTATACTATTTTAAATTTACTGTTGAAACCAAAACTAAAACTTAAATAACAGCCCTTAAATTAATCTAGACCATAGGTATTAAAAAAAAAAATTAGACCAGAAACCAAATCAAAAAAAGAAAAAAGAAGCAAACAATAAGAGATAGTCATCATACTTTTAAAAAAATTATAAATGGTGGTCATAATATATATATTTTGTAACATTGTTGGCGAGATATATTTATTTATTTGATTAGTCGGTCCAAACCAAAACAGTGAATGCATCTTCCACACACAAAATAATAAGAAAAGGGATATTTTCCTTAGGCAAAAAAACAAAATGTCCCGTGTTAAAACTTGTCGTCGTTATTGCAGCCCCATCTCCCACTTCCTCAGAAATTTCGACATAAATACTAAAGTCCAAAATAGGAGAAGTCCGGCAATATCTGGTGATTCAGCCGTAATACAAAAGAAACTTATGAAGGAAGTTGCAGGATCAAACTCATTCCCCGATCGTTGTCCCCATGTTATTGTCGAAAGTTCGAATTACGTTAATAAAGATAATGAAAATTTGGGCAGAAACACGATTGGTAGAATTTTTGAACTTCTTCTCTCCATTCCTCCGGCTTAAGGAAAAATTACAGTCTCATTTGTAATTTTTAATACTCCGTATATATTAAAATATATTTTAAAGCACATTTTGATACTATGAAATTTCTTAACTCTTGTAAAGAGTTAGAGACGCCAAATTAATGTAAAACGCCAGTTTGGCATGAAAACGGGCTCCAGCCCACACGCCAAACTCTTTAACCTTTTTTTTAAAATTTTAAAATAATTTTCTTATTTGCACATTGGTCCTTTTTTTTGTTTTTAGTTTAATTTTGTATTTTAGTGTTTGTTATTTTACCCGTCAATTATTATTTCTATTTCATTTTATTAATCTAATTCCTATATTTTTATTTTTACAATCCATTTATTATGTAAAATTAAATAAAATTTATATATTAATTAAAGTTCATAATTATGTTTTATAAAACATTATGAAAATACTTAAGTAATATGACATAAACATAAAAATTATGCATATTAAAAAAAATACACAATATTATATAATCTTAAAACTCTCATATTTATGACAACACTTCAAAAAAAATTAAATAAAATTTAAAAAAAGCATTAATAATAAGGATACTGTTATGAATATTTTAAGATGAATGTCCATCTACATTCTTATCCTATCATAAGTCACATATCTCTTCCATTGCCCAATATCCCCTTTTATTATCTCATGTAATTAATCATTGTATGACCTTATGTATGGTCTTGTATTTATTTCATGTATCACACTTAAATCTATAAATAGAGGTTTAAGTGGAAGAAAAAGAGGATGAAAAAGAAATGATAGGAAAAGCTTATATCTATTTTCTCTCTTGTTCTTGTTCTAGTATCTTATGTTATTGCTTATTACATGCTTATACAGTTCTGGTATTATAGTAATTTATAACACGTTATCAGCACGAGAATCTAGCCAATTGAGATTGTTTGATTAACGAGGAGAATTAGTACGAGAAGCAATATGGAATCACTGAAGGCAAATGATCTGGTATGAGGTTTTCCTAATGATTGCAAAGCAATTTTGAGGTATGTATTCCTGATTATATATATCCACATGATGCACATGACTACGAGTTATAAAAGTTTATGTGTTTTCAGAAGTTCTTTGATTATTTTCTATTTAATTTGGTGAATCAAAATTATTATGATGAGTTTTGAAAACTTGCTCATATACGTCGTACTACAATGACTTTACTTGTGAAAGCCCTAACCGTAATTGGATATATTGTTTTGATATTTTATATGCTTGTTTCATTATCCTAAAAATTTATTTGTAATACATACTTTGATGTTTTACATATGTATGTATTTTTTCACGTAGTTAAAAAATACAATTGAAATAGTAGTGCTGAAATTTGGGCACTTTAATATCAAATATCAATTTGTCCCGTTGACAAATTTAAAAGTGATATATGATCACTTGAGTGAAAGATATCAATTTGTTCTGTTGACAAAATTGAAAGTGATATATATGATCATTTGATTACAAAGTATTAATTTATCCCGTCGACAAATTTAAAATAGAAACAGATTGCTAATCAACGATTATTTTGAATTATTATATATTTGATTTACCTTCTTTCTGTCACGAACCAAATTAATGAGTTTTATTGGAAATTCACGAGATTTGTTCAATAAAGCTGCTCAATTTCCTGAAGTAAATGTGGGTGTTAGCACCCCTACTACACGTGAAATAATCCATTTCCCAAAGTAAATGTTGTAATCATAAATCCCCTATAATATATAAAGATCTCATTTCTTGAAGTAAATGCGATCGTTTTGCATTCATATAATGCACAAAATCGCAGTCAAGTGTGTGAATTTTATGATAACTATTGTAATCAAGATTATTCAAATGTGTTGAATTCATCACTAGAAGTAAAAGAATAATGAATACTCATACACCATAAGTGCAAAATCATAACATCACCAGAAGTGAAAGAATTGTGGCAAGAAAGAAAAAAGTTAAAAGAAAAAATGGAAAAATTATCATTGTGGCATGAAACGTCATTGATCATGTACCTGTTGTACACTAAAATATTTTGCTATTCTCTATCCTGATTCATAAAAGAAAAAAGAGAAGATAAAAGATAAATCCAACTTTTATCTGCAATAATATCGTTGAATTCTTTGTCAATCTTACACCCTGAAGGTGATTTTATTATATATGTATACAAAATAAATAAATTTCTTGCTTTATTTATTTTGCTATAATTTAATTTAATTTGATATTTTCAAATATAATATTTGTTGTTAATTTATAGCTTTAATATTCCTTATGAATTATATTGTTGTATTGAAATATATACATATTAGAAATCTTCTTTTTGTGATGAAAATAAACATTTCAATGGTTAATCATAAAGTATTATGTCCAGAAGACAGTACTACAACATATTGCAGATACGGATAAGAAACAATATTCTTATCTAAAAAAGACATAAACCATTGTTAGTATTATATTTGGTAGTACAAATGATTGAAAACTCCAGAAGAATAACTATTATTTTACGTGGAAGAACAACATATTGCACCTAACGTTGCATTATTTTTCTCAGAATTTCTATAAAATTTATAGAGTTTTCCAATGATATTCACCGAAATGGATATCATATTTTCAAATAAAAAATGAAGGTACTAATAAATACTTGTACATTACATGTACTATTATTGAAAAAGTTATCGTCTTATTCCTCCAAGTTGTACTACACATATATTACTATAATTAAAATTTATACAACAATAAACCAGACGTTTACTAATGTGTTTATTATGACATGACCGGTTAGGTCATCCCAATTCTATAATGATGCAAATAAAAATACAGAATTCATTGAAGGACCGAAAGATTCTTCAATCCAATGAATTCTCGTGCAATGCTTGTTCTCAAGGCAAACTGATTGTAAAGTCATTCCCTCATGTGAGAATTCGTACCAAACTTGCACTAATAGAATATATATATATGGTGAAATATTTATGGGCTTTTTCACCCACCGTATAGACTATTTCAGTATTTTATAATTTTGATTCATGCATCAACCAAATTGTCATATTACGTTTATTATTAAAATTGCGGCCTGAAGTTTGCAAAATTACTTGCTGAGGTAATTTGGTTATGAGTTTTCTTACTATTTAAATAACTATTTCATGTCTTTGGGATAAGTGTGGAATACCCTGTTGTTTGTATTCACACAAGAAACGGTCTAGTAGAATCGTTTGATTATATGCATTAACTTATTTACATGACCATTATTTTTGAGAATGGAACTCCTAATATATATATATATATATATATATATATATATATATATATATTGGGGGCATGCTATATTTCATGTTGCAACATTTGTTCACATTAGACCAAAAAATTTTATCTCCCCGACAAATGATTTTGGTCAGAAACTAAAATATTTCTCATCTTATAATTTTCTGAATGTGTGGCTTCTATTATAATTGCTCCACCACAATGCACAAAGATGATACCTCAAAGGAGGATAGAAATAGGTGTTGGGCATGAATCTCCACTATAAAATATCTTAATACTAAAGTTATATATTTGTACACTACTCGTTTTACTGCTTGTCATTTTGACGGGTCAGTTTTCTCAACATCAGGGGAAATAAAAAAAAGAAAAAGAGAAAGTAGACAAAAATATTATTTGGAGTGAATTATCAATAATCCTCGTATAAAATGATATGAACTTAAAGTTCAAAAGATAATTCATTTATAATTTGCATTTGCCAGATGTTTTTGTCTGACCTAAAAAAAAGTGTGACTGAATGACACATATTGGCAACTTGTGCTCCAATTAAAATTGATGTCCCCGAATGACCTTCTACCACTAATAAATAATTAAAGGCAACATCAAAGTGGTAGACTAATAGGTTCCAAAATAAAAATCCTCGAGAAAAAAGGAGCAAGTGATAAAGATGGCAAATAGAGGTGTTATATATTCCTGAAGAATTTTCAAGATTAAAAAACTCTTGAAGAGTTTTCTCAGCATGATAGATAATAAGCTTCTGGAAGAAGCTCAGGTATCTGAAAGTTTTTTTATAATAATGAGATCTCAATTGTGTTATGTTTGACTACTAAATATGGAACTTAGCTATGAGCAATCGACGTCGATGATAAAATTGTTTGTGCTGCAACAGTTTGCTATTATGAATGAAAACGAGAATCATCAATCTGGGCCTTTGAATAAATATCGACATAGAAATTATTGCCCAAGAAAAATGAAAGAAATAAAAAGACGCAATTCTAATAAAATTGAATTCAATGCTTCAAAGAGAAGTTTTTGAGAGAATAATTCACACACCTGAAGATGTATAACTTGTGAGTCATATATAAGTATTTGTGAAAAGAAAAATTAAACAATGAATTGACACAATTTAGCGCACAAGTTTTTTCTTGAAGAAAATGTATTGATTACGAGGCGGCATAATCTCATGTGATGGATATAATAATTATTGTTACTTGCTTTATCTGGCAGCAAGGAAAAATTTTAAAATGCGTCTTATATATATCATGACAAGCATATTAGAATGGCTAATGAAAATCTCTGAAAGATTTAAATTGCCCTGAAGGCACGATACAATTTATCGCGATATTTACTATATTAAATTGTGTAGAGCTCTATATCTATGTTTTATTGATATATCCGGATTCCAATATATATTGATAATTTTGTATAGAAATCCTGAAGAGTATCAAACCATTATTGATTATTTGAAGTATAATGTTGAATTGGAACTCCTGAAGAGATTCAAATATTGGTAGTTTGAAACACAAGTTTGAAATGAAACATTTCGAAAAGACAACATTTATCTTGGTTTCAAAATTGAGCACTTAGAAAAGGACATCTCTTTGCATCAATCTTCTTATACTGCTAAAGTGTTAAAACACTTTTATATGAATCAAATACATACTTTGAGCACAATTATGAGTGTAAGATCACTTGATATACATAAAGATCCATTTTGTCATCATAAGAATGATGAAGAACCATTTGGTCCAGAAGTACCACATTTTAAACCTATCGAAATAATAATGTATCTTGCAAGTCGTACACAAGTTTTGAAATATGTTTGCAAGTCATGAACACATATGTTTCTTTAGTTTGAAGGAATAATAAATATGGGGTCTTTATTTTTTGAAATACACAAGTATGATCTTCCAAGTTATGCAGATGTTAGATATTTTACTGATCCTTATAATACGAGCTAGTGTTGTACTAAGAAAATGTACTCTTTTTCCTTCACTAGGTTTTTTCCCACTGGATATTCAAGGGGGAGTGTTATGAATATTTTAAGATGAATGTCCATCTACATTATTATCCTATCATAAGTCACCTATCTCTTCCACTACCCAATATCCCCTTTTATTAACTCATATAATTAATCATTGTATGACTTTATGTATGGTCTTGTATTTATTTCATGTATCACACTTAAATCTATAAATAGAGGTTTAAGTGGAAGAAAAAGAGGATGAAAAAGAAATGATAGGAAAAGCTTATATATATTTTCTCTCTTGTTCTTGTTCTAGTATTTTATGTTATTTCTTATTACATGCTTATACAGTTCTAGTATTATAGTAATTTATAACAGATACATCATTAAACTCTTATATTTATTACATAATATTATAAAAGCATTAATATTCATAAGAATACATCATTAAATAAAATTTAAAAAAACATACAATCGTTAAAAAAAAAAAAACACAATAACACACACACTATCACTTGCAGGAATAGCTTATTTAAAATATAAAAACAAACACTTAAAATGGACCAACATGCAAATGAAGGAAGTTAATAATAAGGTGGGAAATCAGATCCAGATCCACCAATGTTGTTGAATAGTGCCCCAAAGTCGTCATTTCTGCTTTGCGATGGGCCTTGTTCAAATTGCTGCGATCTTTTTGCAATAATGTGAGCTCTCTCAGCTTTGATGGATGCATATGATCCTAGATCTGTAATAGTACTCATGTCCAGCATCAGCAACTTGTCTTCTCTTTTTTTTGTTAGAGCAAAAAATTTTGATGCTGTAGTTCAAGTTGTGCTTGTGAGGCCCCGGACCTTTTGACCCGAAACCAGATTGTAATTAGTATATTAGTTGAGTGAATACATAATTATTAATTATTGTAGTTATAAAAATAAATATAAAAATTTATGTTAGTTATTTTGAAAAGTGTGAAGCATGAAATTTATGGATTTCATGTATATAACTATAAATCATTAAATGTAAGAATTAAATTAAAATATTTTACAAGAAAATAAATAAAAATCATAAATATATATGTATAATAGATAAAAATAGTAAAAAGATGATATATATCCCAAATAGTAGAAGGGAGACTCACAAATAGTGAGTCAACCCTTACCTCTACTAAAAGGGGTAAATATATATCTATATATATATATATGGATAAAAATAAGGGAAAGGACCGGAATTGACTAGAAAAGAAAAGGAAAGAAAAGAGGAAGGATAAGAGAGAAAAGGGAGAAGAAAGTCTCGGGTGAGAGAAGAGAAAAACAGGGGAAGAAGAAGAAAAGATGGAAAAAACAGAGCAGCCTCAAAGAATGGCATAGATCTCCCTACACCGATCATCTCCGATCAAGGTTAAGATGTCTCTGAATTCGTCTTTGAGTTTAGATTAATCTCCAACTGGTTTCATAATTTTAAGATTTTTCTGTAGGAAGATATGCCCAGAAAACCGAAGGCATGACAGTGCCTTAAACCTTCATCTTCAAGAAACAGAACAGTCCAAAAGATTAGCTCATAACTCCCAAATCCGACCATATCTGATTATGAGTAAGATGTCTATGAACTCCTCTAGGAATCTAGTTTCATTTCCAATTAGTTTCATAATTTTTAGAACTTTCTGTAGGAAATTATAGATGAAAAACCAAAAGGTGCCAGATTCTGGATTTTTAGGAGCTTCATCTTTGAGGACTCTAAACAGGTATTTTAGGAGGCTTTTGAACCTGAAACTCATAACCCTAAGATAGATATTGATGTATATAATATGTTTTAGGCTTTGAATAATTCCTTGGATTGGTTTAAAGTGACTTTTGAGGTTAAAAATGAAAACTGCTGCATCTGGAAAACTGCAGGGCAGCCACTGTTTTAATTCTGAAATGGAATTAAAGAGTTATAGAAAATTATGAAAATTTTTTATGATGTACTACAAACTATGATGAGTATTATTGAAGTGTTAGATTAATGTTTAAAGGGGTCTTGATAGGAAGAACAGCTTTAGAACTGTCCATAGGCGTGAAGAACAAAGAAAACACAACAAAGAGGAATATGCAATTTATAAATTTAAATTATTGTAACAAGGAGAAAAATATATGAAAATTTAATAAAATGCTGTCAAAATTATACTGGATAATATTTATATAGAAATTGTAATTTTGTAGAATTTTGGTAATTCTTTGGAAAATTAAAGGCTAAACTATAAATAATTAAAACTTGAGGGACTTATATGCAATTTTTACAAACTTCCCAATTTAAGTTCAAATCAAACTAATAATGATACCTAGACAATGACATAAAATTTAATCTTAAATACATGGAAGACATGAAAGTGGGATCGCCTGAAACTTAAGGACCAAAATGTAAATATTAAAAGTTTAGGGACTTAAAATGCAAAATTTATAAATATACAAGTGAAACCTAAAATACACTTTATCAACTGAATTTATGAAATAAATGTTAATCATAATATGAAACATCTCAAAAAGTGATCTTTTGTACTCTAGGGACTAAAATGTAAATTCTACAATGTTAAGGGATTTAATTATAATTTCATAAATTAAGGTAACCAAAATGAATGATATCATGAAAGCAAAGTTTATTGTTAAAATCATATGAGGATTCAATCCACCAACTTGAAAGCAAACTTAATATTTACAAGGACTAAATTGTAATTTTATAACATACAAGAATTTAATATAAATTTCTTGGATATTGATTGCAGACTCATCATTGATTGAATTGGACTCGTAAGGTGAGTATTCTCACTGAAAACCTACTTTCGAATAGTGTGTGATTTACAATGTGTATTATGTGCGCACACACACACACACACACATATATATATATATATATATATATAGGCAAATATTGAAAAGTAAATGTTAATCATAATATGAAACATCTCAAAAAGTGATCTTTTGTACTCTAGGGACTAAAATGTAAATTCTACAATGTTAAGGGACTTAATATAATTTCATAAATTAAGGTAACCAAAATGAATGAGATCATGAAACCAAAGCTTATTGTTAAAATCATATAAGGATTCAATCCACCAACTTGAAAGCAAACTTAATATTTACAAGGACTAAATTGTAATTTTATAAAATACAAGAATTTAATATAAATTTCTTGGATATTGATTGCAGACTCACCATTGATTGAATTGGACTCGTAAGATGAGTATTTTCACTGAAAATCTACTTTCGAATAGTGTGTGATTGACAATGTGTATTACGTGCATATATATATATATATATATATATATATATGCTTACGATTCCAATGGAATTGTTTTACACAAAATTCTTGAACAAAGAGAAATGTTTTGAAATTGAGTTGTCGACTACTTTTCGTACCGACTCATGTATATTAAATTGGTCTTGTTTAAATGAATTGATATTGAAATAATACACTGTGACTTTATGTGAAGTACTTGCTCGATTGATTGTGAAATATGAGTTGTATTCGGTTCAATGTGATGATGTACAATATTATAATGGGATCCCATGAAACCATGATCTACGGTACCGAACGTGCCAGCTAGGGCGTGGGCGTTCGGTAAGTGGTGATTGGTCCTCGGGTGACTCTAGAGACCCAAAATAGTGGCGGGCCACCATCCAGCTCGTTACATTAAAACTTAATACGGGTGTTGTTGACGAAGGCACCAAAAAGAGGGTGTAACGGTCGTTGGGGACAAGTGTCTTGACACCTCTCCTTCGATCACCTGCGTATCCTTCATGAGTTGCTTTACTGCTTTCCTACTTGTATTATTTATATATAATTGGTTGCATTACTTGCTTTGCATATTTTACGGCTTCAAATGTTTTAAACGGAGAATATCACTGAGCTAAAAAGCTCATAGGTGTTGTATGTTTTTAACCCTACCCCAGATTCTCAATGGCAGTATGGGTCACAAGATAGTGAGTTGAGTTAGACAGGACATTTTCATAAACTTTAATAAATAGTTTTATTTAATTTGAATTAGGAATTAATAAATGGCTTGCGTTTCATCTAAATATTAGATTGTTAGGCTACGATACTGAGACACTTAGTTGTAATTGTAAATCGTGCAATTACATTTCCAACATTTAATGTAGATATTGTGTATTATTCTGACATTATTCCTGAGTCCTGGTGCGAACTAGGCAAACGTCCGGTCGGTTTCCTGTACTGGATAGGGGGCTGGGTTGGGGCGTTACAGTGCTAGCCTTTGAGTTCGGTTTTCCTCCAACACTTTTACAAGAGGAGAAATTCCACCTTTCATTGAGTTGGAGTATGTTGAACATTCTACCAGGAAATTTTTTTTTTTCTTCTTGGAGTTTTTCACTCCCATGGGACGTTTAGATCCCGAACCACTAGAACTATCATCTAGGTTAATCGGAAAGGTCTCCAACCCATGAAAGTCCGAGATCGGAGAATCAGGAGTGGGATTTTCTGACTCCGATGACACTGGTTGAGAAGAAGAAAAACTCATTTGCCTCCTTGATGGTAGGGGGGTCAAAGTTAAATTTCTCAAAATCTTTGAGTATGTCCCACACGTGGCTGAAGTTGAAACCATCCGTGAAATTCTGATCTAGCTAAAATAAAGCAAGAGCTTTACGCATCTGCAACAAATTTGTAAAATTAAAATGCAAAACTCAAAAATATATATAAGTTAATGGAAAGCATTATCTTGAAAAATATACTCACAATATCATCATCAGAGGAACCACTAGGATGCATATTCTCTATGGAGCGAACGCAAGCCTTCAATTTCCCCACACTTTTCTATATGAGAAGGTATCAGGTTTCCAAGGAGCGCCATGAGCGCTGTCTCGTAACTTCTTCAATCTCGTTGTTGAAAGCCTTTTCCACACGCTCCCATAATGGTTTTCCTTTCTGATTCATTTCGACAATCGGATCTTATGATACTGCCATATACATTCTACATATAAGGACATCATCCATGTCCCTAAAACTAGGCCCGCGTTTCGCCATTTTTTTGAAGAACATTTAGGTTTAAGTAGAATGGTAGAGAAGAAATAGAAGTTGGGTAATTGAAGTGAGCTATAGACCAATGTATATATAGAGGGAATTGGTTTATCCACTATGATATCTCAGTCGTACGATGGATTTTCTATACATCTCAACCGTTGGATGTAATTGCACCTTATCTTTAACGTTAACCGTTGGATGGTTTATATAATGATCTCAATCGATGATTAGATTTCATCCTTAATCCAACTATTGGGTCAATTTTATCTAAATCTCAACCGTTGGGAAAATATAATTCAAGATTGCAATCCGCATATGAACTGTTCGATGGATTTCACTCTCTTCTCATCCGTTGATATAAATATCACATCATCTCAATCTCATCATGTTAATTATATTTTGCTTGGAATTAATTAATTGTTGTGTTCACTATATTGGATTAATACGTAACATTAAAGAAACTTTGGGGTTATTTTGTAATAAAATGTAGGGAAAATTCTTATTAAGGGCACACTAGGATTTAAAATTCCTTAAGAGGGCGTAAAACTTTTTAAATTCCTCTTAAGGGCATAAAATTATTTTAATGTCTTAAATAAATAATGACTAATTTACCCTTTAAAGTAATATTTAATATTTATTTCAATCCGAAAAGCCTTTCCTCACATGGTTATAACTTATCTAGTTCACCCAAAAAATAACAAATAAAAAACCTATCTAGTTCCAAAAATCAATTAAGAAGACTAACAAAGAATCTGTGGCGGAAATCTTGCGATATTAAGCCTTTAATACTCTAGTCTGTTTCTTAAAAAATCATGCGTTTGAGCGAAACCATTTGCAGATGGTGAGTTTTTAAAATTGTTAAGCAGATGGTGAGTTTTTCATTGTCATCACCATAGCTCTCTTTTGAATCCTCTTGGTGAAGGACTCTTGCTTCTGGTAAGTATCCAGATTTGGATTGCGATCGTCTTCTTCGTATATTCTCGCAAAATAATATTATTCGAAACTGTACAAGTTACTCTGCTTGCTAGCGCCTATGACGGTTGCAAAGAGACACAATCGTTAAATTTTGTCATTTTGAATTACTGTAATTGCAACTGCAAATGGTCTATAATATATGGATTATCAAGCCTCAAACTCCACGGATAGAATTACTAATATTACGTTTGATTAATCATTGAGTCCCATCAGAAGATGGTTCCTTATTTATTTTATTGAATCTTGATAAAGGAATCATAAGAGAAGAGTTTAATATTGTCTTTATCATTTAAAGGGTAAATTAGTCATTACCTATTTATTTAAGACATTAAAATAATTTTATGCCCTTAAGAGGAATTTTAAAAGTTTTACGCCCTCTTAAGGAATATTAAATCTTAGTGCGCCCTTAATAAGAATTTTCCCTAAAATGTAATAGTATATAAGTAATAAGAATGAATATAAAAAAGAATCTAAAAGGAATATTCTTTTTTAGTGGGAAGAATAGAGGGAAGGTTAGAGTGAAATTACTGTAGCTGCATTAAAATAGTGGAATAGTACACATCAAAATAGAGAGAGGGTTGAAGATGCCCTAAGTATAATGCTTATTCTTGAGTAGGTATATACTATTTGGGCTTGCATGGTAACACATTTTAACAAGACTAGCTCTCTTAAATTTGCTTAGCAAAACTATCTAGTAATTATCACTTATTTCCTCCGTCCAGAATAATAAATGTTTTAGAAAAGATAACAATATTAAAAATAAATGACGTTTTTACAAAAAAAACATAATTTCTTTTTTCAACTTAGACTTAACTTATCACTCGCTTTAGCGAATGATTATCTAAAATACAATAGTAATATTACTTGGATTTCAATTCCAAAACCCTAGTATTAATTTATAATATTTAGGGCATGTTGTTTATGCTGTGTTTAAAACAATATTTGAAACTTAATTTAAAAAAAATAATTTTATAATATAAAAAGTGTATTGAAAATGTAAAAAAATATAACTAAATAGTAAAAGATTGTATTGAAAATAATAAAAATTGATAATAAAAATATTTTTCAAAACCAAGTTTTAAACACAAGGAACATATATATATATATATATATAGGGATAATAGTATTGTATGAAACTAGTTTAGGACATATTCAATGATACCAGTAATACATCATAGGTAAGTGAATAAATTGTTTCGTAAAGTATCTTCCTCTATTTTGGACCTAAGAAATAATTATTGGGTTACTAAATGTTTCAAAAGAAGAATAATGTGGATCACACTTTTCATTTCAAATTTGGGCTATATATATATATATATATATAGGGATAATAGTATTGTATGAAACTAGTTTAGGACATATTCAATGATACCAGTAATACATCATAGGTAAGTGAATAAATTGTTTCGTAAAGTATCTTCCTCTATTTTGGACCTAAGAAATAATTATTGGGTTACTAAATGTTTCAAAAGAAGAATAATGTGGATCACACTTTTCATTTCAAATTTGGGCTACGACTAGTAACTATGTTCAATTGCTCACTATCAAAACTTAAGGCGGACAGCTTCCATTACTTTGAGTTTGGACTTTGGAGTTTGGACCATAAGAGGCGTGGAATGGTACTACCGGTCCATTGGGTTTAATATAGGGCCTGTTCTTTTTGATATGTTTTGAAAACGGTTTTGGTTTCAATAGTAAATTTAATATATTTTAATCATATTTCATCATTTCTAATAAAATTTTTTACTATTCAGCATCTACTTTTTACATTATAAAACTATTTTCCAAAATTTATTTTCAAAATCGTTTTCAAAACGATGAAAAAGAACAGGCATTTCTTCCCTTTTCTCCAAGGATATTTGGTTATCTCATAATTTGCGATTTCTTCTAATGAAACGGATGGAGTATCATTTATGTTTCATTCGAAGAATTTAGTTTCAAAAATGTACTAAGAATTTTTTAAAGTTGCAATGTACCCTATACAAAATAAGTAATTTTACACATCTCTTTCGATCATATCCTTACTTTCCAAATATTTATTAAAAGAAAAACACACTAGCAAATTGTAGTTATGTGGTACTATTCATAAGTATCGGTATTAATCAATTCAAGTTTAGAAATAAATAATAAACATAGAAGGAAAAAACATCACGTTCGTATTATCCCCAATGATGTAAGTAATTTTAAAGTATATTTGATGTCTTTTTAAAATTTTTAAAAATAAAAAAAAACTTGTGAATAGTAATTATGTGATATTATTCACAAGTATCAGTAATAATTTGATAGAAAAAAGATTCCAAGATGAAGAAATGAAAATTTTACAATACCATATAATATCTTGAAACATATCTTAAAACACATTCCAAAACATATTTGAAGATGTGCTTCTAAATAATATTTCAAAATATCTTTTAAAATACATTTCAAAACACCTTTCAAGATGTGCTTCCATACAGGGCTTTCCTAGATGTATGGGTTCTAAAGGAATCCAATAAATCGACCACATTTTCTTCCTTATTCTTCACATCCTGCTCTACCTTCTTTACATTATCACACATATATTACCAAAAGTAAGAGATAGTCTGACAGTTCGATAGCATGAACGACAACACGCTTTAATTTATAAGGAAATTGTTAAATGCAATAACTATTTTACTATTTGCGCTAACATTATTTTGTCACTCATTCATACTCACTTGTTGTTCAAGTGGCAACTTAATATTATTTTTCCCTCAGTAGACATGACAAAGATAAAAAATTTGACGGAGGAGCCGGTGTCTGGAACCCGTCAACCAAGGCTGATGGAACAGAAGTTAGTCCAATTTTTAACTCTTCCATTTTGGTCCTCATTCCACTTGAAGTGTAAATTACGTCATATCATGTCCTTTGTTTAAACATATTAAATTCAATATTATTTTTATTATGATTCTTATTATTGTAGGATATAAAAATAATATATATTCAAAATATTATAAAGAGATTAACGCACAGCGGAATAAAACTTCTTTGTAATAACGAACAATAAACAAACCCGCACGCACACAATCTGTGCGGCGCACCTAAGCCAAGCTTGGTCGAGAAACAACCCGAAGGCTATTCAGTTTCTCCTGTATCTCTCTATAATTCTGTGTATCTCTTTGTGATTACAATGATTACCCAATGCCTCTATTTATAGGATTAACTATCCCTGAATCTTACCATAAATCTGATCAAGAACTATTTCCTAAAACAACTAGGTTTTTCAAAACAAACACTAAACCAAATAGGAAATAGACAAATAACAAATTCTACTACAATTATAATTAACTAATTAGTAAATACAAGTTTGGTTTAATTAATTCCAACATAGCCTCCCTTTAACCAAACTTGAATCAAAGCAGGTCCATCACCATCACGTGCTTGAATCTCCATCGTCATTTCTTTCGTAGTGTAGACAACATGCGAAACCAATTTGCAGTAGTTTTTCATCTCTACTTTCAAACTCATCGTAGAGACACATTTGTATGTTCCATGGATCTTCTGTGGAAACCCCTCTTTAGCGAAGAACTTATTCATATCCACCCATTCTTCTTCATTTGAGTTCATCTGCTCATCAACCTTGCAAATGCCAAAAACATTCTCGCAAACTCGAGACATCACCTTTAAATAAGATGTGGATACAAACTTGTATTCTGAAAAAGCTTTATCAAATTTCTCAGTCTGGTCGAAGAACTCATTGATATCTACCCATTCATCTTCAGAACAAAGCTTTCCATCGATATTGCTAATCTCATCAATGCTTTTAGATATAACAATGTTTTTGCAAACCTAAGGTTCCACTGTCACATTTTTTACCTGATCGGACTCTCCACCAAATAAGGAGTCGACTTCACTGCAGTTGATCTGCTCCAGTTCAACAGAGTTTTCAACACTCCCATGATCACTTTTATCTATGTGATCATCAATTTCAATATCCCTCTCTTGTTCTGAGACACATACAATTTCTTCTTCTTCTTTGACCAAATCAACACTTTTAATGTCTTCATCCTCCTCGACACATTCCTACTCAATGATATTTTGGCTCTCTGTATTGTCGCTGGAAGATCCATTCTCCAAGCTTTCACCATCAATTTCAAGCAATGTTTCAACAGACTCCTCATCCATTAACACGAAGGCTTCAGCTTGAACAATTCAACAATTATCAACAACAGTGGTATTCTCCTCTATGTCTTCAAAACGTTTAGACCAACATTCTCTTTTGTAATCTACAATTTTTTTTGGTAAAAGACATCTCATAAGTCACCAGTTCACATTCCAAGTTGTCGTAACCAAACATAGAAAAATCCTTGGTGACTTCTGAAACCAACTTCTTTTTGTGAAATTTTCAAGTCAAAGTGCGGAGAACTTTTGACACTATTTGTTCTTCTGTCATTTTCTCACCGTTGATTCTCATCTCACTAACGATGGATCTGACCCTGTCCATATATTCTTGGACTCTTTCATCAGGCTTCATCTCTGCCAACTCGAATTGTCTCCTTAACTCCTGCAGTATGACTCTTTGAACGTTTTCGTTTCCTCGATTGACAACTTTTAACTTTTCCCAAAACTCCTTAGCTGTCTTTACATCCATTAAATTTTTGCATACGTCTAATTCAATATTCGTTCTTAAATAATACAGAGCCAATTGATACTGATATTGATTTATCTTTGATTCTTTGCGTTCTGCAAATTCTGACTCAAATTCTGTCTCAATCACGTGCCAGATTTCAATAACTCTAAAGAAATCTTCCATCTGTTGACTCCAGAATTCATAATTATTTTTACCATCAAAGACAAAAACATGATACTTATGAATGATAGGTAAAGAAGACATCTTTAACTACTCCCTTAACATCTGATGCAGTACCCAAAACTTACCCAGTCCGCAAGCTCTGACGCCAAATTGCGGAAGAACAAACAAATCGAAGCTGGACACTCACAGTTGCCGAAGACAATCAAAATTTATCAAAAGATCAATCTTACCTCACGTACCCCGAGGGAGGTAAAACAAAAGCAAATCAAATTGCTCTTGAGTTCGTAGCAGGTGGATGATCAAAGTTGACCCACTTGCTTTTCCTTGATCAAAACCGATGCCAATTTGATGTAGAGTTGCCACGGAAGCCAAACTCCAATTGATTCAATCCGACCCCACTAAATCAATCCGATGCTGCTGCAATATAACAACCAAGTTCTGATACAACTTGTAGGATATAAAAATAATATATATCCAAAATATTATAAAGAGATTAACGCACAGCGGAATAAAATTTTTTTTGTAATAACGAACAATAAACAAACCCGCACGCACACAATCTGTGCGGCGCACCTAAGCCGAAACTTGGTCGAGAAACAACCCGAAGGCTATTCAGTTTCTCCTGTATTTCTCTGTAATTCTCTGTGTGATTACAATGATCACCCAATGCCTCTATTTATAGGCTTAACTATCCCTGAATCCTACCATAAATCTGATCCAGAACTATTTTCTAAAATAACTAGGTTTTTCAAAATAAACACTAAACCAAATAGGAAATAGACAAACAACAAATCTTACTACAATTATAATTAACTAATTAGTAAATACAAGTTTGGTTTAATTAATTCCAACAATTATCCTCTTTGAAACTAGAGGATCCAAACCGAACGAGCAGAGAATTTTGGACCACGCACAATTTGAATATTGGGACAGAAATGGTGTTTTACTTTTGACTTAGAGCATAGACAAAGACTCCTTCCCATGACCTGGAATTCTTTCATTGGATAGTCTTCTTCTTTTCCAAGTAATTAATGTTAGAGCTTTGAAGAATGTTTGAACCAAATCACACACAAACCTCCAATCCTAATTAAGTGCATGTACATTTGTCAAGACAGATGAACAAGAAGTCCAACTCTCGTACTCGTACTTGAAATGCCACTTACTACGTTTGCAGTCAAGAAAGCATCAAATTAATTGGAGAATATAGTTAAGTTTAACTATGAGGATGATTATGATCTGGTTTGCCATCAGTACGCTATTTTCATCAATCGGATTAGAAGCTTTACGCCGAGCAACCATCCCGGTTCCCCTCGCAGTCATGGATCGTTTGCAGCTTCTGATTCTTTTATCCCCAGGTTGTTCTGTAGTTTATGCTTTAATTTCTCTCATGCTTTTTGAAGTTCATGATGCGGATATTAAAGAGAGTTCCATTTATAAAGACATCTCAAAGTCCCTCGAAACCGGTTTCAACAAGCGTTTGTCAATTTCTACTATTTGTGCAGCTGTTTTACACTATTTTGTTTTTCAATCAACAATATTTGGATCTCTTCCCTACTTTATGCTGTTTCGATATTGATAAGTGATGTGAAATCAGAGTGGTTTGTCTCCAAATCCAAGCTCTCTTGGATTTTAATTTCACCACTGTTATGTTTTCCTCAAGTTTTAATTGCTTCTATCGTCAACTTGATCCCGCGTTTACATTTGCTAGTAGTAGCGCCTTACTTTGAATCTTTAATCTCAACATCTTCTACGGCTGCCCGGGCCTACGGGCGAAGAAGGTACATTGAAATTGTATGTGGGATGTTGGCAAATGCACTAACTGCGTACTACTTGAAATTCCAATCTGAGCATCTGATGCTTGCTTTCTTGTCCTTCGCCATAGCTTCCTTGGGAATTTTTGCGAATGTCAAGCCTTGTACTGATTTCGGGGTCATCCAGTTCTTGGTTACTTCGAGCATCCAGTGTGCGGTGGGCCTATTCGGGCTCCTCCATGCGTATACATTCGTCGTGCTTTTAGTCGGATTTGGTGTAATGGTTTTGAGGTGGAAAATGGAGTCAGAAGAACAAAAAATCTGGGGAAAAAAGTTGTGGCCTTATCTTATTACGACAGAAGGAGCTTCTGCTTATTTGTGTCCGATATTAGTTATTTTACTTGTATTCTTCTTCAGGGCATCTGGAAATATTCGTCATTTGATGCTTATAAGTTCAAATGCTGTGTATTTAACCTTTTGGAGGAGGAAACTTTTGTTCCTTGAGCATTCTGCAGCTAGAGAGGAAATCTTTGCTAATGTCTTGAACTGGAAGTGGTGGCGTGGCGTTAGCCACAGCACTAACCCAAGCAACCTCTTTTTCTATTTCCATTTCAGGGAGATTTTGCGCCGATTTATGAAACATATGCGCCGACAGTCATGCAGGCCGAACTGTCCAATACCACCGGTGTAAGCTGTCTATTTATAGGGAGGGTTAGGGTGGTGGTTAATGGAAGGACGTTGTAACTTTGAGATCATGAGTTTAAACAAGGTTGGTTGTAGACGTGACCATGCAAGACCCCCAAATTTATGAGGCCCCTAGGCTCCATAAATGATTATATATATAGTATACGTTATTAATTTATTATATATATGTATTAGAATATATACTTTAATTAACCTAATGCAAATTCGTCGTCAATCCCTCACCTCTATTTCCATTATATATATATATTATTTAGAGTTGCTGTATTTATGGTTTAATTATTTATATCTTCTTTTTGGTTGAAATATGTGATTTTGAAAGCATTATTAATGGATACTCCATTTGTTATATTAAAAGAGTTCGGTTCCAAAATATACAACTTATTATGGAGTTCAAACTACAACACATAAAATAGTTAATTTTCCACCTTTTATTCCAATTATATATTTGCTTTTTCGATGCGAGTTTTTTATGAACTGCACATTGTTATATTATTAAGGTAAAAAAAATAAAAAATTTGAAATGGGACTGTTAAGCAGCCAGAGAGGAAATCGGTACTTTATTTTGAACACAAAGTGTAGTACTTAACTTACCAAATTGAGAGAGTAAGGGATTTGACATTGTATGTTGCCCAACTAAGAAGCTAATCTATTGGTCCTATTCCAAACTCTTGCATTTTAGTAGTCCTCATTCCACTTGAAGTGTAAATTACGTCATATCCTTTGTTGAAACATATTAAATTCAGATATTATTCTCATGAATTTTTTTTGATTAAATCACTCCATTGGTCTCTTAAATTAAATGATTGGTTTCATTAGATTTTTTAATTTGAAAACATTTCATTTGTGTCTCTTAACTTGAGAAACTCTTGATTAAATCAAAAATCAAAAACATCCGTCAAATGTGCACTTAATTAATTCTGGTATTTTATCATTATAAAGTTTTCACATTTGCACTCACTTAAGGGGATTCTTTCATTGGATAGTCTTGTTTTTTCCAAATGATTCATGTTTGAACTTTGACGAATGTTTGAACCAAATCATATGCAAACCTCCAACATTAAGTAGAAACTCGTACTCGTAGGTGAAATGTCATTTACTGCGTTTACAGTCAAGAAAGCATCAAATTAATTGGAGAAAGCATCAAATGATTATGATCTGGTTTGCCATCAGTGCGCTATTTTCATCAATCGGATTAGAAGCTTTAGGCCGAGCAAACATCCCGGTTCCCCTCTCATTCATGGATCGTTTTCAGCTTCTGATTCTTCTATCCCCAGGTTGCTCTGTAGTTTATGCTTTAATTTCTCTTATATTTGATGAAGTTGATGCGGAGATTAAAGAGAGTTCCATTTATAAAGCAATCTCAAAGTCCCTTGAAAACTGTTTTAACAAGCGTTTGTCAATTTCTACTATTTGTGCAGCTGTTTTACACTACTTCGGTTTTTCATTCAACTATATTTGGATCTCTTCCTTACTTTATGCTGTTGTGATATTGATAACTGATGTGAAATCAGATTGGTTTCTCTCCAATTTGCACTTTTATATTTTCCTGAAACATTTATGGCTTCTATCGTCAACTTGATCCCACGTTTACATTTGCTAATAGTATCACCTTACTTCGAATGTTTAATCTCAACATCTTCTACTGCTGCCCGTGCCTACGAACAAAGAAGGTACATTGAAATTGTATGTGGGATGTTGGCAAATGCACTAACTGCGTACTACTTGAAATTCCAATCTGAGCATCTGATGCTTGCTTTCTTGTCCTTCGCCATCTCTTCCTTGGGAGTTTTTGCAAATGGCAAGCCTTGTACTGATTTCGGGGTCATCCAGTTCTTGGTTACTTCTAGCGTCCAGTGTGCCGTGAGCCTGTTCGGGCTCCTCCATGTGTATACTTTCATTGTGCTTCTAGTCGGATTTGGAGTAATGGTTTTGAGGTGGAAAATGGAGTCAGAAGTATCAAAGAGGGGGGAAGGAAGGGGGGGGGGGGGGGGGGGGGGGGGCAGAGAAGTTGTTTCCGTATCTTTTTAAGACAGAAGGAGCTTCTGTTTATTTGTCTCCATTACCAGTTGTAATACTTGTATTCTTCTTCAGGGCATCTGGAAATATTCGTCATTTGATGCTTTTGGGTTCAAATGCTGTATATTTAACGTTTTTGAGGAGAAAACTTTTTTTTCCTTGAGCATTCAGAAGCCAGAGAGGAAATCTTTGCAGATGTCTTGAACTGGAATTGGTGGCATGGCATTTGCGAAAGCGCTAACCCGAGCAACCTCTTTTTGTATTTCCATTACAGGGAGATTTTGCGCCGATTTATGAAACCTATGTGCAGACATTCATGCACGCCGAACTGTCCAATACCGCCAGAGTAAGCTGTCTATTTATGGGGATAGAAGGGTTGGGGTGATGGTTAATGAGAAAATTTTGTACCTCTGAGATCATGAGTTTAAAGATAAAAAATAATAAGAAAATAGTTGTCTATTTATAATTTTGCTAATTATAATTGGTGTGCACAAAGATAAGTATTTATTGGGCCTAGCCCAATAAGCAAAAGTGAACATAAATAGCAAGAAGATAAAAGCAGAAAAATGCCCAAATCATTCATTAGGTCGGTAAGTGGTTCAGTCAGAACGAGCTAAAGAAACATGCTTAGGTCGGTCATTAGCCTAGATCGGCTCTACTAGACTTTCCTGTTGACACAATAACAGTCACCATAACCAAGCCTGGGAAAGTTAGGTCAGAATAACGGTAACATTGATATGATAGCTAGAAATCACTATAGGACCAGGAACCTATTTTGAATATATGCAGGAATTACGCATAGCAATGATGGAAAATGAGCCAAAAGTCAGGCCATGATTGCAGGAGCGTAAAAGTCATCATAAAAAGGGGGAGAGTAGTTGGCAATACAGATCATCATAGCGCAACAAACGTATCAAAGTATGGCTATAAATACTAAGTCATCAGGCTAAATTAGGTATGCAATCTTCTCTATGCTTAAACTCTTGGTCAATACTGTTTATCTCTTTCTTTTGACCGACTTGATCGTCGGAGTTGAACAGGGGGGATAGCCCCGCTTCTTCTTTGTTGTTTGTCCCCTTTACTAGAATATTCTCAGTTATGATCCGAGCCCCACCTTCAGTTACTCAAGCTTTTTAGCTAGGATCCACATTCTGCTTTCACCCATCCGAGTGGCCAATTTGCAGAGTGGGCCTGAATATTCAAGATCTCTATCGGGCCAATCGGAGCATCTCTATTCCGGACATTTTGCGTCACATCAACTGGCGCCGTCTGTGGGGAACGTTTAATCAAGTTATTTCATCAATTTTTTTGCTTCACATCAATTGGCGCCGTCTGTGGGGAACGTTTGATCAAGTTATTTCATCAAATTTTCTCCATATTCAAAGAAATTTGTTGAAATCATGACACAAGATCGTTCGGGAGTGGATGCTTATTCTTCTAGCACCACCATTGCTTCTACCGTTGCAACTATGATTATTCCCGCCACTGCTGTTCTGGCCACTCCAGGATTTGGCCTCGGCTTTGTGATTTCCACCTTTGATATCCCTAAAACAAATACTACTTCAATAACATCTCTATTTTTCTCTCCTACAGAAGAATCCAAAAAGGAAAGTTTCAAGAAAGCTAGTTCTTCTTTCCACCCTCGGTAGCATCTCCAGCAGTCTTCTTAAAACCACAGATTTTCTGGGTCTGTTTTCTGGCTTTGTTCTTCCTTTTCTTCAATTGTTTAAGAGATTTCTCTACCTTAATTAGTATCATTCCTAATGAGCCTGTACTTGGGTTCATATTTCTTTGCATTCTCAACAGAACCATAGATCAATCCAAACTCAGTTGATTTGCCTCCTCCAAAGTGTGTCCTAAACTTGAAAATGAAGATGGCAGCTGGGTCCAAATTAGTGATGCATTCCTAAGTTGCTCAAAAAAATATCAACAACAATGGAATAAACATAGGTTCAACAGTCCTAAACTCATTTAATTAAGTCATTTGTAATATAAAGAATGCAGAGAGGGTGAAGAAGGTTGCCACCGTTATTCCGATTGCCGCTACCACATACCCAATATAAAAAAAAAATATTTAAAAAAAATCCTTTTGATAGGGAAAGTTTAAACCCACAAAATTAACTCACAAAGCTTCAAGCTTCAAACAATAAATAATGAATGGTTGAAAATCCAACAAAACAATTAACCCACAAAACCTTAACTACGGTGGAAGTTTTACAGCAAAGCAAAAATTAAAGGGTTCTCAGGAGCGATAGTCAGCGGCAGCGGCAAAAATTTCCGACGAGATGAAACCCAGCGGTGGCAATAACTTCCGCCAAAGGACCCAAAAAAAAAATAGAAAAAGGAAGCAACAGCGCCTTGTACTAAAGCCGAGACGATGATGGGAGCAATGGAGGCCGTGGATGATTCAGGTTGCAGCAGTAATGACGGCAGCAGCTGCGAATTTGGTTAAGAAAAGGAAAGAAGAAAGCCAAACGTCTTTCGCTTTTTTGGTGAGGGTGAAGATGGCGGAGATTAATGACAACATCAATGAAGATGGTGAAAATTAACGACAGCATCAGCGAAGAGAGCGGAGATTAACAATATAAAAGAATTGCTGCTCTTTCATTGAATATCGAAATAGAACAAAAGATCCAGAGATGAAAAGTCTGAATAAATTATCAAGTTTAATAACGTCTAACATATGGAGATGAAAGGTCAAGAACTTGAAGTTGAAGTGTGAACCCAATCGGTTCTTACAAAATTCCAGAGATGAAAAGACTGAACCTGAAGGAATTATCAAGCACCAAAAACGTATGAAGAGAAAGGCTAAAAATCAGGGGAAGTTGAAGTGTTAATCAAATTGGTTACAAATTGACTCCTTATTAAATTATGTTAGGATAGGTTACTAGAGGTAAGAAACTTAATTGTGTACTGATTATTATGCTGATTAGGATGCCACGTGTCAATATTTTAGGCAGTAAGTATGAAGGGTGTGTCATTTTATATATTGTAGATATATATATTTAAAAATAGTTTATATATTTATATATATAATATGTTAAACATATAATATAATTATAATTATAAGAAAGAAGTTCAAAAAAAGTAAATAGTTGAAATGGTTAATCAACTTTGCTTAAAGCCTTTCAATTTTAGCAAAGGGTTGCGTGTTCAAATTTGTGCAAGAGGAATGGAAAAATTATTATATTTATGATTCTCACATTAGAATCAGCGGGTTGGACCTTTTGGAACCGGAGGGTTAGAACCGGCGGTTTTGACTTGCCGGTTCCCTGTTCTCAGACAAGAGGAATCTCTGGCAGGTCCGGTTCCGGTTCTGGAACTTGGGGCCACAGTTCCAGTTCCAAAACCGGCGGTCCGATTCCAGGTCGGTTCATGTTCGAACCGGAATCGTGGCCATCTCTACCTGGAGGAATGACGTTGCTGGCTACGTGCCTGGGCTCTTGGGGTGGATGGTTGTGCGTAGGCCTAAGCTGCATCTGGAGCACCGAATTGTCCATTTGGGGCTGAGGTCGGGTCTGCCTTGCTTGGTCCCTCTAAATCTTGCAATTGGGTATGCTTGTGTAGTTTAGGGGCCTTCATTCATCACCTAATATCCTTTTTCTTTTTCTGCCATTTTTTGTGTTGCGAAGATTCCTCTCCATTGAGACTACCATCCTCTGAGTGGCCGACCATCCTACACCTTCGACAATATTTCAGTAACTTATCGAATTCCAGGGGCTGGCAGAAACCTTGACCCCTCTTCTCCAACCACACCCGATTTGGGAGTGGCTTAACAGATCTAATTCTGTGTAGACTCGAGCCACCGACGACAGGGATAAAGTTGCTGACGCAAAGTCATCCTTCAAAGCTCTCCCGAACATGTTGCCAATGGATAGCAAGGACCATTCATTATACAATTGAAAGGGCAGTTGTGGTAAAGAGACCCATACCGGAACAATTGACGATTCCGGTTGGGGATCGAAATCCGGTGTCCACTTTGTGATGCACAGGGAGTAGGCCCCAAAGTTCCAAACCGCGTGTAAGAAGCATCGACTGTAATCTTCATCAAGCTTGAAGTGTATGAGTACCTATTTTTGGTCGATCAAACCTATGTGGTAGGAGCCCGTAAACCCAGTAGCTTCTCTATTATTGTCCTTCCCCGAGAGAATTTTCCAATTAGCTCTCGTTGGAGAGGGGCTTCAAGCAGGTCCATCTCTTCATTCGTGAACACAAGGGCTAGATCTCCAAGATGTTTTGTGGGTGTTTTGAGGGGTAGGGGAATGGGTGGCGGCGGCGGTAGCCGGTGCTTGGTCACCACAGCCTTGAAATTGAGGCCTGCCGGCCGACCTCCATGGAATTGGTGTAAGGTTGGACTCTAGTGTTGGAGTTGAAAGCATCCGCCTAATTCGGAGCTCCCCTTTCTTGCCTGATTTTTTTAATCCAATTCCCTTTTTTCTTTTTGAGAAAATGTTCGAGAGATCATTCATTGCATTTTGTGTCACCCATATGTGATGTGAGCCTCCAATTCCAATTGATGTGGAATGGAGTACTCGATGTGGAATACTTGCCAAGGAAAGTCTGATTTGCAAGACATAGCTGTTAACCTCTAGAATCCTTACATTGGATTCGGCAGACTACTAAATTATCCTAAGATAATTTAAACACGTAATTCGAACCAAGCAAAGAATTAAAGAGTCGAAACAACATATGCAATTAGGCAGAGCAATTACCGAATAGCACATAGTTTCTGCAACTAGGGGTGTCAAACGGGCTAGTTAGGCGGGTATTGGGCGAGTATTAAATGGGTATTAAGTTAATGGGTATCCATTACTCATTCAATTAATGGTCTAAATTCAAATGGGTAATGGGTAGCTATGGGTACCCATGGGTACTTATAATACCCATTATACAAAAATATAATGCTTATTTAATGGTTTATTGATAAAAAATTTTCAAAATTTGTTAATTTCAATTTAATTCATTTTTATTTTTGAAGCGAATTTAAATTCTTTGAATTTATTATAAAAATTGAAATATTAAATATTGTATACTTTTATATTTAATCATATGCAATTTTTTTTTGTCCAAACATAATTTTTAATTTTTTTATATTTATATAAACCTGTGCATGCCCTGACCTCGACCCCGACCCGAGCCCCGAAACTAGACCCGTCCCGAAACCAGCCCAGAACCATAGGCGTGAACTGAACCAACCCAGCTTGGCCCGAACCCAAACCCAGCCCGAAACCTGAGCCTGAACTCAACTTGGAACCCGAACGAATTTTGAATTAGTATTTATAAGTGGGTAATTTAAAAATATTATAAAAGAATAAATGGGGGAAAAAAACGCAAAGTAATTGTAGGACATGAAAAATAAAAAAAAGAAAAAATAAGTTTGAAGAAAAAAAAATAAAATTGGCCCACTAAAATAGGTGAATTGTTGGGTTTTTGTTTATACTTTTAAGGGTAATTTTGGATGGGTATTTTTGGTACCCATGATGGGGCGGATTTTAGGATACCCATTGTGCTACCCTAAACCCGCCCATTACATATAGCCTAAGCCCATCCAGCCAATTATTTTTTTAGGTGGGTTTTATTGGGTTAATACCCAATGGGTTTGGGCGATTTTTGGGTTAATAGTTTTTTTTGCCACCCCTATCTGCAACCTATTGTAATCTATAAATCATGCAAATTATGTAAGCTCAAATAATTTAATATAGTATAATTAATACTTTCTCATAATTAACTCAACTGAAAAATAATGAAAGTGTCAAACAATAGCATTCCATCCTTCAGTAGGAGAGAAAAATAGAGATTCCATAATGGCCAGAACAATAGCATTATTATTGGAATAGAACTCCTTTTATAGTTTCCATCCTTCAATTTTATGTTTTTTCTGAAATTGGAGGAAACTTAATTCAGATTAGCTTAGTTTCAACCTAGGAGAGTAAAATGTCATCGCCTGACCTGAATTTGCAGGGAAGAAGGATTGAGAATGGAGCATTTGTGGGGCAGATTGGATTCTTGACATTTGAAGGAAGGTTTTCATGGAACAATAGAATACTTGCAGAATTAATATGCTTTCCAATTTCGATTTTCAATTTCGATAGAGATTTTGAAGAATCCGATCAGATCCGACATAAAAAAGAGGTCCAAAATTTTTTTAAAATGGGGAACATGCATATCAAAGTCTTGCCGATGAACATGCAATAATTATTAAGCAATTGGTCGATGCCATTCTGGGGAGGAGGAGGTTGAAATACTGAAGCTGAAAAAATGGACACATCCCTTCATATTAGCTGCAGCTAATGGAAGTGAGCCTATTTGCATACAAGTGAGTGGACACTAATTCATACAAGTAAGGGGATTGCTTTTCTAAATATGAGATACATTGTTTACTTTTACTCCATAACTGCTGCTTTAACTCTAGAGTTGTTGAGTTTTACACTATTAAGTTTCGACCAGTTGGTGAGTTAAACATTTGCTACCGCTTTAATTTTGAAATCTTGAGTGGGAATCTTTAAACAACCACTTTTATTTGTGAATTATATTCATCTATTATTGAAAATGAATAGACGACCAGGCTCTGGAACCTGTAAATACAGCTACACATGCAAATTTGACGAACACTTGACATTATGCAAACACAAAGTCATCCAGATTCTTAAAACTTGGGGAGATTATGTGGTGCAAGGATATCTGGCATCCCTAGATGAATGATGGGAATGACACCAGATGTTGTCGGCTTGTGACTTCCTCTCTTTGAAAAGAATTGGAGATCAATTACCACAAAAATTTGCAGATGCATGCCTATGACAACTTTTAAGATTAGGTTGACAAATACTTAAATCTAGTGTGAGCCAAGAAGGTATTGGAGATCAGTTCATTTTTTCAATATAATTATGTGATACAAAACATACCAAAAACAATTAAATTCAACCATGAATAACAAAAATGGAGAAAAACAACAAATCGGGGCATCGTCCTGCCTTGCATAACCTGACAATGCTAGTATATATTATAATAATATATAAACTAATAGTATACTTTTTATATATATTATTAATATAATATAAATAAGCATTAAATTAAATTAAAATTAATTAATTATTAAATTAAATTAGATCGAACCGCAACTTTCGCAAATGATGAAGATGAATTAAATTGAATATTCAAGATGTATTTATTTTGTAAAGGTTTCAATGCTTCAAAGTTCAAACTTTGATTTTCACGATTTATAATAAGGTATCACTCTTTTGATTTTTTTAAAAAATAATATATTGAGGTATTTATTCATCTCTATATATATTTTTTCACAATTTATTTTTGTATATTTTATTACATAAATCCTTTAATTGTTTAAATGTATGTAGCATTGCTACAAATTTTATTTTATTTTTGTAATTTTAATTATTTATAAATAATTGAGTTATTAATTGAGTCAAGATAAAATAACATTTATAAGTTAAAATTTTTAAATAAACGGAAAAGATTGGAATCAGAACGGGAACCATGATAGAACCAGAACCGTGACAGACTAGAACCGGAATTGTAACAGGACCGGAATTGGAACCGGAGCCAGCGATTTTGGAACCGGCACTGAACTGTCCCCTCAAGGTTCCGGTTCCACTAATTCATGAACCGTAACCGGCTGTTTTAGAACTATAACTGGCAGTTCCGGAACCGTGGCCATACCTACCTCCAGGCCTGCCCGCAGCCTATTGCACCAAGTGAGAAAATCAAGAATGAAGAATGATATTTTCTGATCACTTGTCTACCGAGTTACAAAAAATTGTACAAATATATAAGTGAAGAAAGCTTATAATCTATAAGGGAATTCAGTAACGACTAGCCTAATTTTAGGAGATAAACTGATTGTTTACCTTATACAGAAAGCATGATTGTAGGATATGTTTACCTAATTTACATAGCATAATTACAGCCTAATTGATGTATATCACAGTTGTTGTATCTTCAATATCCCCCCTCAAGTTGGAGCATGAAGATTGTGAATGCCCAACTTGCGAAGAAGAAAAGAAAAGCGATCACGTCCCAATGCTTTAGTCAAGATATCTGCTAAATTAAACTGAGTAGGAACCTATTTGGTAATAATGGTGCCAGCCTGCAAATGCTCACGGATGAAATAGCAATCGATCTCAATGTGCTTAGTGCGTTCATGGAAGACCGAATTAGCAGCGATATGTATAGCTGATTGAATGTCACAGTGTAAAGTGATTGGTTGAGGATGAGACAAAGAAAGATCAGCTAATAGACCACGCAACTATATCAGCTTAGCAGTTGTAGTAGCCATAGAGCGATATTCTGATTCTGCAGAGGAACGTGAAACAGTAGGTTGCTTCTTTGATTTCCATGAAATCGGAGCACCAGAAAAACATAATAACCTGTAATAGATCGTCGGGTCATTGGGCAACTTGCCCAATCTGCATCGCAGTAAACTTTGAGTTGGAAGTCACTATTGGCAGGAAAGAATATACCCTGTCTAGAAGAAGACTTCAAATAACGCAGAACATGATAAGCAGCTTCAAGGTGCGGATAACGTGGTTTGTTCATGAATTGACTGAGAAGTTGGACTGCATAAGCGATATCGGGCCGAGAAATAGTAAGATAAATGAGGCGTCCGACTAAGCGACGATACTGCCCGGGATCTTTTAAAGTATCACCGCATTCAGAAGACAATCAAAGGTGTTGAGGAATAGGAAAACCCGCTGCTTTGCTACCGGACATCCCTGTTTCTTTCAGAAGATCAATAGCATATTTGTGTTGGCAAAGGGATATTCCCTGTGGTGAGCGAGCAAGCTCTAAGCCAAGAAAATACTTAAGAATACCAAGATCCTTGACAGAGAAACATGTATTGAGATAACTCTTGAGCTTTTGGATTTGCAAGATATCATTTCCTGCAACAATCATATCATCAACATAGACAGGAAAAGCAATAAAAAAGGTACCTCTAGTCAAAGTAAAAAAAGAATGGTCATGATGAGATTGAACAAAACCAAATTTCTTCAATGACATGGAGAACTTGTTAAACCATTGGCGAGGTGCCTGCTTCAACCCATACAAGGATTTATGCAGCCGACATACACGAGTATCACCTGTTGTAAGATAGCATGGGGGAGGGGACATATAGACTTCTTCATGTAACTCACCATGAAGAAATGCATTATTTACATCTAACTGGTGCAACTCCCAATTTTTGGAAGCAGCAACAGCCAACAGGCATCGAACAGTAGTTAATTTCACAACAGGTGCAAAGGTTTCAGTGTAATCTAAACCTTCAATTTGTGTATATCCTTGGGCTACCAAACATGCTTTGTAGCGATCAATAGATCAGTCTGACCTGTGTTTTACTTTGAATATCCATCGAGATCTAACCGGTTTTTTTTTGCTGAGGGTAATGACACTAAACTCCAAGTATGATTTTGCTCAAGTGCTGAAATTTCCTGAGTCATAGCCTTACACCATTTTGGGTCTGTGATAGCCTGATGATTTATCTATTCCAGGAAGCTGGTACACAAAATCATCAAAATGAGCAGGAATACGGTGAGCTCTTTTAGGTCGTGATGTGTTAGGAGTTGAATTTTGTGAGGAATTGGATTGGGAGGTAGTGCTTTGTGGAAGTGTGTCTTGGGATGATGACATAATTTCATGGTTTGCATCAGAACAGGTAGGTACAGATTCATTATTCTCAAAATTAGTTTTAGTTTGCTGTATTAAGGAGTCAGTGGAAGGGGACTCATCAGGGGAAGAATCAACAATTGGTAAAGGAATAACAACATTTGATTCTTTTGAATGACCATGGGAACGAAAAGGAAATTGATTTTCATAAAAAATGACATCTCGTGTTGTAAAAATCTTGTGTGATTCCATGTCATAAACTTTATATCCCTTTTTTCCCATAGGATAACCAATAAAAATACAAGATTTAGAACGAGGTGCAAACTTATCATTTGACCTGCTTTTGTTATGAACATAACACAAACAGCCAAAGACGCGTAAATGAGTATAGGATGGAGGTTTTAAAAATAACATCTCATAGGGACTTTTTCCAGATAGTTTAGGTGTAGGGGTATAATTTATCAAGTATGCAGCAGTCAAAACACATTCATCCCAAAATTTGATTGGCAAATTTGCTTGAAAACGAAGAGCACGAGCGACCTCTAATAAATGATGATGCTTTCGCTCTACTATTCCATTTTGCTGTGGGGTATCAATACAGGACGTTTGATGTAAAATACCTTTAGCAGAGAAAAAATTAGACATAGATCCTGTAGTAAATTCTAGACCATTATCACTCCTTACTTGCTTGATACTACGATTAAATTGACTATTAACCATAGCATGAAATTGCATGAAATACTTTTGTGCCTCTGACTTGTATTTAAGGAGATAAACCCAAGTGCATCCTGTGCAGTCATCCACAATAGTAAGAAAATAATGAGCAGCAGAAGTAGATGGAGTTTTATAAGGTCCCCAAATGTCACAGTGAACTAAATCAAAGGGAAAATCAGATTTATTATGACTCAGAGGGAAAACATTTCGAGTTTGTTTAGCTCGATGACATACATCACAACATTTATTTAAATCTTTGGAAGAAAAATTGGATAATTTAGAAATTAATGACAATCGATCAAATGAAAGATGACCTAGCCTTTCATCCACAAAGTGGGTGAAGATAAATATGGAAGTGATGCAATTGCAGCAAATGGCAATTGAAGCCCATAGAAATAGTATAAACCATCATGTAATTCACCCATTCCAATCAGTTTCTTCGATTTGAGGTCCTTTAAAACACAAAAGGAAGAAAAAAATAAGGTCACACATTGAAGTGCTTTGGTTAGTTTACTGATTGAGAGAAGATTACACTTGAAGGAAGGTATATACATAACATGATCTAAAGTCATATTTGGCAAATTAATTTGAACAACAGATTGAACCTGAACAGATGTTCCATTTGGCAATCTGACAGGTAAAAATGAAGAAGTGGTTCTCATATTAGAGAGAGATGATGAATCACATGTAAGATGTTCAGAAGCGCCACTATCTAGGATCCAATCTGAAGTATCAGGAGATTGAGAGATCTTACCAACAAAGTTTGCTAAATTTGGGCCAGCAGAAGGGATTAAGGATATGAGTTGGGCATACTGTTCTTGAGTGAGATTAAAACCTTGATCCGTAGGCTGATTTGAACCTGCAATGACATTGTTAGATGAAACAAATTCTACCTTTTCTTTTGAAGTTCTTGCTTTGTTCTCCCACCCTGGAGGAAATCCAACTAGTTTAAAACACTTTTCTTTGATATACCCAAGTTTGTTGCAGTATGTGCAGTTGGGTCTATTTGTCCCTCCTTGCTGGTACCTTTGCTGATTTCTTATGAATTGTTCTCCTTGATTGGTAAAGGCTTTGGCAACGAATGCTGAGGCCTCTACAAGTTGCTTTTCTTCTTTGGTTACAAAGGCATAAGCCTTGTTGATTGAAGGAAAAGGCTCCATGTTTAGTATCTGAGACCGAATGATTCCAAATTGATCATTCAGTCCCATTAGAAATTGGACTTTTTTCGTCTCCTGCTCTGCCAAGATTTCTTTGCCAGCACCACATTTGCATGGATGAATGACAGAGTATGATGATAACTCATCCCAAAGACCCTTCAACTTGGTGTAGTAGGCTGCAACTGTGAGATTTCTTTCTTATGCAAGGCACATTTCTCTTTTTAACTCATGAATACATGGGATATTTCCTTGACAGAAACGTTCTTGCAAATCGCTCCACATCTCACACGCAGTATCGACATATGCGACACTGTCATGGAGTTCTGAAGCCAACGCATTGAAAATCCAAGAGATCACCATTGAGTTACATTTTCCCCAAACCTGTGTATCTTGATTATTCTCATCTGGTCGGGGTAGAGAGCCATCAACAAAGCACAACTTGTTTTTGGCTCGAAGGGCATTCATAATGGCACGTCTCCATGTTGGATAATTTTCACCTTTGAGAAGACAAGAAACAAGGATTGTCCCTGGATTATCAGAGGAATTCAAAAAATAAGGAGAATCATGCTCAGACATCAGCTTTGATGCTGATCCCTTGGATATACTTGACGAAGAAGGAGTTTCTTAACTCATGATTTTCAGTACTTAAGGATCAGATTTTAGTATAGCTCTGATACCATGAGAAAATCAAGAATGACGAATGATATTTTCTGATCACTTGTCTACTGAGTTACAAAGAATTGTACAAATATATAAGTGAAGGAAGCTTATAATCTATAAGGGAATTCAGTAACGGGTAGCCTAATTTTAGGAGATAAACTGATTGTTTACCTTATACAGAAAGCATGATTGTAGGATATGTTTACCTAATTTACATAGCATAATTACAGCCTAATTGATGTATATCACAGCTGTTGTATCTTCAATACCCAGTGCCCAACCGACCCCTGGCACCCCCGAAGCAGCCCAGGACCCGTCAACCGATCTACAGTTGGCTCCGGAGAGGGTCCAGTCACCAGTAGATAGTGACACGGAGGTTGTTTATGCAGATATTCCAACTCAAGGACCTGTATCTGATGAGAACGGGTCCAGGCATACCCGTCCATTTTCCTAAACGGGACACCATGACGAGTTGGTTGAAATGGTGACCAAATTTTAAACAAAAGGTGCCAATGTTTTGTTCATAATTTCGGTCATGCATGCACAAACGTGGAGGTTGAGAAAGTAAATGGTGCAGCCAATTATCTCCTTTAAAATTCAGCATGGATATACATACAAAGAAAGCAAGGAGTTGAATCAATTCAATTCAATGAAAGCTTGGAGTTTGAAGGAGTCAAAAAGCTGAACTTTATCAAATTTCTTGGACTAATAAGTCAATTCGGCTACACCTTCAATGAAGCCAATTTGATTCCATTCAATTAAGGCTTAGGGAGTTTCGGTCAAAGAAGGAAGCAAATGCATGGACTTTCCAGAATTCTAATGGTGGATTTTGATCAAAATTCAAGAAGTCCTATGGACCATTCAGCCATACCATTCAATGGAGAAAATCTTATTCAATTTACAGCTTTCATTTTCTATTCTAGAATAGTCTTATACTTTAGTCTATAAAAAGGCACTCTTTGTAATCATTTGAAGATAGCTTTGATGAAATGTAATTTGTGAGTTTGTTAACTCTAAGTTCTTTTAGAACTTTCCAAACTTATCAAGACTTCGTCTTGTGCCGTTCAAAAACTTATAGAACAATCTTGGTGAGTTGTTTGTGGCGTTTCTATATTGAGGTTCTCAGCATTGCACACTCGTGGGTCGAGGTTTCTACACAGAGGTTCCGTTTTGTCCATTTGTTGGTGGGTCGAGGTTTCACCAACCAACGGAGCAACCCTTAGAACGGTCGTCTCTATTGTGTTTTAGTCCATCTTCGGGATGGATCACATCAGAATCAGCCCAAGCCACGACCCTCACAGTTCCAGAAGGTATCGCCACCACGCCATTGTGGTCCAACATTGTCCGTGCCCTGTCTTAGGTCTTGGAAAAATAACACAAGTCCCTGCCTCTGCCTAGAGTAAAGCCTTTGAAGCGGATTTTCACTCCAATTCAAGCACACACACAATGCCTACGGACAGTGAGGCCATCGCTTATATGCCTACTAAGCCACCTGTTCCTGTTACACAATTGTCGGTCTTCTATTCACATGAGGTAGAGAGTGATGGCAACCATAGTGATGACAAGGGAGGTGGGTATGACCCTTTGGAAATGGATGACAAGGTCGAAGATGATGTGGTAGTCCAACCGCATGTTTCACAATCCAAGAGCAGGAGTCGGATGTTGAGTATGCACTTTGGAAGCTTCGAAACAAACCCAAAGTAGACTATTGTAGATTTAACAAACACGGATACATTGTTTCTTCATTTTCATTTTATTTTTTCTACAAATAATAAAATGGGTATCCAATCCCATTATTACTTTGGGGGGGGGGGGGAGAAGCATTGAATGATCTCTCTTTTTTCTCCGTTCAGTCGACTAAAGAAAACGAATGAGTTGGACCGGCCATTGTTTGTACTTGTGAATTTATGAGTGGATAAAAGTATGAATAATTCAAGATCTGAAATCTGTGACAATTTAATTAACTGAGTAAAATTCTATTACAGAGGAGTTGACATGGTCAGTGTTGATCTATCATTGATCAGACAACTAATTTACACAGTATGAAGGGAGTCCCGATCCTCTGTCCATTTTTCTCTGTCTTGTATTGTCCATTGAGGGTAAAGTAACGTTACTTTATTACTTATTCCTACTCCCTTCTTGTTCCTATCTTTACTTTGCCTCAATGAATAGGACAGGACAGACAAAAAATGGACAAAGGATGGGGACTCCCTCAAATGGGCACTTAATTCTGGTCTCTTGGACTCACTTAATGGAATTCTTTCATTGGATAGTCTTCTTATTTCCAAATAATTATTGTTAGTGTTGGAGCAAACGAACGTGTAAACATGATATGGATAAATAACGGTTAACATAAAATGACTACGGAATAACAACAGACAATAAAGACATAGAGATTTAACGTGGTTCGGCAATTTGCCTACATCCACCGCCGGGGAGCACTGAGAAAATTCCACTATGTCAAAACAGAGTATTACAACACTAACACTCACAACCCAAGCCTTATAGCACCACAAAGAACACTCACACCCAAAGCCCCTTTGAGTTATACACCTTCTTTTACCCAAGAGATAATCTCCCTTATCTCCCTAAGAAACCCCTTTCTTCCCTCTCCCAAATCACTCCACAATTGGAGCCTAAGAAAGCTACAAGAAAGAGAGAAAGAAACTCAAATTTTAAGCAAAAGCTTGTTTGCTTTGGTTGGTGCTTGGTAGATGAACCCAAGCATCTCCTTTTATAGGCGCCAAGAAAGAGATGTGCATCATGATCAAGGGGGTGTATTTCAAATGGATGCATCTCATCCATGCATTTCCATTCCAAGTGGTTGCATCTCATTGGTGACCAAGTGGTGTTTTTACAATTAGAAGTGTATGTATTTCAAATGGATGCATCTCATCCATGCATTTCCATTCTAAGTGGCTACATTTCATCCATGCATTTCTAATTGTAAAAACACCACTTGGTCACCATGCATTTCTAAGAGCAAGAAAACACCATTTGGCCACCCATTATTTGGACATCACCCTAATAATTCTCCACCTTGGACAAAGGATGGACATAATCTTTTCTTCCGATGCTCCCTAACTTGAAGATTCAACTACTAGCAACACCAATCAAGTTCAGTTAATGCCTGAACTTCTCTGTTGAAACTGGCTTAGTCATTATGTCTGCAGGATTATCCGTTGGGTGAATCTTCTCAACCGTAATAGCACCATGTACTATTACATCTACGATGAAGTGCATCCTAAAGTTGATGTGCTTGGTCCGTTCAGAGAACATTTGATTCTTTGTCAAATGTATCGCACTCTGACTGTCACACTAAACTATTGTCTTGTCTAATAGTATATCCAACTCGTCGACCAAACCCCGTAGCCATATAGCTTCTTTCACTGCTTCAGTGGCTGCCACGTACTCTGCCCCAATTGTTGACAACTTCGGTTGCAATGTTGCTTTCCAACTGACAGTGCACCCGTGAAGTGTGAAACACGTCAAGGATATTCTCTTGTTAAGATTTCCAGCATAATCTAAATCTACATATCTGACAACACCTTCAATGGTGTCTATGGGTTTTCCATAATTTAAGCCAATATCAGTAGTAACCTTCAAGTATCTCAAGATCCATTTTACTGCCATCAAATGGACCTTCCCTAGCTTTCCCATATATCGACTCACCACACTGACAGCCTGAGTGATATCATGCCTAGTGCAAACCATGATCTACAATATATTGCCAACAACACTAGCATATGGAACATGAGACATTTGCTCTATCTCTTCCTCAGTCTCCAAAGTTAAGTCTACCGAAAGTTTGAAACGTGCCGCTAATGGAGTACTAACAAGTTTTGCGCTTTTCATGCCAAAGCGTTCCAACACCTTCTCCATTCCAAGAAGTTTCTTTTCAGCACCCATATCTTTCACCTCGAACTCCGTAGTCAACTGAGCCTTTAAAATGTTGATCTCCGACATGTTCTCATAGGCACTCAACATGTCATCAACATACGAGAGAAAATTAATGAAGAACCCATCCTTGAGCTTCTTGAAATAAACACAACTATCATACTCGCTATGGCTGTAACTTTTCTCAACCACCCAAGTATGATTCTTCAGAAGAGATACAACCTCTTCTCCCATTGCAGCAATCCACTGTGCAGATTCTCCACCATTGACAACTTCACGATTTGACTGTGAATCGTGACTATCAATATCATCTGCTGCATTTAGTATGCCACTAAGTCCGCATGCCCATAACTTTGAGGAGGTTTGATCTATCTCCTCTGCTTGTCTCACGCCAAGGAATAGTGCTGCAATTGTTGTGTATTATTCTTCTTGGTAGGATGCTCAACTTCCTTTTCCATAACTTCTTACTCTGTTGAGGTTTTATTAGAAGGCCCCACATCAAGCTCCACCTTCTCACCGACGCTATTATCTTTTGTTTCTTTTACCAACTCCTTTTTCAGCATTTCTGCTTTATTGAAGGTCACATCCCTACTTGTGATGCATTTTCTTGTTTTCGGATACCAAATTTTGTACCCTTTGACTCCTTCGGGATAACCAAGAAATATGCACTTCTTTGCCATCGGCTCAAGCTTGCCTTCATTTACATGAGCATAGGCAGGACAACTAAATATTTTCAAGTCATCATATTTGGCAGGGGCACTTGACCACATTTCTTCAGGAGTTTTGAAACCAATAGTTGTAAAAGGATATCTGTTGACCAAGTAACAAGCCGTGTTAACAGCTTCCGCCCAAAACTCTCTTGACAACCCAGCATTTGAAAGCATACACCTAGCTTTCTCCAAAAGACTTATGTTCATCCGTTCTACAAGCCTATTTTGCTGTGGGGTGATTCTCACAATACGATGCCTCACGATACCATAATCCTTGTAGAACGCGTTGAATTTGCCTCCACAGAATTCCAAACCATTGTCAGTTCTCAGTTGCTTCACCGGCTTCCTAGTCTGCTTTTCTATCAAAGCCTTACACTGTTTGAACTTGACAAAGACTTCATCTTTGTGTTTAAGAATAAATACCCAAACCTTCCTTGAATAATCATCAATGAAGGTTAGCATGTATCTTCCTCGTCCAAGAGAAGCAACCCGAGAGGGACCCCATAGGTCAGAATGGATATAATCCACTGTGCATTTGGTTTTGTGAACAACCGCACTAAACTTTACCCTGCATTGCTTCCTGAATACACAATGCTCACAAAAGTCTAATTTTTCTGTTCTCTGTCCGCAAAGAAAATCTTGCTTACTCAACTCGGACAACCCTCTCTTGCTAATATGCCCTAATCGCATATGCCATAGCTTTGTGGTGTCAGAATTCGCCATTGATAATACTGCAGCCGCAGCTATAACGCTTCCCTGCAAAATATAGAGGCCACCAATCTTCTTTCCTTTCATCACCACCAAGGCACCTTTCAAGATCTGCATAGCTCTACCTTCAGTTTTAAAGCTACAACTGATGAAATCAAGTGTACTCAAGGAAATTAAGTTCTTCTTTAATTCTAGAATATGTCTAACATCTATCAGGGTCCTCACGATTCCGTCGAACATCTTGATTCTGATCATGCAAATGCCCACCACCTTATAGGTCGCATTGTTCCCCATAAGGACTTTTCCCCCATTAATGGATTGATAAGTTATGAACCAATTGTGACACATGTGGTATGAACACCCAGAGTCAAGAACCCACTCATCACTAGAGTTAGTGACAGAAACTAAAAGAACGTCCGCATCATCACAACCATCTGTTGTAACTGCTTCTCCAAAATCAGAAGATTTTTCTTTCTTATTTCCTTTAGCTCAGGACTGTCTTTTCTCATATGCCCTTCTATGTGACACAAGAAACACTTCATTTTCCTAGACTGAGATTTTGATATAGCCTTCTCTTTGCCTCTACTGTCAGTATTTCTTTTGTCAGTTCTCCCTCTTGCAACCAAACTATTCCCGGAACCATCATTTCGATTCTCTGATACTCTCTTTTTCAACTCTTTCGAGTTCAAGGCCACCTTCACCTCTTTCATTGTAAGATTCTCACAACCATACATCATAGTATCAATAAAATGATCATAGGAATCTGGCAAGGAACATAACAAATTGATCTCCTGGTCTTCATCATCAATTTTGACACCAATGTTCTTCATGTCGAGGATGATTTTGTTGAAGTCATCCAAGTGTTCTTTCATCAGCTTGCCTTCTTGCATTTGAAGAGTGTACAGTTCCTTCTTCAAATATAACTGGTTTGTGAGTGATTAGGTCATGTACAAGCTTTCCAGCTTCAACCACAATTTTGCCGTTGTATCCTCCTCTGAGACCTCCCGTAGAACTTCATCTCCCAATGACAACACTATTACACTGGTTGCTTTCTCCATAAGATCATCTTTTTTCATATCTGTAAGAGTCTCTGGCAAAGTATCTTTACCCTTCAATGCTTTTGTCAACCCTTGTTGTACTAGCAAAGCATGTATTTTGATTTGCCACAAGCTGAAATCATTTTCACCATTAAATTTATCAACGTCGTATTTTGTAGCTGCCATAATCCCGCTCAAAATAGGTTTTACAACACCACAGATAGACAACCAAAAACTCCCAGGAATGACTGGAGGGTTCACAAATGGTCCCACTTAAAACCCAGTCTACTTAGAATTTTCTATTGGCTAGTACCGTAGTGCCTGCCTATACCTTTCCAATTGAGCAATAACCTCAAAAGGCTTTTCTGATGCGAAAGATCAGACACAAGCCGCAACCACAGAGCATACTAAGACTTAAGAGTATACCGGCAACACCTCATTCTGATACCAGTTTGTTGGAGCAAATGAACGCATGAACATGATATGGATAGTAACAGTTAACAGAAAATAATTGCAAAAATAACAACAGACAACAAAGACACAGAGATTTAACGTAGTTCGACAATTTGCCTACATCCATCCTCGGGGAGCACCGAGAAAATTTCACTATGTCAAAATAGAGTATTACAATACTAACACTCACAACATGAGTCTTATAGCACCACAAAGAACACTCAACCTCAAAGCCCCTTTGAGAAACACTCATTTTCTATCCAAGAGATGAATTCCTATCTCTCTAAGAAACCCCTTTCTTCCTTTTCTTTTTACCACTCCAAATGAAGCTAAAGAAGACTACAAGAAAGAGAGAAGGAGAACTCAAAGCTTTTTGCTTTGCTTTGGTTTTCGGTTGGTGCATAGAAGATGAACCCAAGCATCTCTTTTTATGGGCAAGGTGCAAGAAGATCCAATGAATGAAAGTGATTTCATCCAAGGGCCAAGGGCCCTCCAAGGTGGTTGAATCTCTTCAAAGATTGTTTTTTTCTTCAAGCAAAGAAAAAACAACAAAACTACACCTGCAAATTCGTTAAGCCCTTTAACTATAGGATCATATGTCTAGTTTCTTGGGTTCTTCACTCATTAACTTTTGACTCTTTTAGTTCTTCAAATACTGGCTTGTAGAAAACACACAATTGCAGCAAACTTCAATGAGAAACACCCTAACTAAGAACATGAAGAGAGAGGAATTGAGAGAATTTTCTGATCTTGTATTATGAGAAAAATGGAGAAGCTGATTGTAATAATCACCTACTACTGCTATTTATACAAGTTCCTAAAGCTAAGGACTATGGATTATATAGTGCACATCAAGTGTAGCTAATCTAATCGTCTAACTGAATTTCTGCCAAAACTTGGCCACTTGTGTTAATCCAATCTAACCAGATGCCAGCTGTATGTAATTAACTTAACCAGACTCTAAAATATCTAATGAGATCTGACAGCCCATGAAGGAGAATCATCAACTTGCTGCAAATGGATTTGATCTACTAGAGGAAGCTCACCACAGCTTCCAATGTTGTTCCTCAGCTTCGGGTTTTGTTTTTGTGAGCTCAACTTGGAGCTTGCTGAGCTTACTATTGCCATATTCTGCACACCCGTCTCAAGCTGAGCTAGATTAAAGGTAATCAAGCCAAGCTTGGAACTGATAAACAAAAACTAAGGAGAATGAAGACTTTTGGTAAAAATGTCTGCCAGCTGAAGCTTGGATGGAATGTAAAGAGGATTGATCAATCCTGCTTTGTACTGGTTTCGAACAATATAGTAATCATCTCCAGGTGCTTTGTTCTCTCATGGAAAATAGGATTGGCAGTAATGTATAAGGCTGCCTGATTATCATAGGAAAATGGAATTAGAAATGTGATGGGAACTGTAAGGCTCTTCAGAAGGTAGCTGATCCACGGTAATTCATAAACTGTGGAAGCCATGCTTCTATACTCAGCTTCAGTAGAAGATTTAGAGACCGTAGCCTATTTCATGGACTTTCAGGAAATCAAAGAATCCCCAAGAAACACACAGAAGCTAGTAAGGGACCTTCTAGTTTTCTTGCAGGCAGCCCAATCTGCATCTGAATATGTAGTCATGTGGGATATAGGCTTTAGTGGATAGAACAAAGCCTTGGTAGGACTACCCTTTAGAAACCGTAACACATACTGACTCAATTGTTGAGTAGTATGAGCCAGGTCTAGTCTAGTGAAGCCAAGGTAAAGTAACCTTCCAATAAGTCTATGATATTGTTCATGATCTGTGAAAAGATGAGAGGTTTCATCCTCTAAGAGAATACCAGTAATCATAGGAGTGATGACTAGCTTGGCATCAAGAAGGCCAGAATCCTAGAGGATATCATGAGCATACTTGCTTTGATTCAAAGAAATACCAGAAATAGACCTTGCAATTTCCACTCCAAGAAAGTATTTTGCAGATCCGAGGTTTTTGATGGTGAATTTATCATGCAGGTATTGCTTAACTTCAGCAATTGTATAAAAACCACATATAATTATATTGGTGGTTATGAGAAGTAATATATATATATATATATATATATAAAATTAAAACTTGAATTTTCTAATCGAACAAATTTTTTTTAAAAATAAACTCTTTCAATGAAACGAATGAAGTAAACAATTTTTTTTTTTTTTTGATGATTCTTAAACCTTCCAATGAAATGAATGAATCTGGTGATTCTTGACCGTTGATGAATTCTAGGGGTAGAAAAAAAAATCATTAATCCAAAAACCTCCCAAACCCATTGATTTTTAACCCAATAAAACCCACATAAAAAAATAATGGGTGGGCTTGGGCTAAATATGTAATGAGCGGGTTTAGGGTAACCCAATGTGTACCCTAAAACCCGCCCATCATGGGTACCAAAAATACCAATCCAAAACTACCCTTAAAAGTATAAACAAAACCCCAACAACTCACCTATTTTAGTACGCCAATTTTATTTTATTTTTCTTCAAACTTATTTTTTCTTTTTCTTTTTTCCCATTTATTCTTTTATAATATTTTTAAATTACACACTTATAAATACTAATTCAAAATTCGTTCGGGTTCCAAGTCGAGTTCAGACTCTGGTTTCGGGGTGAGTTTGGGTTCGAGCTGGGCCGATTCAGTCCAGGCCCAGTTTCGGGCTCAAGTCGGGTCGGGGCATGCACGGGGTTTATATAAATATAAAAAAATTAAAAATTGTATTTGGACGAAAAAAAAACTACATACGATTAAATATAAAAGTATACAATATATAATATTTCAAATTTTAGAATAGATTCAAAGTATTAAAATCCGTTCCAAAAAAAAAAAGGAACTAAAAAGAAATTTAAAAATTTTTATTAATAAACCATTAGATAAGCCTTACATTTTTTGTATAAAATGTATTATGGATACCTATGAGTACCTATAGCTACCCATTACCCATTTGAATTAAAATCATTAATTAAATGGGTAATAAAAACACATTACCTATTAACTTAATATCCATTTTATACCCGCACAACCCACCCGTTACACCCCTAATGAATTCCACTGCAACGCTGATACGGAAACTAAAGGCCTGAGTTTTTTATGGATTTGGTAGCATTTATAATAAAGCGTGTACACTCATTTACCTTTAAGGATACACTAATTGATTTGATAGCGATTTAAATATTTTTCTAAAACATATGAATTAAATATACACATATTATAATATTAAATTCTGTAATGCAAAATGGTATAAAATTTTACAAAAATCTAACACCAATCAATTTACACCAGGCACGATTTTTTTGAGGCGCACCAGGCACGATGTTAATTCGGCGCAATCTTTAACGTGCTGATAGTGAAGAAGTCGGGTTGATGTCAATTTTTAGTTTTTATTAGTCAAAACTGCAACTCACAGCTGGACACTATTATATGAAAATGTACATTCCGTTCTGGTTTTTGCTAAGCTCGAGGCATAGCCAATACACTATCATATTTTAAAAATGATTTTGAAAATATATTTTTAGAAAAGAATTTTTTAAAGTAGAAAGTGAATTAAAAATGTGAAAAAATGTATTAAAAATATAAAAATATATAAAAAAATTGCACTTTTGGTCCATCTTCTTTACCATCGTTACACTTTTAGTCCATCTTTTTTCATATTTTGGTATTTTTTTTTTGGTCCCTCTTACCAGTCATTTGTGGTAAGAATGAAATTTTTAAAAAATTGTGACCCTTCTTTAATAAATTACGAAAACTAAACCTTTTAAAGTGTGAACATCGACTCTTCTTGGGTGAATTTGGACCCTTCTTTGTAAATTACGAAAAACTAAACCCTTTAAAGGTTTGAGTAATTATTATTTGGCCTAAAAAATTTATAACTTTTTCAAAACAGTCCAAATTACTGTTGACTTCATAGGTCAATCGGTAAGATGGACCAAAAATGCCAAAATGTAAAAAAAAGAAGGCCAAAAGTGCAAACTTGTATAAAAGAGGGACCAAAAGCGTAACTATGGTAAAAAGGAGGGACAAAAAATATAATTTTCCCAAAATAAGATATTATTCTAAATGCAAATTTTCGAAAACATATTTTTGAAAATATGCTAACGAGCATACCTGTTAGATATATAGTTATAATAGATTTATGGTAATAGTAAGTTTATGGTAATAATAGATTTATGATAGTGATAGGTTTAGTTTCCTTATTGGATTAGGGTAGACTAGTTCGTAGTTCTATATATACTCTTGCTTGTCCTATTTGGGACGGGATTATTCAGTCGTATTGTTTAGTTGTTCTATTGAAATTATAAGTTTGATTGTTCTTCTTTTTCCCTGTTTATTTTTTTCTTCTTTGACAATTCTTAACATGGTATCAGAGCTAAGGTTGGAAATTGGAAAACCGAAGAAGAAGAGAAAGAAAAAGAAGAAAAAAAAAAATTGCTGCTTCGATTATATTGAGTTCACGATTTGGTTCGAATAAAATTTGCAATTTGCTTCAGTTTTTGATTGAGTTGTGTTTTGCTTTTGGTTTGGGCCGCAGAGGATTCTTGCGATGGTGATTGGAGTTGCTGTGCATTAATTAGGTAATTGAATTTGTTTTTGAATTTGGTAGACAATTTGGTTTTAAGAAATCTTAGTTTCTTGAGAGTTTTTTCAACCAAATTCAAATGGAACTACTGATTTGGATTTATCCATTTACGGTTTGGCTCTCCTTTTTGGTTCTGCCGAATTGATTTCATTCTCAAATATGGGTCAGTTTTCGAGGGCAGCATATTTTTGAAATTGAGCTCTTTGTGCTGGGTTGGTAGCCGCGCATGCAGGGATGTATCGGATTGGGAAAATTATCATCGGAGCATCCAAGCTTTGAGCTCAGACGTAGATTAAAGCTGAGACTTGGCAACGAGGGCTGGGTTATCGATTTGAGAATTCTTCCTAGATTTATCCGAGCCCTCAATGCGTCGGGGAAGCTTGGATGAATTGGGTTTCGCAGGCTGTGAGGAATGGAGACGGTCACTACCGGTATTCAGTCTGGGTCAACGGCGATATGGCGGTTCGGTCAGAACTGTTTTGAGCCTATGGCGGCGCTGTTCTGGAAGTGGATTGGCTTCCGGGTAGGTCAAACTATCGGGTCGGGTCGGATGAATTGGGTCTGAAGCGGGTCTGCATCTTGGGTTTTGCGGGCCTAAGAGAAACGGAGAGGATGCGCTCAACAAGTTTGTTGGGCCAAGATGAACAATCCAGCCCAGAGAGGGTTGGGATTGGAATGGGAAACTTGGTTTTGGAAAGAATTTGGTAATTTGAATAGTCGACTTCGTTTGGTGGCAATTTTGGCAATCGACTGTAACTTTGGGCGGCGTGGCGGAGATTTCCGATAGTCGCATTTGTGAGAGGTCTGCTTTGGGCGGTGTGGCGGAAGTTTCCGTCAATCGCAGTTGAGGCTTCTCTGATTGTTATGTTTCCGGCGGCGTGGCGGAGGTTTACGATAATCACGTTTGTGTCATCTTCTGTTTCCGGCGGCGTGGCGAAGGTTTTCGACAGTCGCATCTGTATTTTCTTGGTTCGTTTATGATTAGCAAACTCTCGTTGACTCGATTCATCATGAGTTTGAGAGGGGATGTTAGATATATAGTTATAATAGGTTTATGGTAATGGTAAGTTTATGGTAATAATATATTTATGGTAGTAATAGGTTTAGTTTCCTTATTAGATTATGGTAGACTAGTTCGTACACTACTACAAAATCTCCCTTAGGAGGCGGGTCATAAGGGGTGCAGGACCCACCTCAGCTGCGAGCACCTCCATTTGGAGGTGCCCACACCCGCCTCCGTTAATTAGATCATTGGAGGCGGGTGCACTCCAATAGAGGAGCATTGGAGGCACAAGCACCCGCCTCCATTAAGTGTTATTCGAGGCGGGTGCAATTTTGCACCCGCCTCCAATAACCCCTCGTAAAAAAAATTTAATTTCTTTTTTTTTCACTTTATGGCTTTAGTAGGAATCGAACTCGCGCCTGGAGTTTCACTTAACTCTTGCACATTAAATTTACCACTACACTACATATACTTATGTATTTAATATTAAAATCGAAATTATATATTTCTTCTAAAACTTGTGATTTTTATTATCTACTAATTTTTCGCTTCGCTAGAATCTCGATAAATTTTCAAAATTATTTTCAACAGTCCAAAATAAAGACAATTTTTGATCTAGTATTGAAAATTAAAAAAAATCGTTTTCGTGTTTTGAAATTGGAGGCGGGTGAAGGGGTCACCCGCCTCCAATTACCTCCCTAATTGGAGGCGGGTGACCGCTTCACCCGCCTCCAATTACTCCTAATTGGAGGCGGGTGATACCTTCACCCGCCTCCAGTAAGCTATTAGGGAGGTAATTGGAGGCGGGTGACCCCTTCATCCGCCTCCAAATTTTATTTAGCCACCTTTGGAGGCGGGTATTTGTACACCCGCCTCCAAAGGGGCGCCTCCAAAGGGGCGCCTCCTTTGAGCATTTCTGTAGTAGTGGTAGGTCTATATATACTCTTGTTTGCCCTATTTGGGACGAGATTATTCAGTCGTATTGTTTAGTTGTTCTATTGAAATTATAAATTTGATTGTTCTTCTTTTTCCCTGTTTGTTCTTCTTCTTTGACAATTCTTAACAATACCCTATTGTTCCCAAAATGGTTATCCTAACACATTTAGGATGGAGTATTACGTGTATGGAGGATAAATATGATGTACCTATTTGCGTCCATTAGTATTCATCTCATTCCTCCCCCCATTCTCCAGGAGCCCGAATTGTTTTCTTTTCTTTGTTTTATGTTGTCTCCCTTGTGGAGTTTGATGTCTCCTCTTGTGGGAGTTTGATGTCTCCTATTTGGGAGTTTTCTTCCTCCTTTTGATGGAGATTTCTTTGTTTTTGTCTTTATTTTGTATCAACTCTTCCAGATCAGTTATCCGTAATTATATAAGTTCTCATAGTGATTGAAAAAGGAAAGCAAAAACTAATCTGGGACCAGTTTGATCAAAGAAGAGAACTTTCTACGTTGTTTACTGAAGAGAAAATACAATCTGGAGTTAGATGTGCGTAAAACTCAAGATTTGAAAATACTACTATGGACTTGGAGTTAACAGCCATTTAGATGAAGTTTTAGTTTCAAATTATGTAGTAAAAATTTCATGTATTTATTTCTCAATATCATTGTATTATCTTTTTTAGTATTATATTGATTATGAGATCAACAATGGAGTTTTCATTTAGAATTATTGTCTTTCTTCTTTTAGAATAAAAAATATTTTTAAAAGTAGATTATTGTAACGGAAGGAATATCATCAACTATAATACACGAAACCGTTTTCGCGGGACGTGATACCATAGAGGGATAAAATAAACATACTAATTGAAACTATTGCCTTTTTCCCACGAATTTGCATCATCTATTACACTTTTATTTAATAATTTTGTTACACATTTTAATAACTCATTATAAATATTATTTTTTTGGGTTAACTTTTACAATAATATTCATTTCTATCATTGTAAATTTTATGACTAAAAATTTATTTTTTACGTGTAATTTTAGCTTGTTGAAATTAAAAAAGAATATTTTAAAAAAATTAAAAATGAGATTGGATACCCGCTTTATTAATGTTGGTAAAGTAATAAACAAAAAATTCCAAAGACATAAAGTAGGGCTAACAACATCTGGCTCTAAACATGAAAAAATTCAGAAAAGAAACTTTCCCTTTTTTCCACAACATGTGAAAAGAAAACATTTTCGATTTTATTATTATTATTATTACTATTCTTTCAAATAAATAATTTTAAGGTAGGCTTTTTTCTTCATTCAACTTTTACAAATGTTCACTTTTTATTAATGTTAATGTACAATATTTAAAATAAGTAATTTGATACTATTTGTTTTATTAATACTCTTACTTATTAAATTTGAGTTAAATTACATATAATTATATTAGTAATGTAGGAGAAGTAAAAAATTTAAAAATAGAATGTTTAATTGGAATAAAAAAATGTTCTTAACAGTGGATTCTTTTAATGACGTAGAGAGAGTAAAACTAATGAAATTATAAATATAACATTTTGTTTGTGTTGATTAAATAATAAATATGTAAATTTTCTAGATATCATAATAAAAAATTGTACTATTTGCATTAAAAATATGAAGGACAATAAACGAGGGTACTTTTGAAATAATGTGTTCAAATTCTTCTTGAAAACGTTTCTACCCCTTTAAATTACTCGCCCATCTCTCAAGTTAAGACGATAGGAATGTGATATTAATTACTTTAATATAACTGCGATAATTATGAGTTAAATTCAATCTTTTCTTTACATGAAAACCATACGCAATACTTTAACACATATATTTAATATACTTTATATTTTTTGTTTTAACACATACGTAGGAGATCTTATCAATGGCAGAACATATACCTCATTCACAATTTTGATCTTCTATCAATCATTGTTCCGTTATCGAATTCTATGGGCAGTCGGGTTCTTATATAGGAATTTTCCGACAAAATCTATGCTTATTTAGCAGGGTTCCATCTAGATAGGCTCGTGTTCAAATATGGTTGCACTCATTCTCTGGGGCAAAACCCTCGAATTTCGCCACAAATTCTGGGTCAAAACGCAAAATCCACGGACACGCATGAACACTGAACCTAAACCATTTCTTCCAGTTAACAGATTCTTGTGCATTTTGGTTTGGTCTTTAACGTTGACGTCGTGAAAATGAACTAATTAACGTTAATTAAAGCAAAACAAACAGAACGTGCCTAGGTAATTACTAATTGGTCTTCAGATTTTTTTTTTTATAAAAAATGACCGCTTTAATTAAGGATTGAATTGAATTCAACTCATTCACACCTCTTTTGACTTAATTATATTATGGTGATCATCTATGTGGACCAAGAAATCTAATCCCCTGACTAGTTATCGCTACATATATTAATACTCCCTTCCTTTTCTCATTCGCTTTATCGAGTAATACAACTACTTATAAGTTACAAAATACAATTTTAAAGTTGGCCCTGGTGTATCGGCCGAAAGGCGCACTTACAAAGGGTATGACTATAGTCTCTTTATTGAATTATTCATTGAGTGGATAATGACTTATCCAATGAATAATTTCATACATAAAGGAATTATTATGTTTTGCTATAAAATAAATACAAAATTAAGGGGTTTGATTATTATTATTATTATTATTATTATTATTATTATTTTAGGGGTTTGATTATTCTTTTATCTTTATTTTCCCTGCCAATTGATTAAAATATAATGCTTCTGCATCCTTTATTTGAATACCTCTGCAAGGATTCAGATTCGGATTCAATAATTTGTGGAAATTTATGCTAGGTTAATTATTCACAAATCTACAGTAAGTCCTGCCTATTATATATCTTTCCATCACATATAAAATGAGTTATATATATATATATATATATCAATTTTTCTTTTTGTTTCAATAAAAAAAGTTTATTCATTTTCAATTTGTCTATATTATTTTAAAGCTTAATTGTCTTTTGCCCCTTTCTACTTTAAAGGTATTTTAACTTTTGCCCCCTGATTAACAAAATTGATCTATTGCACATTTGACCGTGGTCAAAGGGGTAAAAAATGTCGAAAGATTTCTATGCCCTTCACTTTGTGTTGTGATATCCAAAGTCCAAACAAACCATCATTAAAAAATATGAGAAAAAGAAATTCACCCGAAATACTATTTTAGTTATTTAACCGAATTATCATCTACACCTATAATTTTTATTTTGTTTAACTGGTAAATTTCAAAACACGCTTCAAAATAGATCAAAAATATTCCCCCATTATTTTATGAAATACCCAAAAAGCCCATTGGAAATAACATTTTTATCAAGGAATTGAGGGTAATTTAATCATTTTATAAAAATTAATAGGGTCATTGCTGAGCCAATAATTTTTTGATATCTTCCAAAACTCGGGGTTTGTTTTGATTTTTTATCAAACCCTGATGGATGCTTTGGATTTACTCATTTTTAATGACCGGGTAATTTGGGTAAATTATATTTTTGCATTCTTTAAATGTAATTTGGAGATTAAAATATAAAGTGAATGGTATAAATGTCACTAGACAATTTTTACCCCTTTCACCAAAGGTTAAAGGGGGCAAAAAATATATTTTGTTAATTTAGGGAGTAAAAATCAATGTACTATGACAATGCAAGGGGCCAAAAGACAATTAAGTCTTATTTTAATTACTAATATAATCAGGTGTGATTCAAAGTTAACTCTTATTTAGAAAGCAAGAATATAAATAAAAAATATAACATCAAATTACTTATTTTAGATATTAGTTGTACCTTATCCCTCATTATATAAATTGTAAAATTTTAAATTGAACTCTTTTAATGAGACATGAAAATATATGTGTGGGTATATAATATATATGAGAGTAATATTTATCAGGATGATCTTGAAACAAGCTATATCAAGACTCATTAAACATTCAATCACAGATTGCCACTTAATTTTTTATAAATTGATATATTCTAATCATATGGTATACTTATCTTATGAAAATTAAATTTTACATTTATTAATGTAAATATAATTATATGGAATATTCTTTAATCTTGTATTTTATTATAATTTCATTTCTTAATTAAAAAATCAATATAACTATACCCTACACACAAATAAGTGAACCCTTAGTCACAAGATTTAATTTGTTAAAAATAAATATCAACGAAAAAATTTATCTCAAAAAATTAAAATAACTATACCCTACACAAATAAGTGAACCCCTTAGTCATAAGTTTTAATTTGTAAAAAAATAAATATCAGTGAACTATACTCTATATACAAATAAATGAACCCTTAATCACGAGATTTATTTTGTTGAAAAGGAATATTAATGGTAAAATTATTAAACTATCCCAAGTGATTTATTTTATATTGGTAAAAGATTTAGGTAGATCTGCAACTAAAATTATTTTATTAAGTTCAATAATTATAATAAGGTAAAAAGTAATTTCACATGATAAGTATACAATAACTATAATATATAAATTTATAAAAAATTAAGTGGCAGTCTGTAATTGAATGTTTAATGAGTCCAGATATAGCTTATTTCATGATAATCTGACAAATATTAAACTTATATTACTAATTAGTTTAATCCAATTAAAAGATTAGTAATTAATATTATCAAATCCCCAACGATGCAAAGCGACTATTAAAGTGTTGTTTTCGAATACTTATTTGGGAGTGGGAGCCATGGAAATTGGGAAACGGAGGTTGCCAGCAGAGGTCATCCTGATCAGGTCCCTCCCAAACATCTTAGGGGCACTGTATTAATTATAAAAGAGACAGTTTTTTGTATAACTTGTCGGACGATTTGACGTGCTTTTCTTTTTACTAATATTATTTATAAATATGTGATACTTTTGTTTTTATTTTTTATTTTTTATAGGTGATACATTTTTAAATAAGTAATACTTCAACTTTTAAAATCGATATTTTTATTTAACTACCAAGCTATATTATCTTTTTTCTTTTTTTGGAAACTGGTAACACCTCAATAATTAAACTTGATACATTATAAACTGTATAAACTAATACTTTTGTTTTTCAGTACAAGCCATATTTATTTATTAGCTAGAGACAAGCAATATGATCAGTAAAACTTAATACATCAGATTCTATAAGTGGTATACTTTCAGAGGGTATATGTAAAATTTTATAATATACATGTGATACTTTTAAGGTTACTCAATACTCAAATCTTAAAAAGGAAAGTATTATATGTTGCTAAAATTTTCTAAGCAATTTGCGTTGGACCATTTGACAGAATGATACAAGTTTTTGCAATATAAAAATTGAGATCTATAGAGTAAAAGTATGTTTAATTAAAGGTTGAACTTTGATAATTTCACAAATTTAATGTGAAATTAGAAAAATAAAAACAAAATTGGAGCCCTAAAAATTGTGGGGCCTACGTAATTGCACCTTTTACACAAGTTTAGGCCCGACCCTGATCTTGATATCAACCATTCGCAACGGGGTGGCGGCAATGTGTCCTCCAAGAGTATTGACGGAGTTTAAATTGAATTATTGGATGAACCAACTAACAATGAAGTTTATGATTAAACATTTAATTAAACAGATTCAACAATTAATTATTTGGGATAAAATTGTACACTTTAGATTGATATAATTTTTACTACCACAAAACAAGCTTGTAACACCAGCTCTCTTAACACCCTTTGGCTTAAACACCGATGGTAATGACAAAAAACATGAATTATTGGCATTAGGTTTACGAATTCGATATTAATGATAAAATTTTAGACTGGGTTTGTTAATACCCAGTGCCAATGATGCTCTTTAACACATGGTTATCTCATAACTAGTATTAAAAAAATATCGGTTTACATTAAAGAATTATAACTATATCAGTACTTTCTATAATATAGCAGCTCCCCACTTCCATTTACCATGCTCTTACCTTTCAGTACTGTAAACAACGTTTCGTCTTACTCAAAATCCTTATATCATTGCCATCCCTGTTCGAATCAAGTCCTGGGATGAAGTAACCCTTATTCATCAGTCACGGACAAACGAAAGAAAAGTAAAAACACCACTTATTCGGTTGATGTTTATAAGTTGAGGGTACTTAATTTGTTTTGCAAGATTTTACCATTTTTGTTGTTTTGCTTCGTAGTCTTCTATGGAAGAGATGCCACTTTCGTAATTTGTACGGAGAAAGTGAAAAAAAATCTACGTCTAAAGGTATAATATCTTTATAGTTTTGTATCGGTAATGTTTAGAGGTTTAGGGTATATGTTTAGATCGAATCGGCACCTTTGCAGTGAGATTTTGATCTAAAATTTGTGTTTATTTTAGCATTTATTTTTTATTTTACTTTCTTGGCGTTTTATAGGGTCTTCATGGTCTTAGTGTTTTTATGTTACTGTTTTAGATCGAATCTCCCTCTCTTTCTCTACATTCTTCGGAAGAATGAAGGAAACAATTTTACTTTCATTTTTCCGATTTTTGTTATAAAAAGGCTAGATAACAAGAAAATAAATTTCAAATCTGATTATCTTGGTTAGGTGAATGTTTCAAAAATGTTGTTTCTATTCTATTGGGTGCAAGTTGATCTATATCGGGGATATATTTCATCTAATTAAAGTGTACTTATATATTAATATAATCGTGATACATTATATATTAAATTGGATATATGTGTTTTTTTTCACTACAGATATGAAAAAAATATGTCATACAATATGTGTAAACACTAACTGTATATAGGGGTGTCAAACGGGCGGGTTGGGCGGGTATTAAATGGGTGTTAAGTTAATGGGTAATGGGTACCCATTATCCACTCAATTAATGGTTTTAATTCAAATGGGTAATGGGTAGCTATGGGTACCCATGGGTACCCATAATACCCATTATACAAAAATGTAAGGCTTATTTAATAGTTTATTAATAAAAAAAAATTTTAATTTTTTTTTTAATTTCATTTTAATTTTTTTTAAAGTGAATTTTAATTCTTCGAATATATTCTAAAATTTGAAATATTAAAATTTATATACTTTTATATTTAATTGTATGTAATTTTTTTATCGAAACACAATTTTTAATTTTTTTATATTTATATAAACCCGTGCATGTCCCGACACCGAAACTGGGCCCGGGCCAAAACTGGGCCCGAAGCCCAAAACTGATCCCGGGCTGAAATTGGGCCCGCCCCGAAATCGGTAAAAAACTAGGCCCGAACTAGGCCGGCCCGGCCCGGCCCAAACCCAAACCCGGCCCTAAACCCAAACGAATTTTGAATTAGTATTATAAGTAGGTAATTTAAAAATATTATAAAAAAATAAATGGAAAAAAAACGCAAAGTAATTGTAGGACACGAAAAATAAAGAAAAAGAAAAAAAATAAGTTTGAAGAAAAAAATAAAATGAGCACACTAAAGTATGTGAGTTGTTGGTTTTTTTTATTTTTTATTTTTTTATTTTTATACTTTTAAGGGTAATTGTGGATGGGTATTTTTGATACCCATAATGGGCGGATTTTAGGGTACCCAATGGGCTATCCTAAATCCGCCCATTACATATTTAGCCCAAGCCCACCCAACTCATTATTTTTTAAAGTGGGTTTTATTGGGTTAATACCCAATGGGTTTGGGCGGTTTTTGGGTTAATGAGTTTTTTTGGCACCCCTAACTGTATACATCAGATGATAAATTTGGACAATCGATAGGCACATTGTCAGATTGTCAAACAATCGAACACAAGTAATTTTGGGAAAAACAAAATACTTGAGCACTTCTAGACAATCTATAGCAGTCAAAAAAAAGAAGTATATTAGATAATTAGGAAAGGCACTCTTCAAAAAGTGAGTTCGAAAAAATAATAATATATATAAAGGTGACGTGACCTTGCTATGACTCCATGGCAAGAGAAATCCAATTGTTTTTGAGTCTGCTTCTCCTGGAGTGGGAGCTATGGAAATTGGAACACGGAGGTCATCCACCATTCGCAACGCGGTGGCGGCAGTTTGACCTCCTATTTATAGCTGTGAGTTGTGACGGAGTTTTAATTTAATTATTGGATTAACTAACAAATTAATAATGAATTTTATGATTAAACACTTAATTAAACAGATTCAACAATAAATTTACTATAAAAGTATACTTTGTCTGTTTCATTAGAGTAGTTTTTTTTTTTATATAAATTAATCGTGGATTGGCTACTCCTTTTATTAAAATAAAAATATAATTACAAATCAAACCATCATGGCTGTCAATTAACGATATTTGGTATAATTTACGGGTAGTTTTCGCCTAAGGTAATGCTCATGATAAGTGCTTGATGATTGTTCGAGCTTATTGGGGTCTAGAATATTTCGTTCTTCTTCATTCTCGCCATTTTCATCATCCGTTTTTCAGTGACCATATTCAGTCTTCCCATCATCCTCTTTGTTGTCACTACAGGTAATCGGTATATTGGGAACCGCTGGTGTGATTGGTATATGTGACTACGCTGTCATGCGATTTAAGAGTTGAGCGTTGGTTAACAATGTGTTTGAAAATTTTGGGGTAAACAAACTATTGAGGGGGATTAACTTCTGTACTGGGGCTGAATTCGCTAATTGCATTGACCTAGTATACCGGAGAGTATTTTTATTTTCAATATACATGTTTTCATCAATAGACAATATATCGGAGAAAAAAAACTCGATAAACAAAATATCAATGGTTAAGTTCATAACTGTGATATTTCATAGGCTAAATTCGATACACAAAGATCAAACTCAATACTCAATAAGTTAGAAGTTAAACTAGATATGTGATATTTCAACACATCAGAGACTAAACTCGATATGATAGAGGTTAAATTCAATACGCAATATATCAAAGAGTAAACTCGATACAAAATATTTTAGTAGATAAATTCATAATTTTAATACACTAGAAGCTAAACTCAATTAATACGTGATATCAAATACTAAACTCAATATCTGAATTTTCATAACATAAACACAATACACTCAATATGTGAGTTTTTATCATAGGTTAAACTCGAATTCCCTGTCAAAAGCATTGAATATGAGTTTTTGCGATAATAAAGTACTGGTGATGATAAATTTTAGTATTCCGCAATATAGTTAATGGTACGTAGCTTAGGTTATTTTTCCACTCCATACATAATTAATATTCATAAAATATTGATAATGATAATTATTTTGCAGCTGATGTGATACTCACTTCTTGTATGAATATTGCTAATATTTTAATTGAAGGAGTATTCTGTAAAGTTTCGCCTATACATAAGAACTAAACCATTCACTAGGCCCTGTTTGGTAAAGAATATCAAATCATGATTTGAGTCTCATTTTAATTTCACCAAACAAGATGCAAATTTATATTTCCTCTTTATCATTACAATTTTTTTTTTAAATTTTAATAAAAGAGTCAATATTTCCTCGTTATCATTAAAAAAAAATTTAATTTTTTTATTTTAATAAAAGAGTCATATTTTTGTTCTTTTACATTATGTACTGTTACTAATATAACTATATGTGGTTTACGATTAATTCACATTTGGAAGTAAAGACACGAGTGAATACAATATTAACAAATTACTTGTTTTAAATATTGTAACTTGTAACTCATAAAAAAGTTATACATTTTAAAAATTAGAATACTTTTCTACTCCATCTGATCCAAAATAAACAATATATATTTTAGAGTTTTGCAGACAGATTAAAGAAATTCGTTTAATGACAAGAAAATCTCTAACGATTGTAATTTATTATTACTAGGAGTTTTGGAGTTGGAATTTAATTAATGTTCACTTCAACTAAATGTATTTGTGATAATCCCCTTTAAAAAGAAAATATATTTGGGATAATCAATACTCTTAGTTGGATAAGTTAAAACAACGGGAGTCTAAAGAAAGAAAGTTATTTTCTTTTGCTAAAACGTTATTTATTTTACAAATAGTTACTCCATGTAAAACATCATTTATTTTAGATCAGAGGAGCAGTAGAATCTCTGATTTTCACCCATGCCTCCTTGCCATTGTTGCTTCGAGGCTTGGTTAGTTTAGATGCGCATAGTTTCCCTTATCTTAGGGTGTAGTTCTCTCCTTTGTACTCCACATACTCATCTCATCATTTGTATTTTTATATCAATAAGGTAAGCCTCATTACGTCCCCCTTGGCATCTTTTATATATCCGGTATTTATGCCGTCATATTAATAAAGGATCACCATGCCCACCAGCCACTTAATCGCTGTTCTACCAAAAAAAAAAAAAAAGAAGATTGGAGGGAGCAGTGATACTAAATCCCTTTTTTAATACGAAATTGATACTCACTCTCCGTATCTAGAAATGTGCCATGCGATCAATATATAGTTGTTAATTATGTGATGATAATAAATGTTTTAAAAAAAATTTGTGCTAATGAATGAATATTAATACCTATAATTAATTTTAGTGTGTTTGGTGAGGAAAACAAAAATGAGACTTGAGATAAAAACTCATATTTGAGGGGGTGGGACCGTCAAACAGTTCACATATCAATTTTATAGTTAAAAGTATTGGCGTACATTATATAAACACGCATATTGAATTTAACCTTGATTTATCACATATTAAATTTAATCTCTGATATTGTGAACATAACTGTTGATATATTGCGTATATAGAATTTAACTTATGATGTATCGCGTATCGAGTTTAACTTATGATGCATCGCGATTATGTTAAGCAATATATAAGCATCACCTGTAGTGCACGTATCGACCTTAGGGGCCCAAATATAGCCGGTAAGAAACACCCATATACATTGATTTTAGCTGCTAAAATAATATCATCTTTCGAAGTGTCAGGTGGTTTGACACGGTAGTCCCTCTTCTACATATGGATTTAAAGTAGCCATTTTTAAAGAAAAGCCTAAATATTTTTTGAATTGTTTAATAGATGTCTAAAATGATACAAATAATTACTCCCACCGCCCATTGAAAGAGTAACAAAATTTCTTTTGAAATGGATTTAATTTCATATTTATATGATACGAAGAAATTTCAATTTTCGAAATCATTTCTCCCAATCTCATTCTAAACACCAAACGCACTATTATTAACTATAAATTTATATTAACGACGTATTGATGATGTACGATTATGCATGCGAACATCATAAGGCTGTCTAATTTCAAGGAAAAATATCACTTTTTTCTCTTAAAAAAAATTCAATCTAAACACTCTCATTTTTTTCCTAATTTTAAATTTTAAAATTTAAAATTTTTTCTAAAATAATACTGACATTATTTCAATAAATATCATCATTACACTTTTTCTTCTCTTTGATACACAAATCGCCAAAGAAATTTCCTCCAAAAAATTTTCCACTTCCAAAACAAAAATTTACATTCTCGGTCACAAAGTAACAAAGCCTAAATGGTCGGCTGCTTGGAAACCCCTCATATATTTGCTTGGAAGCTGCAGATTAGGTAACCCACATCACCTTAATAAAAAGACATAATAACTTAGTTGGTCCCAAATTTGTCTTTATGTCGTATTTTTGTCCCCGAACTTAAAACTGTCATTTTTTCTATTAGCAAACTTAGATTTTTCATTCTCATATATTAGTCCATAGCCCAAATTTTGACTAAAACCAACCCAACGTCAACAAACTTTGGACGTTCAATTTCTAAAAATTTTCCTGCAACTTGGTCACAACCTGCATCATTCTCTTATATTTCAATATTTTTGGGACTCTGTTCATCATGTATTTATCCGTACATGTTTGGTTTTGATCGAAATTTATGTGATAGACTCCAGAGGGATGGAAAACCCAAATTTGTAGGCTAAAGTGAAATAATTTGAAGTTCGAAGATGAAAGTACAATATGATACCAAATTTAGGGACCAATGGAGTGATTATCTCAATAAAAAACAACTTAAATTCTAAACCTAGTATTGTATATATAGATGATGATCACCAAAGTCTCAAAAGGCAAAACAAACTTTGATACATAAAATTCCAAGTCTTCTCAATTAGTTTTCTCATCATGAACTCCAATTTCTTCCCACCATCAGAATTAGCAGGTGTTGCTGATCATCATGGCACCATGCCATTCCCTTGCCCTAGTACCCCTGATTATTACTTCAATTATCATTTAGGGCATCAAGTAGTTGCTCATAATCTTGAGTTGGAAGTTGAACAGCCTCTAGTTAAGACTTCTACCACTTCTGACGCTTCCAATTCCAGCTTCTTCAGTACTACCACAGAACCATTTGTGTCGTTGTCCCAAGAAATGGCGCCAGGCGCTGGCAGTACTGGTTCTTTTGATGGCATCGGCATGCCATTCCCTTGCCCTAATAACCCTGCTGATTATTACTTCAATTATCATTTAGGGCGTCAAGTACTTCTTCATCATCTTGAGTTGGAAGAAGTTGAACAGCCACTAGTTATGACTTCTACTACTTTTGAAGCTTCAAATTCAAGCTTCTTCAGTACTACTACCGCACCATTTGTGTCGGCGACATCTCAGGAAATGGCGGCTGGCGCTGGCATTGCTGCTTCTTTTGATTGCATCCGCATGCCATTCGATAATGGTGATCATCACCTGCAGCAAGAGTTAGTACTGAACTTAATTTCAAATGGATATTAATTAGTTTCTTGATCGATTATGCTTCATTTTCATTATTAATATGCAAAAATGATCATTCAATATATATATATATATATATATATATTTGGGTAATTAATTGATTAGATTGAAGATGAGGGATGATCATGAGCAGATCATGAGTGGTAAGTTTGAGCGGCATATTGTTGTAATTCGTACGCAGACAAGACTGGAGACCTTATATGACGGGTTTAAATGGAGAAAGTATGGAAAGAAAATCATCAAGAGTAGCCCTCATCCCAGGTATTCACTTTTCTAATTGATCTCTTCAATATTATTTGCCTCCAAACCCATGAGACATAATCATATGTTTTAATCTCTCGTATGAAAGGTTAGATAAATCTGTTATCTTACATACTGCGATTGGACTCAACTTGTTATCACCTACTCTATACCAAAACTTACTTTGCCATACCATATGTTAATGTGGTATATATAAAGAGTTGATTCAGAATAAGCGGTAATGTACACTGGGCTGATTCAGTCTGCTGCTGCCGCTGATCATGTTCTGAATTTTTCCAAGCATATGTCTATATATATATATATATATATATATATGAGTGTGTGTGTGTGTTTGTTGGGCTGATTCATTATTCCTTCCACACTTCTGCAAACAAACTTCCTCAGACGTAGTTTTACTGTACATATATATATATATATATATATATATATATGGACCTTGTTTTGCTCAGAACATCTCTCTCCACCGATATTTGAGGTCCTTACTGGTATGCATTAATTACTACCCTTTCCGTTTGATTAAAAATGTCCATTTTAAAATTAAAATTTGTAACTTATAAATAGTTATACGTCTCACTAAACTCTTCTAGTAGAACGGGAGAAGTAATTAATTTGTTGTGCAAATCTTGAAGTATCAAGTTAGGAGGATTTCGACATACAGCAGCTAACATCATGCATACAATTACACCTATTAACCATGTAATACTATTTTTGCACACATATATTGATATACATAATATTCTGTTCTATTAGAAGAGACTGCTCTCGTTATAATTAATTCACTTCTAGAAATTGAGTACATTAGTAGAAAATTGGTGACAAATAATTTATTTTAGACGTTATACTTTATAACCCACAAAAAATTTTAGGCTTTATGCTTTATAACAATGGATGCATGGAGTACACAAAATTTGGGACTGATTTCCCATTATTTGTTTATTAATTGCTGAAATCTCATTACGTGTTAAATATTTGAGCTGGCTTCCATATTTTGGTGCAATTAATATATATTAATTAATTAATTTGGTGTTTATTTATTGGACCAGCAGGCATTACTACAGATGCTCAATTAGAGGATGCAAAGTCAAAAAAACAGTGGAAAGAGATGCAGAAGATTCAAGCATTTTGAGGACCACTTATGTAGGAAAACACAATCATGCATCAACTTGAGGCTTTTTCTCATGTTTCCGCGGACATCGTATCATTGCCAAGAAGGAAACTTAATTAATTAGTCTATTAATATTTTCACTATTTTAGTTAAGGTTGTATAATCTATAATATAATTAATTAATTTGTACTTTAGCTAATACGTAATCTTTGAACTGATTATATGAAGCCACCTGGGAACAATGTTTTTTAGTGTTCATTGTTCAAGTATAAGACCAATTCTTTTCTTTCTTTTTTTTAAAAAAAGACAAGGATTATTGGATTTTGCTGAGGTTAAAGTTCGAGTTCAGATTATCTGTACTTTATCGTGTTTAGTGATGAAAACTATGTAATTTTAATTAAGTAAAAAATAAAGCAATTTTGATGAATAAAAGTTTAAAGTAAAACTATGAAATTTTAATCGTTAAACACTGTAAAACACTGTAATTTGGATAGAGAATTTGAACTCGTAAATTTAGAAAGGACACATAAAAGACAACCTATAATAAATAATAAATGCATTGAGATATTCTGCTTATTTCTAGGTGGGGCAAGACTTTAACTAAATACAACAATATTAAGGATATATAGATTAGGTGTGACAAGACGATTGGTCCACGTCTCTTATGTGACTCATAGCCAGCAGCCCCTCCTTTAAATAACAGTGATGAACAATTTTATTATTTTTTTTTTTGAAAGAAGTGATAAACGTTTTATTGAAAGTTTATGTTTCATCGATTTCTTTCTTTTTCCTTTTTCATGTGATAAATGATACACGAATTTGTACTCTAGTTTTGCAGATGATCTGGATTCTGTGCGTGATCAATTTAGATGTAAAATCGAGATCAATGAGATTAGATCGTAAGATCGTAAAATCTTATTAAAAAATGTTGACTGGTGCAAAATTTCAATAAAAAAATATAAAAGTTACTTCTATTTGAATCATTTTAATACAAAAAATTGGTATTGGATTGAATGGAGCTAACATCGATTTGTTATTTTGAAATCGTAGAATCATAACGATCGTGATCTTGCAAACTATGCTTTTCGTATTTTGAAGAAAAAAAATTCCTGGAACACAAGATTTAGTTCTTTTTTCTTTTCTAGCGTACTTATTTTTCTTCCAAAATAAAAAATAAATTAATCCCAAATATTTTGGGCCTGTTCTTTTTGTTCTGTTTTGAAAACGGTTATAGTTTCAACAGTAAATTTAATATATTTGAATCATATTTCATCATTTCCAATATAACTTTTTACTATTCAGAATCTACTTTTTACATTTTCAATACACTTTTTACATTATAAAACTATTTTCCAAAACTTGTTTTCAAAATCGTTTTCAAAACGATGAAAAAGAACAGGCCCTTTAAAAGATAATACAGATTGTCACTATATTTTTAAATATTTTAATACATAAATTTATTACTCCCTCCTTGCTATTAGAAATGTTCATTTTGTAATATTAAAAATAGTGATACAAAGTGGACTACTCTAGTTGAAGAGAGAAAGTATATAATTACCTGTATAAATGAATATTTCATTTAGATTGTGTTTGGACAAGTACTTCAAAAACATTGTAGAATTTTATAAATATAAAAAATTTAAGAATTGTGTTTGGACAAAAAGATTATAAAATTTGTGAAATGTATTTTCAAGAAAAGTGTATTTCAAGTTGAAACAAATGTAACATATTTTATAAAGAATTTTAAGGGCTTGTTCTTCTCCATGTTTTCAAAAACAGGTTTTGGTAGTTTTTTTTTTTTCCAAAAAAAAAAAAAAGTTATATTAATTTATCATCATTTCCAATATACATTTTTACCTTTCAATTACACATTTTCATATTCCCAATACATTTTCACATATAAAAATCATTTTCTAAACCAAAATTTCAATTCGCACTCTTTCCGTGGTGTAACTACCATCCATTCATACCAAACTTCAACCCACTCTAACTCCCTAACTCCCTGACCTGGCCCTAGGCCCACCCTGTTGCTGGCCCCACTCCCTAATCCCACGCACCCACCCCACCCAAAAGAAAAAAAATGTTTAGTACTGCAGTAAACATAATTTTTTTATATTTATCTGCACTAAACATAACTTAAACATAATTTTTTATATGATGCCGAATAATAATTTCTGAAATAAAACTTTTGTAATTGGCCATGACTTCATATTTCATCCCAATCAAATCAATTAAGAATATCTTTAGAAGAAAAATAAATAAATAAATAAGAAAGAAAAATAATTTCTTAAACAAACAAATATACGAAAACAAAGTTATCAATATCTTCGAAAGGATATTATTTGGTAGAATTATAAAATGAGAGAGTTCCCTGTTCAATCGTTTGACGGTTCGATATGTTATAGTTCAATTGCTAAATTCGATATGCGTGTTTGTTCTAACATAATCGTGATTGATTATAAGCTAAATTTGATACACGAAATGCAACATGCAATACACTATAACTTAAATTTAATATACATTACATCATATATAAACTAAACTTGATACGTCCTCCTGTAATTTTTACCTATTATTTTAATAAAGAGTCCTCAAACTCCCCAACCACTTAATCGACTGTTACTTCAATAAGAGGAAAAAAAAAAAAAGAAAAAAAAACTCTAAACTCGATACACAAATTTTCATAGCATAGCCAAGATACTTCGTAGACTAAACTTTAAACAAGTGTTGCGTCAAATACAAGTTGGATCATTCAAAGTGCTTGATCAAATTAGAAACTATATTGCGAGTGATTTTTAAATTTATGGACAAAAATAAGATTTTGAGTCTAAGTTTAAAGATAATGGGGTCAACTTAGTGTATGATTAATATATAATGAAGGTCACCGGTCCGCTTTCAAAGTTTCAAGTCTCAGGCGCTCATTTAAAAAACACTTTAATTAGTCATTCCTCACATTAATTAATAGTAATACCACCTTTGATTCATCGTAACATCGTCCATGGTATTTTAATACTACTTCAAGGATCTATTAAATAATTTAGATCACTTGAGTCGACTTATCATTATTATTATTATTAGTCTTTGCGACGCCCCCAGCGCCGACCTCCCTGTTTCATGCTGGAGTCACGACCGAGATGTTTGTCTAGTTCGCACCAAAACTTATTCAGAATACAAGAACACTAATTAATAATAAAATATTTAAACACTAGATTAGAATAAGATATCTTTTATTTTACTAATACAAAATGTACAAGTGTATTTATATAACAAAACTCCCTTGCCTTAATTACCTAGTGCGAAACTTCATCATATAATCCCGATGCTTTTCATAATGTCGCCATTAATCCCTGTTACATGCAAAACGTCTAAGGGGTGAGCTTTCATAAGCTCAGTGAGATCGCACTATTAAAGCATTACCGAATAAACAATTACCGGCACATAATATGTATTTCCTAAGCAAATAAGGGAACACGTAAATGATAGAAAGAGCATAATCAGCAAGTTATACACCCTTCAGAAACATTACTGATTATACTTTACCTGCCTTGGAACACTGCCACTTTGCAATAACCATGCCGACACTGCTAACACTGAACACTGTGGTAAATCCTAGAATATTCCCGAACTCGACCTCCCCAGTCATTTAGTCGGGCGCTCTAGCCCAATGCCAACACACCCGATTTAACAACTAGACAGAGTTTGGGATCCCGACTGGCATTCACACTTAACATTGAACACTTAACATTTAGCATTTAACATTAAACAGTAACAATGTAATGACAATTTCATTCATACAATAAATATTAGTAAACATTTCACTTATACACATAATTCAACATTTGAGAACATTTACATGCATATAACACATTTATAAACATTGCCCTTATCACACTCAAATATAACAATTATACACATTATTTATAACACATGCATTTCATTAAATATAAACTTAACACTAATATAAATAAAAAATGATAACTCGCTTCTTTATTATTTAAAATTTTTAACCCCTTTAGTGAGAACACTCACCTTATTCCGTAGATGATAGCTTACTTAAGTTTGCTTGATCTGCATTAATTTAAGTTTGTTTAATAAAGTAATTCCAATAGAAAGTAAAATTAGTGAAATTATCAATTTTAACCCTAAGTTACTATTTATTAAATTCCTAAGATTAATCCATATGTATGTCATATATACGTGTTTATATTATTGTATATTTTTCCCGAAATTTCATTAATATTTAGTTTTCTCTCTTCTTATTTTATTCTTTTGAAACAAAGCATGCATTTGGCCAAACTTCTATTTGTTCTTTATTTTATATTATCATTAACTAAACAAAATTAACTCTAATTAAACATATTTTTTTATAATTCTTTTTGATTAAAGTCATTTCTATAAAATATATACAGCATTTCTACCAATTCATAACATTTATATAACTTCTAAAATCAAAGATTTGAATTAAAATTCAAGAAAACCTAAAATTTTATAATTTAAACCTATAGGCACTAAAAATCGAATTCTAACATTATGTAAGCGATTTAAGCTTACTGTTGAATTTCTGAGATTGCTAAGATCCTATCCATGGGATTAGAATCAAGATTCAAGATCGAAATCCCCCTTTTTAGATTTTTCCTATTTCTTCCTTTCTTGCTTCTCATCCTTTTCCTAGCTTCTTCTCTCCCTCGGTTAGGTCCAGCCCCAATTCGATTTTCAAATTCCACTTTTCCTTTCCTCTCTCTCTCTCTCTCTCTCTCTCTCTCTCTCCTTCTTCTCTTCCCCGTTCAAGAAAGTTTGGTTGCTGTTTATCTTTATTAACTCTTTGTTATATATATACACACACACATATATATATATATATTATATATAAATATATTAAATGAAATAGGGTGGCTGAACAGCCACCTATTTCGATTAATTGGGGCTTTCATTTTATTTCTCCCTTATCCCTTATTCCTTCATTTGGCCTCATCGCTCACCGCCAATTTGTGTGTGTATAAATATATATATATATATAAATATGTAAATATAATATATATATATATATTTGTTTTGATAATAATTCCATCTATTTAAATTTCTAATGTTTTGTTGTACCGAATCTTATACGACAAGAGTTGTATTATTTTTTTCTATTATACATTTAGTTTTCTACATTTATAAATCTTAGAATCCCTAAAATATTTTTAATCTTCTTAACAGTTCAAAACTCGACTTTAGTGAAATATCTCAACTCTATTTGATTATAGAAAAAAATCAAAATTATATTTAATGATAATTTTCGGTTAAGAAATTATTATAATTTGAATAATAAAATCTTATGTTAAAATTTTTAAGGAAATCATATGGCTTTACGGCTATTTAAGGTTTAAATCTAGGGTTAAAAGTACGGGGTCTTACAGTGACACCGGTCATTGACACAGATCATTTAAACAAGGGGTACACATTTAAAAACACAGATCATTGACACCGGTCAGAATGCTACCGGTTTGAATGATTACATTTAACACCGGTGTCATAGTTAACCCATGTTAAAGGTAAAATTTAACACCGATTATTTGGATAGCCGATGTGAATGTTTATCGAACTAGTGATCATTTGGCTAGATGGCTAAGAAGGTCGTGTTATGGCAATTTCGAAATTTACCCTCGTGGCAGCGGCAGATCGTGCTTGTTGTCGGCACTAATATCATGGTCGTGTTACATGTTTGCGTGAATTTTGGAGTAATTGGAATATTAAGTCTCATATAGAGGCTTGTTAACTTTTCCGGTTTGAATGAATTCATATGCTATGTGCAAACACAGAAAATTAACTGGTTTTTATTACTTTTGTGTTAATATATTTCTTGATGCTTCATTTTAATTAATTATGCAAAAAATCATTCAATAGAAGGGCTTTTGTACGTTTCTATATCCTTTGTATTTGATGCTTGTATATATGTAATTAGATTGAAGAGGCATGCTGTTGTAATTCGTACTCAAACACGACGGGAGACCCTTATATGACGGGTTTACAGGGAGAAAGTATGGAAATAAAACGATAAAGTGTAGGTATCATTCATTCATTTCTCGTGTGCAGTTGGGATTGCGACAAGTACTTATTGAAGCAGACTCAAGATATTTGGTAAAGGCAGTGCATGGGCGATGGGGAATACAACGGAATTTGCAGCATGTTTTCCGATCGAATACAAGATATTCTGTTTTCTTTTGAAATTTTGGTTTTGAAATTTAAAAGTGTAAAAATGTGTAATTGAAAGATAAAAATGTGTATTAGACAGGAATAATGAGAAATTAATATAATATTCAAAACTCCAAAAACATGTTAAAGAATAGGCCCTAAGTCCTACGGACATGACAGTGCGCCATATTACAGGGAAAGGAGCACGTCGGCAGATTACTTTGCGAAATTGGCATAAACAACTCACGTTAAGAGGAAATGACAAATAATATTGAATACAAACTATACATGTTGTTTTAACATACTCGTAATATTAGATCACTTAAATTTAATAATTCAACCACTAAAAACAATACTATATATTTTAGTACCGAAATTCAATATAGGCAATCTTTCAGTTGTTAAATTCTCTATTTTTCATCAAGTAAAAGGGTACACATGACTCATTCACGATTTTCTTAAAAATAAAAATAAAAATTTGTAGCTAGAAAATTAGGATTTTCCAAAAAAAAAATATCATTAATTAGTATGTCCCCTTCTAGTTCTAGATGAACCTTAGTTCCAATATTTGCACTCATTCTGGGTCAAGAGCAAAATCCACGAATATTCACATACAAGAACAGTGATTCCAAATTTCTTTCTATTAATATTAATATATTCTTGTGCATGCATTTTGGTTTGGTGTTTGACGTTGACGTCATGAAAATGAAGTAATTAAGGTTAATTAAAGCAAAAACAAAGACTACTTTTTTCTTTTTTTTAAAATTTTTAAAACAGCCGATTAAGTGGTTAACGAGATTGGCTACTCTCTTATTAATATGAAAAGGGGAAAAATTACACCCAAAGGAGAGGGGACGTAATGAACCTTACCCTCGTTTAAAAACAGTGTACAATACTAATGTCTATGCCTGATTCTAATGTACGGGATTCCCTGCTTATTCAAGAGACAAAGTCCCTTAAATTCTCTAGGAACCAGGGCCGGCCCCGGGCATGTGCGCAGCGCTCAGGGCTCCCAATTTTATAGGGCCCCAATTTGTCTAAAATCGATATTATTTTAAAAAGACAAAATTTAAATTTGATATTTTTAAAGAGATAATAATTCTACTTCTAAAATAAGCACGTAAAAATATTGTCTTTTTAAAAAAGTAGCTCATGTAATATAAAAATTAGTACCTACTTCTAAAAATAATTAAAAAATTTTGATGTGTAAAATAAAAAGTATCAAATTTAAGGGTAGAAGTAGTATTTTTTTATAAAAATAACACATGTAATATTAAAAGTAATACATATTTCTAAAAAATTAAACAATAATAATACTTTAGGGGTACAAATAATGTATGTAAAGTAAAATGTTCCAGATTGAAGGGTGGGACTAATACTTATTTAAAAATGTAATACATGTAATCTAAATAATATGCCTACTTTTGAAAAATTGTATTAATAAGAAGTTTTGATTTTTAAGGGTATAACAAGATTTTTTCCCCAAATATTCATTTTGGCCACATATAAATATGAAAATAATCAAAAAATAAAATAAAATTTCCAAAATATAAAAAACAAAGTTGGGAGATTCGTTTTCATCTGAAAACGAATACCCCAACTTCGTTTTCTTCAAAACTAACCAAAAAAAAAATCGCGAAGGAAACGAATGCATGGAATTCGTTTTCTCCTTCTTTTTTGTTTTTTAGTAATTTCATTAATAAACGAATTCCATAATTAATTTTTTCTTTTTTTGTTTTTTATTAATTTCATTAAGAAACGAATTCCACTAAAATGATTTTAAAAATAAATAAAAATAATTATATTTAAACAAATTTTAAAAAAATTAAATAATTATTTTCATTGAAAAAGGTTCACCAATATGTTTCTAAGTTTTTATTCATTTTAAAAAAATAAATATTATTTAATAAAAAATGAATTTTAGGGTTTTCAAAATAAACCCCCCGTAAATCATTTTTGAGTTGTTATAAATAAAAAAAAGGCAAAACATAATTGTATAACTGAAATTTTATTTTGTAATTCAATAAAATTTTAGAGGAAGTAATTTACGACAATTTTTTGAAATACATAAAATCTCCGTATAAATGAATTTGGGGAATTTATTTATCTTTGAAAATTTATCACGCATTTACGTTTTAAAAATAATTAAGTCCGTTAAAAATAAAACTCAGAAATTCGTTTCTCTCAAAAAGAAATAACATTAGACCGATATTGATGTTTCCATTTTTAATTATTTTTAGTTTAAATGAGCTTGCATAGGGAATACTAGCGGGATTAGGCAGGCGTGATAATATAGAAAATGGAGAGAATAAATAAGACAAAGGTAATTGACCACCATTTCAAAAAATGTCGTAAATTACTTCATCTAAAATTTTATTAAATTACAAATTAAAATTTTAATTATATAATTATATTTTGCCTTTTTTTTCATAACAACTCAAAAACGAATTACGGAGGGTTCTTTTGAATTAATGAAATTAATAAAAAAAAGGAAAAAATTAATTTTAAATTAATTTTAAAAAAAGAAGGAAGAAACGAATTCATGGAATTCGTTTTCTTAAATTTTTTTTTTTTGGTTATTTTTGAAGGAAACGAAGTTGGGAGATTCGTTTTCATTGAAAATGAATCTCCCAACTTCGTTTTTTATATTTTGGGAATGAAAATTTTTTTTTTGTCTATTTTGGTAATTTTTGGCCCCAATATAAATATTGGGGGAAAAAAACCCTATAACTACAATGTATGTAAGATAAAAAAAAGTAGTACATATTTCTAAAATAATAATAATAATAATAGTTTTAATTTTAATGTTATAAGCATGACTTGTAAAATAAAAAGTATGGTTTATTTATTTCTTTTTTCACAAAGATAAAGTAGTGTTGCGCGTATGCACAGAATATAATATCATGTCGAACAGTTAGACCGTTTGACATGAATGACTCTTAACTTGATAATTTTATATGACATTTTTAATAATATAAAAAAATTTAAATTTAATTGAACAATACCCTTATTTATGTAAAAACAAACCTGTTAAGAAATCCATCCACTATGAAGGATTGCCACTGTTGCGACGTACTTGCAAGCTTTGCCAACTAGGCTGCCGGCGCATTTGCTTCTCTGAGGGCATGATGGAACGTGCAGCCTCTTTCCTGCGCGACCTGTTTGGCCTATGCCAGACGTCCGACCAAACGCCAAGTGTACGTAATACGTTATTTCTGATTTAAAAATGACCACTTTTAAGGATTTAATTCAACTCATTATCGATGTGGATCAAGAAATCGATCTATTCCCTTCACTAAAATATGCATTACCTTTATAAAATACAAATTTTTTTAAAAATAAAATCTTTAATCACTATACATGCATTGATACAAATTTACTAATAGTTTCGTTTAATTAAAAAAATCTATTTTAAAAAATATTTTTTTATTTCAATATAAGAGTTCACTTTTAAATTTTTTACTTATTATACCTTAATAATATAATCATGTGTGATTAACAATTAGCTCATACTTAATAAGGATATCAATAGTGTCAAATTAATTATTTTAGATTTTTATTGACACTCATGATAAGTTATGCATTGATCAAAGTGGACATTTCTAATGAAACCAGAGAAGTAATTCATTACCAACAAAAGACTAGAAATTTAAATGGATTTGCATTTAGTACTAAGCTATGAATTTTTTCTCTCTCTCTTTAATTCAACACTATAACATTTTTCTTTTATCTATTATGTTGAAGGCAAGGAATAGGGAAAGAGAATAACGAAATTTAATAGTAGCACGTGGAGTTATATCAGTTTACACTCAAAATAACTAGGTAGAATCGACACCATAAAAATAAAACTCTTAACCTCTAGATAACAACCCATGGTGCATTGACTCTTCCTAAAATTTGACACAGAGAGAAGGGCTACTGATCAAAACACAAACTGGAGACTTCCTTCTTATAGGACCAGGAGCCATGTAAAAAACATGACAATATTACATTAAAAATGATAAAACTCTTGCCACATCCTACTAAACTAGATTAGTGGGTTAGGCTACAAAAGAGACCCAGGGATAGACTAGTGGGTAGTGGGGGTTAGTAATTATTATTATAAACACAAAATCTAAAGGCCCCACAATCTTGACAAAGAGTGGCAATGGGATGAATCTTCTGTATGACTATCTGATAAATCTATAAAAATTTGATATACGTTGTAATTCAATAGTTAAATTAATATTCGTAATATATCAAAAATTAAATTTGACATAGCGATAACATTAGCAGCTAATTCATAATATACAACAAGACATCAACAATTACACTGAATCAATATATCATATGTTGAACTCGATACACGATTACATCAGATATTAAATTTGATACGCATATTTTTAAAACTTAATATTAGCAATATGTTAAAGGCTAAATTCGACACGCGTGCTGACACATTTTTGGGTAATTGTTGACAGGACTATTTTGTTCTAAGTTGTATTATTTGGTCTTTTAATTCGGCTAACAAATTTGATTTTAGTTCCCTAATTTAGCTTTCTAATATAATTAGTCTTTAATTCAAAATCAAACCATATCTAATGAACAATTGATGAACATCAAACCTCTGAATAAGTGCTTTAAATTGGAGATTCACAAATTCAAAAAAAATAAAAATAAAAATTGGAGCTTCACAGGCGAAGTTTCTCTTGTGGAAAATCATAATAGATCATCGTTGCTGTCTTGCAGGTTGTGAGTTTGGTCGGTTTTTGTTGTAAAGGGCTAATTAATAAGAAAATAAAAATCAAATCTTATCGGGCACTAGTTCATCTATGTTAGAAATTTTTCAATAATTAAACAGAATTTTAAAGTGTAAGTGCAACACAAAATTTTTTTTTTTTTTTCATTAATAATGACCTATAATGCATCATTTAATTGCATAAGCTATAATTCCGTAGAAGAATTTTAACGTAACTTTTAATTTCATATTTGTTTGAAAGGGAGACTTTTCACTTTTCGAAATCATTCTCCCCAATCTGCAAAATAAATTAAAAGATTTGGTGACGTACGTACGATGCTGCAAGCATGCGAACATCACAAAAGGTATCAGTAGTACTTATAGATACTAATGTACCATGCAATCAATATAAAGTTGTTAATTAATTATGTGATGATAATAAATGGTTTCTTAGGAAATTGAGCTAGTGAATGAATGTTACATATAACTAACTATAAAAAAGGACTATGAATAATAATGTCAATAATTAATTTTGGAATGTGTTTGATGCGTAAAAATAAAAATGAGAATTGAAGACATTTTATATAGATAAAAACTTGTCTTGACGGCTAAGACCATCTAACTTTGCGCATATTGATTTTATATTGATTGTATGTTATAAAATCGCGCGTATTGAGTTTAGTATCTGATATATCACGTTGATGTATCATGTATAGAATTTAACTGCGCATTGAGTTTAGCCTAAAATTTATTGTGTTTATGCTAAAACAATGTATATAAGTATCGTTTGTAGTGCACGTACCGACTTTAAGGGCAGAAGAATCATTTATATATAGTGAAAAAAAATTGTGCATATATTAATTTAGTTGCTAAAGTATCGTTGTTGAACCGTCAGATGGTTTAACCCAAGAGACTCCCACTTTACATATGGGTTTAAACTTTAAAATAGCTTAGCCATTTCTAAAGGAGAACCTAAATATTCTTTGAATTGTATGGGAAACGTCATAAAATGATGGAAATAACTACTTCCTCTTTCCTCTGCTCCATTGGAAGAGTTTTGTTTTGAAAATGCACAACTTTTTATCAGGTTCAAAGTACTACTAATAAAATAGTTTTTCATCATTTATTCTGCACATATTTTTACCTTTTAAGTGTGGGTTAATTATAAAAGAACCCACACATAGGGCCGGAGCTGGGGGGGGGGGGGGGGGGGGGGTGGTCCCCGGCCCTCTCCAACCCTCTCCGGTACCCTTATTATTAATATATTTTAAAAAATTTTACAGTGTATTTAACTATCAAAAAAATATTTATGTGTATATTGGACCCCTCCAAAATTTTAAAAACGTACTTTTTGGATTCGCCACTGCCCACACATAATTATATTAGGATTGATATTTACAAGAAAAAAAAGAAGCAAAAACAGAACATTTTCAATGGGACAGAGGGAGTATCCATTTCCCATTCCCATATTTAGTTTTGCAAATTATAATCGTTTGTTATCTTTTTTTGAAGATGGATTTAATTTTAGTCGAAAATATTATGGTTCCTTCACATAACCATTTCTTCATTGATAATGACCTATGATGCATTACTAATGCAGTTACATAAGCTATTGAAGTCATTATTTACTCAATAAATAATTTCGTAAAAAATTAGTCTTACCCTTAATTTCATGTTTACATAAAACAAAGACTTTTGCAATTTTCGAAATCATTTTCCCTAATCTGCAAAAAAACAAATTATATATTAATGACGTAGATTATGCAAGCATGCGAACATCATAAAAAGGTATCAATTGAACTTATATAGTGTAGGATTTTTAAACTAAGTAAACATGATGGTCTGCTGCTTGGACCCGTCATACATTTGCTTGGAAGCTGCAGGTTAGGAAAGCCACCTGACTTTAATAAAAAGGAGATAATAACTTTTTGGTCCCCAAATTTGTTTCCTATGTCTTATTTCCGCCGAAAATAAAAGTGTATTTTTTCCCTTTTTTTTTTTTTTCATTCCCAAATTTGGATTTTCCATCTCTATCTAGTTCATAACCCAAATTTTGAGCAGAACCAGCCCAACGTCGACAAACTTGGGAATTCCAATTTGTAAATCTTTCTCCTACAAAATAGTTACAACCTGCATTATTCTCTCAAATTTCAATATTTTTGGGACTCTGCTCATCATGTATCTGTCGGTGTAGGGATGATTTTGGTCGAAATTTGTACGACATACTACATGGGGATTGAAAAAGAAATAATTTTAAATTCGAGTACTAAAAGTGCAATATAAGGACATTTTAGGTACCAATATATAAAGATATTATCTCGATAAAAAGCAACTTAAATTCCAAACCTAGTATTGTATATATAGATGATGATCACCAAAGTCTCAAAAGGCAAAACAAACTTTGATACATAAAATTCCAAGTCTTCTCACCCATGAACTCCAATTTCCTCCCACCATCAGAATTACCAGATCATCATGGCACCATCCCATTCCCTTATCCTAATAACCCTTCTGATTATTACTTCAATTATCGTTTCGGGCTTCAAGAACTTGCTATTCATCTTGAATTGGAAGTTGAACAGCCACTAGTTATGACGAATTCTACTTTTGAAGCTTCAAATTCTAGGTTCTTCAGTACTACTACACCACCATTCGTGTCGGCGTCATCCCAAGAAATGGCGCCCAGCGCCGGCATTACTGGTTCTTTGCAATTCGATAGTGGCCGTGATCATCACCTGGAACAAGAGTTAGTGCTGAACTTAATTTCAAATGGATATTAATTGGTTTCTTGTTCGATTATGCTTCATTTTCATCGTTAATTAATATATATTTGTGGATTTAATTAATTAGATTGAAGACGAGGGATGATGAGCAGATGATGAGTGGTGAGGTTGAACGCCATAATATTGTTGTAATTCGTACACGAACACGACTGGAGACCTTATATGACGGCTTTAAATGGAGAAAGTATGGAAAGAAAACAGTCAAGTGTAGCCCTCATCTCAGGTATATGCCTCCAAACCCTATGATACCATCTTTATTTGTGATTTATATATTCAGTGGCGGAACCAAGGGTTGGGTGGTCTGCGAACCCTCCAACTCCCTCATCCACCGTTATTAGCAGCATATATATATATATATATATATATAGATTTGGATTTGCGTGAAATCCATGTTATTTTCATTCAACCGTTACAAGATCGACAATTCCATAAACTTGTGCTTCTGTTGCAGACATAAAAATATCCCTTTCCATGTCTTCAGATACAACCCATAAGGGTTTGCCTGTTCTTTGTACATAAACCCTTGCGAGGGTTTCGCGCAGTTTTAGCAGTTCTTCCGCTTCCAGGATAAATTCTCCCGTTTGTACCTCGTAAAACGAACTGGCAGGTTGATGGATCATTACCCTGATGATATAACATACTAAAAAGTCCCTCTATCTCGCGGGATGATGATGAAGTCAAGAGAAAAGAAAGATAAAAAAGAATAGAAAAAGATAGAATCAAATAACCGTACGGGCATCTTTTGTGCATTGCATATGCATACGGCTCTACACTCAAATTGACCTCTCCATGCCATTCAAGAAAGAGACGAATATATTAGACCCAGATGGTCATATATATATATATATTTTTATTTTTTTTTTTAATTGTCAAAAAAAATATTTATTCATATGTTGGATCCTTTAGTGATTTTTTTTTTCTGATTTCGTGACTTTATATATATTGGAAGGTTGGATTTTAGGGTTATAATATTTGATACCATTTGCTTCTGCTATTCTATTTTATTTGTTCTCAATTCTCAAATTTGAGTCATTATTAATCATGTAGATCGAATTGTATCGTCATGTTTTATGTTTGTGTTTAATTACGTAAAATATTACCTATTGTTTTGGTCTGAGTTGATTCTAAGTCGCCACTTGCATGCTTCTCTCTGCACATTAATGCCATTCTGACAGATCCGTTTGCAGCCAACACATCGATCAAATACTCTATACCATCTACTCTATCCCAAAACTTTGTCTTACCAAATGTTAATGTGGTATACGGTGTGTATATATATATATATATATATATATATATATATCTACTCTATCCCAAAACTTTGTCTTACCAAATGTTAATGTGGTATACGGTGTATATATATATATATATATATATATATATATATATATATCTATATAGAGTTGATTCAGAATAAGCGGTCCATGTTACTAAAGTTGATTCAGTTTGGTGCTATATGTATCTGGGAGATTCATTATTCATTCCACTCTTGTGTGAAACTTCCTCACCTGTTAATCTAGCTAGCTTTATCCATTAAAATTTGCTCTCTTTCTTCCATATGAATCACATGATGTTTACTGTACATATTTCGACGTTGTTTTGCTAAGAACATCTCTCTCCACCTATATATATATATATTTGTGTCCTTATACTGGGATCCATTCATTGTTACTCATTCTGTATCATTAGAAGAGTTAATTTTTAAAATATATGAAATAATTAATTAATTTGTTGTTCAAATCTTGAAGTTTCTAATTAAGAGAATTTCAAAATCCAGCAGCGCTAATAGAATGTATGCATGCACACCTATTGACCATGTAGTTTATAGTATTCTTGCTCACAATATATAAGACTATCTTCGTTATATTATAGAAGAGACTACTATAGTTTTTTTTCCTTTAAATCTTTACTAATATAATTATGTATGTTTTACAATTAATTTACTTTTAGAAAGTGAGAATACTAGTGGAAAAACATGTGGCAAATTACTTACGGTCTATTCGTTACCAAATTAATCAGGCTAATTTTGAGTTTGAGAAACCATTTCAAAACTCAAATCTTGTTTGACACCAATCTAAAAATTGTTTATTAAGACCGGATTTTCAAAACAAAATTTTCATATATGGCCTTGGAAACACTGCCCACAAACTTGAGACTAAAAAAGAGATCTCATCGATCGCTTTGCCACTCAAACGTGACCAAAAAAAAGCTCTTTTTACTTAGCCCTGCAAACTTGATATTGTTTTTGAAAATCAATTTTCAACTCTTATTCGTTTACCTATTTTTGAAAACTTGTTTTCGGAAACATATTATCAAAACCTCCCTTAAAATATAGTAATGAACATGCCCTTAGATATATGTTGTACCTCTTAATTCGTTAAAAAAAAAATTTATATTTTCAAAATCGAACTGTTCTAATAAAACAGTAGAATTATACGTTTTGGATTGATTTCCCATTAGTTTATTGCTGAAATTGCATAAGTTAAACATTTTAATTACCTGGCTTCCATATTTTTGCTGCCATTAATATATATTAATTTGGTGTTTATTTTTATTGGACGAACAGGCATTACTACAGATGCTCAATTAGAGGATGCCAAGTCAAGAAAATAGTGGAAAGAGATGCAGAAGATTCTAGTATTTTGAGGACCACTTATGTAGGGAAACACAACCATGCATCATCAACTTAATTAAGCCTTTTTCCCATTAATTATATCAATCCCATTACTAGGAAAGAAGCTTAATTAATTAATTATTCATCCTTTCATTCATCTATATATATTTACACTTTTCATTAAGGTTGTATTACTTGTATAATCTATAATAATATAATTAATTTGAACTGATTATATGAACCCAGCTGGGAACATGTTTTTTTAGTGGTAAATTTCAGTAGCGAATCCAGAAGTTACGTTTTTTAAATTTTGGAGGGTTTCAATATACATATAAATATTTTTTTGCCAGTTAAATACATTGTAAAAATTAAAAATAAAATAAAAATACATTAGTAATAAGGCCCCACCCCCTAACTCCGCCCCTAGTCAAGTATAAAACCAATTTTCTTTTTTTAAATAAATATAGGAAAAAGAAAAGTATTGGATTTTGCTAACGGATAATGATGGAACTCGTTAACTCTTGACAGACATTTAGGAAGGGCACATAAAAGATAACCTATAATAAATGTATTGAGATATTCTGTTTACTCCGGCCTATGCATGTTTTATCTATCTTTTTATTATGGGGAAGTGGACTCTAACATGTGATATTCGGACCTTATCTTTCATTGTGAAGGAATATAAATAGAAGATATAAATAAGATAGACAAATAATTTAATCTCATAACAGTCCTCTGGCAATGTCAAACCTTACAAATTAAATATTCAAGACAATAACAAGTTGCAGAAAATTTATATTTTTTAAACGATTGAATATTCATTTGATCGACTTTGATAATATAACCTTTTCATCTGATGAATATAAATTATACGCCAATTATACTCATAGTAATTAGCAGTTTAGGATTGTAAACATGATGTGCACCTAGAATCAAAATCGATAAGATCATATCATAGGAACATAGGATCGTAAAATTTTATAAAAGAATGTGTATATATAAAATTACAGATTGACTATAAAAATTTGTTATATGAAATGTATGCAATATAAATAAATAAAAATTAGAATTTTTTTTTATTGAGACAATATTTTTGTTTTCTATTGTTTGAAAATAGACTCTTTATAAATGATACTAAAACAATAATAGTTTAATTTCTGAAATAACACTTTCATAATTGGTCGATCATGATTTCATATTTCATTCCAATCAAACCCATCGATGATGATCAAGTGCATTTTCTTGCGAGAAATCAATTAAGAATAGTTTTAGAAGAAAAGTAATTTCTCAGACAAAAATTGAATGCGAACAAAGTTATCAATATCATAAAAAGACAAAATTTGGTGGAATTATAAAATGATGGCGTCTCTTGTCCAATTGTTTGACGATCTGACATACGATATTTCTACTAATTAAATTCGATATGCGATTTTCTCAATGCTTGTGTTTTAACATAATCACGAAAAATCATAAGCTAAATTCAATACACAAAATGCTAAAATAAATCTGTGTTACATCATAAACTAAACTTAATACGCATATTCTCATAATATAATCGTGATTTAGAGACTAAACCTGAGTCGGATTGTCAAATGGGCCGAATACAAGTTGGATCAGTTAAAATGTTTGATCAAAATTAGAAAAACAATTGCGAGTGATTTTTAATTTATGGACACAATAAGATTAATTTCTAGTCAAGTTTAAAGATCATGGGGTCAACTTATTGTATTACTCCGGTAACAAAAATACACAAGAATTTTTAGAGCAATATTATTGTCAAACTAATAATTCATCAGTAACAAAACTTTTATAGATAAAGTTATATATAAATTTATTTTAACAATAAATAATTTAAATTAAAGAATCACTGTTTTGCGTGTGTTCGTGGATTTTGCGCTTGACCATTGATTCCGTTTAAAACGTGCCAAACTTTGAGGAAAATGAACCAGACCAATAATTAATGTTATACTTTTTCGGGGAGTCCTATGGATGCACTCTTTTCTTTCCCACTTCGGAACCTACTTTCTTATCAAAAGTTTCTTCGATCTAGTCCTCCTTCACTTAGACATTAAGAAAATAATTTAAAATATAAAAAAAATTCGCCCGCTCCCTCTCTTTTATCTCTCTCAAAACCCTAAATTTCGTCATTTTCTTCCCTCGAACCAATTCTACTTTTGTTCTTGTTATCTTTTATTTGGTTTGTTTTAGTTTAATTTTATTCATGTTTATGTTGTTTTCCTTTCCGTTTCTGAAGTTTCTCTTTCCATCTAAGGTGTTTCGCTTTCTATCTATGATGATTTTTCTCCATGGTTATAGTGATTCTATTCATGGCCATGGTGTGTGAAGAGTCAGTTGAACATGCAGTGTCAAAACTTTCATCACTAAATAGTGGCAAATCTGTGACTATTGGTACCAGATTTATTCAGCGATATAATTTTACTATATTTAGATCTATACTAGATATAAATTTATAGTTTAGTAAATTAGATATACTGTTGTGGTTTAGATAAAGTGTGTACACTCATTTACCTTTAAGGATATACTAATTGATTTGATAGCGATTTAAATATTTTTCTAAAACATAATGAGTTAATATACACATATTATAATATTAAATTCTGTAAAGCAAAAGTGTACAAAAATCTAACACCAATCAATTTACACCAGACGCGATTCTAATTCGGCGCAGAAGATCTCATACACGTTTTCTTTCGCCCCGAAAATCTCAGACTCGTAATCTTTAATGTGAAGTGGTATATGTATACCGTGGACGATGTTATGATCAGTACAAGGTGGTATTACTATTAGCCGAAATGTTTTCATAGCCTAATTATTTTCACATTGTATTTTTTTAAGTGAGCACCATGTGACTTAAAAGGGAACCGAGACCATTTTCAAGAATATTTTTTATTTCAATAAAAAAATTTACTATTAATTTTTTAATTATTTTAAGTGTTATACCTTAACATTTATAAAAAAAAAATTTATATATGTATGAACCTGAACCTTATAATAAGACATAAGAGTATATAATCGGCGTATGTAGTAGTCATTATTCACTACATGAAAGCTGGCACGCATTAATGTAGCATCTTTATGATCAATCAAGACTCAAGCAAATTTCCTTGACCAATGGACTTTAGTTAAGTGGTAAGAATTTTGGCGTACATTTGCAATATCGCAAGTTCAAATTTTAAGTTTTCAAAGTTTTTTGATTATCATTGGAAATATGAGGTTGAGACACTACCTTCCCGTAGAGGATTGCACGGGGCTAGAGGAAATAATTTCATAGCTCGTCTAGTGGTCTAGTGGTGAAACCACTGCTTGCACAAGGTGGATCTTGGGAGTATATATAGTTGTCAATATGGCATTATCCTACGATCCCAATGTACCAAATCGATCATAGTTACAGTATTACTTGATTCCAAAAGAATTAATTAAAATGGCTTAAACGATAATACTATCTCCGTTCCTATAGGAGAGTATATTTTGAAGAAATTTTTTTTTATTAGAAGTGTCCACTCTCAAATTTTTTACACATCTTACCATTACTATTATAATTATGAGTCATTCATAATTAGTTCATAAATGAAAAGTAATTTTTAATAATCCTTAAGTAGTTATTATAGTTTTTGTAAGATTTTACAATCCTATAATTTAATCCTACACCTCATATCGATTCAGTGTAAGACCACGACCCTGCAATTTATGCCTGAGAATGTGCAGAGATATTTAGCCAGTTGCTGGAGAAAAAAACCCCAGCAAATTGCATTAAATTTTATCATACAAGACTCTTTCTCTTATATTTATTTTTGTTAAATAAGGAAACAATCCCTTAAAAAATTTCAAAGTTTTCAGAATGCAGTTTCAACTCTTTCTGCAGATCTCTCAATTCCTCGTTTGTCATAGTTTCTTCTTCTTGAGGATGTTCATCTTCTTCAGCATATTTCTGAGTGATGTTTCCAAACGTCCTGATAGCGAGTAATCCATTAGGCCAATCACTGAACACTTCCTTAGAGGTATGCATCAGATGAGGATGTTCTGAAGTGGTGAAAGTTAAGCATTTTTTAGCAATAAATAGGCACCAAAAATCTGTGATTTCCGTTGAAAAGTTGCACATATCAAATCTGAACATCTTTCCAAAAGCTAATGAGAACTAATACAAAATCATTATGATCTAAACATTGAACAAGACCACAAAAGCATGGTAAGCCAAAATACGGAACTAAAAGGAAAAGGCCTCACCAAACATAGCAGCAATGGTAAATGGCAAGAGAGAAACAGAGACCAAAGGAACCCTTGTCCCTCTTATATAGTTCATCAATATGAAAGTAGGATTGACCTCAATGTTAAAGTATATCAGTAGCACCAAAACACGAGACCAATGCAATAAAAATTCAGATCAGAACTAACTCTGGCAAAATGAAAAAAAAAAAAAAAAAATGAATGCTATAGAAAAGTTAAGAAAGTGGCAAATTAAGAACTTACAGAATTTCGAAAGAACGACGTGAAGATATAGCTGCAATAACCACATGAAATGGTTTTATCGTCAGTGATAGGATAGCTTGATGAAATGCTGAACTATTCTGCGTCACGTCCTGGAAAAGAGCAATGAAAATTATTATACCCCACAAACAAATTAAACAGCAAATTAGATATCCCATATCACAAATGAATGATTATAGTTTAAAATGGGAGAAACACCAACCAAGTGCTCAAGAAATAAAATCTATGAGGAAAAGCTAAGGGTGCGCTTGGTTCATAGACGGAAATGGGAATTGGAATGGGAATGACAGTAGTAGGGAATGATAGTAGAGGGAATCATTACAATTGTGTTGTTTCGTTTGTGATGAGAAATGACTATCATTACCATTGATGGTGTTTGGTTTACTAAAAAGAAATCATTAAAGATGAATTTTATTTTAACATTTTTTTGTATTAAACTTTTAATATGTCATAAGCTTTGTGTTTAAATGTATTATAATGATAGTTATTACTAATTATAATTTTAAAACACAAATATTGTATTTAAAAATAAATTTGTAGGGGAATGATTTCCATACCTCCCAAAATGGAGAGGAATGGAGGATTGGCCAAAAGTTAGCAATGGTGGTGAGTCCCAAGAATTCATAACCCTTAACCAAACAACCCTTAATCATTTTCATTTTCATTCTCATTCCCCTTCCCACCATTAAAATCCCCAAACAAACACCTCCTAAAAGGACACACAATGACATGGAAGTACAGCACAGTTGTGTCATGTTGAAGGCAGCGATATAGATATGACAACATCTCTATGGCCTCAAACTTGTAAGTCATAAAAAATCAAGTAGGGGTGAGCAAATACCCGCGGGGCGGGTCGACCCGCGGGTAAGAACCGGACCCGACCCGAAATTAACCCTATTTTTCGGGTCGGGTTGGTTCCACACCCCAAAATTTCGGGACAATTTCGGGACGGGGCGGAGAAGTTCTACACAATTACCCGTCGGCGAGTCATAACCTAGCCTTCCTTTTCTTCTCCTTCGTTCGTCCCACCGTCGAGACTTCCGCCGGCTCTGAAGCTCTTAAATCCGGCCTATCGGTAACTAAACCCTTCTCTTCATCTGGGCTCTTTTCAATTTTGTTGCTACCGAAGAGGAATTTTTGCATTTGGTGAATAGGTCATGGGTGGCTCAGTCGCAAATTGCTTCAGTCGGTTCATGTTGTCTCGTTGGAGTAATTGCTAATGGTGTTTTGTATGTGGCAAATCTTGGTGACTCGAGGGCTGTGCTTGGGAAATTTGTTTGGCCTATGAGAAATTTGAAATTAGTTTTACCAAAGTTGGAAAGGAGAAATGTACCCATTCTGGTATTATGAGATTCCAGCAAAAATTTCTGTGAGTCTTGAGTTTTTGATGTTTCAAGCAGTATATCTCATGAATATGCTGATTCCCTAGTTTCTCACTTGTTTACTTGCCATGCGTATCCTGTGTGTTTTAACTTTTGACTTCATGAAGGACGTTGCCTATTAGGTTTCCCACGATAACAGAGTTAGGTGTTAACATGCTTTGTGAGGAATTTCTTAAAGCAGTTGTAACCATTGCATGTAGAAGGGATTAATTTTTCATATCATGAAAGCATTGGCCAGCCATCCTTCTGCTGCACGAAGTCTTATTGAGGACAATTCACATCAGTTAATTTTTCAAATGGTTGCCAATGGTTATGTTGCTGTTTCGTCGTAATTTTAAGGAATGTCTGGTTTCGTTGCATACCATATGGCTTCACATACATGCAATGCAGGTCATTGATTGCTTGCTTCTTGGATTAACTTTTTTTGAATAATAAAGTTGTTAGAATTCTATCTTTTGATCTGATAATGTTTCCCATTCAAGATACTTAGGCTTTTGCTTGTTAATGATTATGGCAGCACTACTAAGTACACAAGGAAGCATTGTATGCCCTTTGTTTTGTTTCTATTTTTCATTTTTGGTAGTTGTACACTTTGCTGATCGAGTTAAGCATGGCTTTGATTTGTTTTGGGAGTTGTTAGTATGTATGAATATAAAAACCCTATCCTTTTGCTATGATATGATAGCTGAATAACAGGAGTTAGATATTTGGATTCATTAAGTAGTTCATTCAAAGCACATATTTGGTTGATATAAATGTCATATTTTATCACCAGAATTTTTTGTAAGTCATTGTTAATGAAGTCTTTTTCTGAAAAAAGTTTTAGTTGTATCCGTTGTTCATATCTTGGTCTTAGTTATGCAATTTCTATTAAACAAGAATATTCAAATCTGTAAACTCTGTTGATCACTTGAACAATCTTTATATAATTGGATTAAGAAAGAAAAATGAAGATGAACTTGCTTCTTTTTTTTTCCTTATCAGTCCTGACATAACAATAGAAAGTTGTATTGTATAAATCCATCATAAAGCTTTGAATGTTTGAATGTCCGTAAGCAAATTCTGGTTACCTTAGTAAAAGAGTACCTGTTGTGTTGGCATTGCAACTTTGCTTTTATTTTAAACTGTCAAAATTTGGTGCTAAAATGTCAAGTTCTCTATAATTTTGTTCTGCAGAGGTAAAAGGGAAATATTATGCGGGGACTGTAATGGAGCTACTGAACAGACTTCTTTATATTTGAAGTTTACTGTTATGATTTTTCCACCAACATTTACATTAATAGACAAATGTTCCACTTTTTCTTTTCTCTAGTCAAGCTGCAAGCTCTCCATCATTACAAATGTTCTTTCTTCTTCAAACACTCATAATACAACTTCTCATACATCTCTTATAACACATCAAAGCCCTGGAAACACAAGAAAACCCCAGAAAATTTGAAATCAAACTCATGGAACCACTTTCCTCCATTCTGCCATCTCAGGAGCAGCAAGAAAAAAACCTTTGTATCTTCTCATCTAAACTCTGATCTGAAAGATTAAGATACCTCTAAACTTGTCTTTTAATCTAGTTTCATTTGCAACTAGTGTAATGAATTTTAGAATTTTTTTGTAGAGAGCTATACCCCGAAAACTGAACCCCTACAGCTTCAGAATTTTTCTGTTAACAAGCTTCAAACAATCCCTTCAGGTATTTAAGCTATGACTGAATCTTAAATCTTCTTTTGCATGATTAGATCTTAAATCTTCAAACAATCAATTTTCTTATCATAATCTTCTCACTATAAATGAGATAGCTCATGTTAGTATTCTTTTTCTGGTTTTTTTCTTTTTTCAGCACCTGGTCTCAATAGCCTTTAGTTTGCCATAGCCTCAAGGAAAAGAAATATAGAAATGGTTGACTTGATAACCATGATCAACAGAATGGTGTTGTCAGGTCTCGCATTCTTCTTGTTTTTCTTGAGAATTTCAATTTTTTCTCTAGCCTTTCTTTGATATCTTTTAAGAATAAGAAGTGACATATGCTGCCTATGCGTTTGGTGTTGTTTGAGTGAAACTGTACATATATTAACTTGATTGGAAATTATATTTGGTAGACAAGGATGACAAGCCTTTGATCTGGGACTTTTGGCTTCAAGCCAGAGCCTCCTGTTGCTGACCCTGTTCTTCCTACTGAGAAAGATCCTGTCTTGCCTTCGTCGTCTTCTTCTCCTCCAGGGGTGGAATCTAATGCTCATGGTAATTCAACAATGTCTCGCTGTGATTCTGTTTTGTATTTAGTCTATTTCTATTTGGATATTAGCTTAGGATTTTTGGAAGCTCTTGTTTTCTGTTTCGCAACTCTTGGGCAAGTAATGCTAGCTAGGTGGGGTGATGATGTTCTTGCAATTTTGATGTGTTTGCTGGATTCCTGAAGAATTAATGGCTGCTTCATAGTGAAATCTGCATAAGGGTTTCTTTTTCATTTCTGATTTTTTTATTTTAGCTTGTTTACAGAAAAATAAGAGAAATTTAATAAATTAAGTAAAATGTGTTCTATTCATACATTTAGGAAGTAACCCAAAAAAAAAAAAAAAAAAAAAAATCCGACCCGGCCCAGAAACCCGACCCGACCCGACCAATCGGGTCGGGTCTGAATATGACCCGGACCCGACCGGGTCGGGTCGGTCCGGGTCGGGGCGGGTAATAGTGTTTGCTCACCCCTAAAATCAAGTGACTTATAATGGGACAAAGAAAACCCAAATCCCAAACAAATGGCTCAATAACCGATAAACTTTTTCTTCTTATTATCTTGTACAGCAAAAACTTAAGAGGCATACTATATGCAGTAACCATTTTACAAAACGCAGTAACATTTCTCTGTGAAAAGATAAAAATGTTTCTGGTCAAAAATAAGAAAATCGGTACTGTTCACACGTGCGTAAACAGTACCCGGTTAAAAAAATTTCAGAAAATACCTCCATTTTCCGGCGATATTTTCCGGCCAAAATATCGCCATTTTCCGGTGATATTTTGGCCGGAAAACGGCGGTATTTTCTGAAATTTTTTTAACCGGGTACTCAGTCTCCCCGGTCGAAATGTTACAGAAACAGAAAAAAACGTCCGGATAATCGCCGATCCGGAAAAAAAAATCCCCCCGAATGAGTTTTTTTTCTCGAAAATTATAATGAAGGGGTATATAGAGAATTTATGCAGACTAATTTAAAGTAAAAAAATAAATATAGTGTTTACTTATAGTGTAATATGGATCGTAGTCGGGTAATTCGGACTTTTTACAGGGGAATGTTACTGCGTTTAGTAAAACGGTTACGGGGACACCGGCGGTATTTCTTCAGTTTTTTTCTAACCGGGTACTGTGTACTGTTCACGCACGTTGAATAGTGCCCGATTTTATTATTTTTCTTTTTTATTTTAGGCCAGGGACATTTTTATATTTTCACAGGGGAATATTACTGCGAATAGTAAAACGGTTACTGCGTATAACAATTTCAAAACTTAAATACATTTCTTTACAAATGCATGAACCTTTCAATCTTTTCATCTGGAAATATCACTCCAAATACAACATTTGTAAAACAGATCAATTTATCAGCTAGACTTTCGAAAAATCCTTGAAGATGAAAAATGGTGGTTGCAGTTCTTTTCCCAACCATACCTTGGAAAAATAAGAATGCACACTGAAAATCACATCCAACCCAGAGGATATAGCCATCTGTAATCTTCCAATATTCATAGGCTCATAGAGACTGCTAATATAAAGGCGCTGCATGTTATAAATTTTAATGATCCATTGCATAAATTAATTGAAATTATATCTTCAACTAAGTGTTTTTCATATACTTCACTTTTAGGGGAGAAATAAAGTTATCAGTGTCCCTGTGGTTATGTCTTCAATTGCATGGTTCAATATAATTATGAGGTAGAGCAAAATTCTATTGGGTTTTGTACTAAAACCAAATAAATAGATTGAATTTATTTGTATTGCCATGAATTAAGAAACCTAAAGGGTAACTGATGCTTCCGCGTCTTGCGTACGCTTACCTCCAGAGAAAATGGTTTTCTCTGGTTCTCTGATTCTTGATGGAGCTAGCACGTTAATCTGCTGCAGTCCATCCTGTGAGGTCTCCAGAAATTATTCGTGTGGATATCTTTAGAGGCCGAACACTTGTGCGGCTGTTCGATCGACACTCCATCAGATCACTGGACTTGCAAACGAAGGTATGATATTCTGTACAGTATTTTATCAATAGATCTTGGCATATAAGTATAGCAGATACTTACAAATTCGACTTACTTAAATTCAATAGAATCCCTTCACCATAAAGAACTTGAGAATGACATTTGCTTCTTGTTTCTGTTTTTGTTTTTGTTTTTTCTTTTTTTGAAAATCTTCTATGTGGTTCTTTACTATTTCTTTATCAAAACTTTTCATTTGTTTACAAAAAAGTTTCTTAACAAAGACTTAAGAAATTCTGGTGTCTAAACTTGATTAAGTGAGATGATCTTATTCACCTTATTTAAAGCAAGTATGTTGATTGAACCTGAGTGTCCCATTGAAATTTCCCCAATGTTATTTTTTGGATGTTCTTGTTCTGTTCATATTTTTTTAGTTGGCCATTGTTATTACTGTCTCAAGAAAAAACTATACATCTTCGGTCATGATGGGAGTCTCAGTACTCACTCTTAATTTTGTTCTTTGAACTGTCGAGAAGTGTATATTTGTGTCTATTACAGTAATAATTAGTGAAGGTAGGTGGTGAAGGTCATAATATGTTTATTGTACCTCTTTACTATATGATCTCATTTCAGAAATGGAGTAATTTTGTCTGTTTGACGTATGCATGTAGAGGTCCTATGCGCTCTCAAAGTTGAAAAGCAGTTTTATTTTTGTAGTTTCTGAGAATGCTTAATGGACGTACTATGCTCTTTGGTTGTAAGCAACTTCAAGGTTCATATAAGAAAGAGGCGGGATTGATGAATATTTTGGTGTTTCTAGGAACATATATATTGCACAAGAAATTAGCCCCCGCTGGTAACCTCAGTGCGATGTTTCCCTTTGCTTTTCTTCCATAATACATGTCTGAAATAGTTTGAGTTAGGATTTTGACCACTTTTCTGACTAATTTATATTTTATACTCTCCATCAATGATTCTAATTCTAGATATCCAAATCCAAAAGTTGAGGTTGATTCCCCAAGTAATCAGGCTGCAAAAATTGCATGTAAGGTTGGATAAGGACAAGGCTACTTTTGTGACTAGAAAGGCAACACAATGTTCACGCTGTGCAGATGATGAAGAAATATCATCTCATATGTGTTTGGTTACCTATATTTTGTTTTAATTTCAAGTTTAGATTTGGCTTGCGTTAGGGATTAAGATGCACATCAGGAACTTTCGTCTTTATCTTTCTTTGTATTGGCGCGTATAAGTTCGGACTGAGACCAAAGAGGATTGTAATGCTTACAAAAGGATATAGCAACGACATATTTTTGGCATAGGTTGAACTCAATATTTAAGAAATTAAAGTAACTACGGAAGACATGAGACTAAAATCAATACACCATATATGAGATGCTAAACTAGATATTCGTGGTTTTATAAAATACACGAGATACTTTTGATGCAAAATCGGTCATATACAGTTTTTGTGTTAAAAAAACTATCATATCATTTTCGTAATTTATATAATTTCTTTTTCAATATTATAATCATTAAATTAGAGGAGAATGCGCATAGCGTGATCAAATTCAACTAGTATATGACATAAATTTTCTTGATTTTAATCCAATGATTCATATTCATTTGGGATTGGTCCTCATCTGACGGGTCACATTCGCTATATATGAATGGTTGCTTTTATGTTCTTTGGGTTCATATTCATTTGGATGGTCCTACTTTTTCATACTAGTAAAACAACTTTTTTTGGCTCCTCATAAAGGGTCGCTTGGCTTCCTAAACTCTCTTATTTTCTAACCTAATGGTTCATATATTATTTGGGATGGTTGTGATTGCTTTCATTTCAGGATTGCCGATGGTTAGAAATTTGTTCCAGTACAATGGGGTTTTCGCGTTCTTTCCCCGTTGTGAAGCGAAAGGAGCTAACGGCGGTTCAATGTTCCTTTTGCACCCCCTTAATTGTTTGGCTTTGCAATCACTACATAATATGAGAAGAAAACCGCCAACATCACTCCTTCCACGCCTTCAAACAAAATCCCCATTGGATACTCACAAGAATCAGTTTGCATGTGCAGAAGATCTCATCTTTGAGGATTTGTGTTCATATATTTTTAGATTTGAATGTGCCTTCTTGATAGACTGTATTTGAGTGTCTTAGAGTGCTTTTAGGATTATATTCAACATTTGACTTGCATTAGTTTCATAATTGTAACTTCCAACGAAACTCCATGTGTACATAGACGATCTCATCTTTGAGGATTTGTGTTCATGTGACCACTATAATCATGTTAGTATCAAAAGCTGATTCATTGTACTTAACACGTTGTCATCAACTATCCTGTTAGAAGCGCATTTTCCCTATTAAATCAGGTTAGGTTTTATTTTATGCAACCTTTTACTGGAACTATAAGTCGAGGGTTCATTTTTAGGAATGTTTTAAAGGATATTAATTATATGATGTATTTTTCAGGTACATTTTTTCTTCTCTATTTAACACAAATACAATTTCATCCATACAAATATTCATTTTCTAAAATAAGATAGTTTTTACTGTCACTCAAACTCTTCCCTCTCGATTATGACACTTATTTTATATACTCATTTTGCTACGTTAAAAGAATTCACTTTGAAAAATATTTTTTTTATTATATTCTATAAAGAAATGGTATTAGATTCTTATACTATACTTGAACATAAGAAATAATTATTGGGTTCTAAATGTTTCAAAAGAAGAATGATGTGGATTTTGTTACGTTAAAAGAATCCACTTTAAAAAATATTTTTTTTATTCTATTCTATAAAGAAATGGTATTAGATTCCTATACTATACTTGAACATAAGAAATAATTATTGTGTTCTAAATGTTTCAAAAGAAGAATGATGTGGATCACGCTTTTCATTTCAAATTTGGGCTAGGAGTAGTAGTAACTATGTTAACTATGCAAACTTAAAACGGAGAGCTCCTATTAGTTTGGGTTTGGACTTTGGACCATAACAGATTAGCTCCACATATCTGGTGTCGAATGGTACATTTTCCAAGGCGAAATACAAAAACAACTCTAACGTCTATCGAAAGAACAAAACAAACCCCTAATATTTAAAAAGTACAAATTAAACATTTAATACAAATTTATATTTTTTTATTGACAACAAATAACAATACCCTTTGCCTATCTCTTTCCCCCTGTTTCTCGATTATTATCTATCTTTTATGATGGTTGGTAATGTCTAATATATTTATTTCCTTGATCTTCATGATATGGGCAGCAAAGTGTGTACCAATCATCATAAATTCAACATTAAATCTTGAATGGAACATCCCCCACCCCCACCCCCATGCACTCACACCCCATCCCCATCATTTTCTACATTCCCACTCAAATCGATGGAACACCCCTCCTCCCCCTCCATCAATTTTTTTTTCCTGCATTTTTCACTGAACCAACACGATTGGATTAAGTCATTCGATGATCACAATTTAAGGTTGAGATTCACAGGGTGATGTTACTTTGCCACCGTTTTTCTCTGCTTCATCGAAATCCTTTGGAAACTGCGATTTTGTCCAATAAAATTGTTTCGGGACCGAAATAACATTGTTTGATAGGTCTTTGTAAAACAAGATCAGGGAATAAAGGGTAATGGTTCAGGAAAACGAGGAATTAAAGAAGATGGGTGAATCATATATTTTATAGTAACTCTAGGGATATTTTTGTCTAAAAAATTGTATATATCTCCGTTAATGGTTGAATTTGTACTTTTTTAAAATTGGGGGTTTGTTTTGTTATTTTGACAAAACTAATGGTTGTTTTTTTATTTTGCCATTTTCCCAAAGAATATTTTTTTCCATCCTTGCATCTCCAATGTTCGAGTCTATGGCCCTCCATTAATCGCCACCCAGGTTTGAGTTGCCGCATATTTGTGACTTCTGAATTTAAAATGATTGTCTTTTAAGTATGCCTGCTCAAAATGCAAAACCCACCCCTACCCGTCCCGACCCGCCCCGACCCTAATGGGTAGGGTCAGATAGAGACAAGGCCCTAATGATGAGGTCCGGGCCGATTCGGTCCGGGGCGCGACCCTAATTGACCCCATTTTTTTTTCTTTCTTTCTTTCTTTATCTTTTTCTTTACCATGCACACAGCAAAAACGAAAAATTAATTTTTTTTTTATGCACCCCAATGCCCAACCTAAAATAAAAAACCCTACTCTCTCCCCCCACACCCCCCGCCATCCCCCCCCCCAACCCCCTTTTTCCCTTCCCTTCCCTTCCATTTCAAATCACTACTACAAAATGGAGCTTCAACAGCTGCGGATTAACTGCGGAAAATAGAAAACCGCAGTAATAAAAGAAATACGGACTTTCTACGACGGTCTAAAAATGAACCGCCGTAGAACGGGACTTTCTACAGCGGTCTAAAAATTAACCGCCGTAGAAACGGACTTTCTACGGCGGTTGGAAGGCAACCGCCGTAGAAAGTCCACTTTCTACGGTGGTTTGAAGGTAACCACAGTAGAAAGTCCACACTTTCCACTGCGGTTGCCTTCCAACCGCCGTAGAAAGCCCCTTTCTACGGCGGTTGCCTTCGAAAACCCCTTTCTACGGCGGTTTATTTTAAAACCGCTGTAGTAGTCCCTTTCTACGGGTGTTTAATTTTCTCCGCCGTTGTATTGACGTATTAAAACCTAAATAACAACGTGTATTTCCATATTGCGGCCGAAAGTGTTCTTCCCCAAATTTCTACTACGGTTTTGTACGTTGAACGTCATTTGGAGCTAAAATTTACCACCTAAAGGTTAGAAACTTCTAAAATTTCTCAGTAATTGCTTATGCTTGTACTTTAGATATGTCATCCTATAGAAGTTATTTTTATTTATGGTAGATGGCTGAAAATTAAAGTTGCATATATTCCATGTATGTGGTGAACCTTAGTATTGTGGAACCCTATTTAGTTATACTATGTAGTTTCTTGGTGATGTAATTTGATTTATAGTGTTTGATTTTTAATGGATGATGTTCATATAATTAGCACTACTTAGAGTGTGTATTATTTTTTTATGCATTTAATGTGTTTGACGAAATGCATAAATGAAAAACTTAGAGTTTCTTCTTCATTTGATTATGTCTATTGCGCATGTGTTGTTTATGCATTATTTTTTTCATTGAGGTATTATAGTAGTTTTGATTATATGAGTAACATAAGTATTATGACATGTGCTAAGACAAGCATGCAACTTGATACTTTGTACATTGTTTGTTGAATTATTATTTGGTATTTTTAATTATTTCAAGGTGTTAGTTACACATGGATCGAAATATCTTGTTCTGTGGTGATCGGACCTCCGATTCTTATGCGAGAGAAGTTGAGAATTTCATTCAATTCGCTTATAAGAATACAAAGTACGTCCATTGTCCGTGCAAAGCTTGTAAAAATGGTGCGCGGTTTGATAACTCAGATACAATAAGATTCCATTTATATCGGCACGGATTTGATCCTTCTTATAAACTGTGGATTTGGCATGGTGAAAGTATTGATGGTTTACCTGAGCAAAGAAAATCTCATGCAAAAGGAGATGATGCGATTACTAGAGATCGATTAGATGCCATGATTGAGGATGTGGCCGAGGATTTTGCTGATAAATCGGAAGTTCTTGCTTCCATTTTGGGTGACAATGAGAAGCCTCTATACAAGAGTTGCACTAAATATACACGATTGTCTAGTGTTTTGAAGTTGTTTAATTTGGAAGCGGCAAATGGGTGGTCAGATACTAGTTTTACAGCCTTATTGAGGGTATTGAAAGATATGCTCCCAAAAGATAATGAACTTCCAGATCGAATTTACGAGGCAAAAAAAATGTTGTGTCCAATGGGTATGGAGTATAAGAAGATCCACGCTTGCCCAAATGATTGCGTCCTCTACAGGAATGAGTATAAGGATTTATTGCTTTGTCCTAAGTGTAAAACTCCACGATACAAAAATAAGCAGCTGTGTGATGAGGTTGAAGACAGTTCTGATGCGCAAAAGAAGGGGTCGCCGGCTAAGGTTCTGTGGTATCTTCCTATAATACCGAGATTTAAACGGTTGTTCGCTAATGAAAAAGATGCAAAACTAATGACATGGCATTCAGATCGGTGTATTCCCAGTGATGATGACAAGGTGATAATGCATACATCAGACTCAGATCAGTGGAAAAAGATTGATTCAATGTATCCTTCTTTCGGGGGAGAAGCCAGAAATTTGAGGCTTGGTCTGTGTACTGATGGAATGAACCCGTTTGGCAGTCTGAGTAGCACACATAGCTCATGGCCGGTGATGTTGGTTATTTACAATTTGCCGCCTTACTTGTGTATGAAGCGCAAGTACATACTTATGTCTCTAATGATTTCAGGCCCACGGCAACCAGGAAATGACATCGATGTGTATCTTGCTCCTCTTATTGAAGACTTGAAAAAGTTATGGATGAAGGCGCACCTGTGTTTGATGCCTACCGTGAAGAAATGTTCACATTACGTGCCATATTGTTCTGTACCATTAATGATTTTCCTGCTTATGGAAACTTGTCTGGGTACTCTGTTAAAGGGCATAAAGCATGTCCAATATGTGAGCAGAGTACAGATTTTTGTCAGCTTGCACATGGGAGGAGGAAGACAGTATACCTTGGGCATCGCAGATTTCTTCCCGAGACTCATCCGTATCGCTGTATGAAAAGAGCATTCAATGGATTCCAAGAGTTCAGAAAAGCTCCAGAACCCTTGAGCGGGCCAGAGGTGAAAGCTCGTGTGACGGACATCAATGTGGAGTTTGGTAAAACTTCGGAGTCCAGCAATAATGATACAGGTTGTTGGAAGAAAAATCCATATTTTTTGAACTTCCATACTGGGAGAACTTGGATGTCAGACATTGTCTCGATGTTATGCATATTGAGAAAAATATTTGCGAAAGCCTGTTAGGTACGCTCTTGAACATCCCTGGTAAAACTAAGGATGGTTATAACGCGAGACTTGATATGGTTGATATGAACATAAGAGCAAATTTAGCACCGGTAGCTCGCGGACAACGCACATATCTACCCCCTGCCTGTCACACTTTGTCCAGAAAAGAGAAAAAACAACTGTGTTCAAGTTTGCATAGCATCAAAGTTTCATCCGGATATTCTTCAAATGTAAGCAGACTTGTTTCCTTGAAAGATTTAAAACTGGTTGGTTTGAAGTCTCATGATTGCCATGCCTTAATGCAACAATTGTTGCCTGTAGCTATTCGCTCGATATTTCCCAAGCATGTTAAGTCTAGTATAACAAGACTTTGTTTCTTCTTCAATGCTATATGTAGCAAGGTTATCGCGCGCGAAAGACTTGATCAGGTACAAGATGAAATAACTGTTGTCCTTTGTCAATTAGAAATGTATTTTCACCCGCCTTCTTTGATATTATGGTGCATTTGGTGATTCATTTGGTTAGAGAGATAAAAATCTGCGGGCCTGTTCATTTGAATGGATGTACCCATTCGAGCGATATATGAAAGTATATAAGGGGTATGTTAAGAATCGTTGTCGTCCTGATGCTAGTATTGTTGAAGGTTATATAGCTGAGGAGGTAATTGAGTTTTGCACTGAGTACTTGGCCGAGACCGCATCCATTGGAATATCTAAGAATCGGCACGATGGGAGGATTACAGGTATGGGCACAAGGGGAGGAAAAATGTTTTTGCCGTCTAATGTTGAATTGATGAAGGCGCATCTCTACATTCTGCGCAATTCTGAAGAAGTTGCGCCCTATGTGACAGACCATATACAGTCAATAAGAACGTCTTATCCTGCTTGGACGGATCAACGTGTGCTCAATGAACATATTCGGACATTTGTCTATTGGTTTGGTAATGCTGTCCTGGGCAAAGACGTTTCGGAGACATTGAAATGGTTGGCGTTTAGGCCCAGCCCTGCGGTACGAGCATTTTCATGCTATGACATAAATGGATATTCATTTGCTACTAAGAGACAAGATGAGAAGAGTACGGCACAAAACAGTGGTGTTACATTAATCTCAGAGGCTTTACATGTTTCTAGCAGGAAGGATAAAAATCCATTGTATGCAAGCATGGCTTATTACGGGGTGATCGAAGATATTTGGGAGCTTGACTATGTTTGTTTCAAAGTAGCTGTATTTCGCTGCAAATGGGTTGATAACAATAGTGGGGTTCGAACTGATGATCCATTGGGTTTTACCTTGGTCAACCTTAATCGGGAGGGTTTCAAGGGGGAACCATTTATACTTGCATCGCAGGCGAAACAAGTTTTTTATATCACCGATCCTTGCGACGAACATTGGTCTGTTGTTCTTCATGGTAAACAACATCACGGTGTGGAAGGGATTGATACAGAAGAAGGGCTTCATGAGGCTGGCCCTTTCTCTAGTGGGTTACCTGAACCGAGAGCAGATGAGAAGATAGGGAACTTGATAAATACATACTTCGTGATGACCACAGCGAAGGATTATGGTTCGAGGATCAAGTGTCCCATAAGAGAAAGAGAATAAGTTAAGAATCATTTTCAGGTATATTGTTTGTTTTTATTAAACTTCAATTCCCGTGGGTGTGTATGTGTGTGTGTGTATTTGTATATATTTCTTTGATTTTAATGAAAAGAGGTGGACATAAATTTATAACAACATTTATTTTTATCCTTCGTACTGTGGGATTGAAACAGGTCACAACTCGGATGAAGCCGCGCAATCAACGGACAAAATTTTCAGGGACTTCATATGCAGAACTGTTTATAAATGAATATGTTATTGTTGGAAATTGTGTGAAGCTTCTGTGTTGATCTTAAATTGCACTTGGGTTTTGGTCAAAAACAAGCAGAGGAGATTTTGTCTGAAGTGATTTGAAACTGAATTCCGTATTATTCGAAATAGTTGGAATTTTAGTGAAGTATTTAAGTATATGTGCATATCCTTGACAGGGAGTACGTTACATTTATAGGGGAGACTTTGTCAAATTTTCCGGCAAATTGATTTCCTTGTTTTTCATTTATGAATAAATGTTTCTTGTATTATTATTTTTTTTTCCAAGGAGTAGTACTTTTGGTAAAATTTCCAGGGGAATCTATACGTAGTTCATTTTGTTTTGATTTTATATTTAACTCTTCATAAATTACTTGTCAGTGGGTTCGGGAAACAGGGGAAATGCAGGGGAAAAAAGGGGAGAGGAGAGGAAGAGAATGAGGGAGGAAAAGAAAGTTCAAAAATTTGAACTTTAATTAGTAACCGGGTCGTCGGTTCAACGGCGGTTCAACCGCGAACCGCCGTTGAACCAACTTTCCACTGCGGTTCAAGAGTGAACTGCCGTTGAAAGTGGACTTCAACGGCGGTTCAATGTTGAACCGCCGTTGAAAGTCCACTTTCAACGGCGGTTCACCGTGAACCGCGGTGGATTCATTTTTCAATGGCGGTTCGCAGTTGAACCGCCGTTGAAAGGTCTCCTCGTAAAAAATTGGAGCCAATTCCCGCGCGGGCATATTTTAATATTAATTTTTTTTTCCATTTTCAAAAAACTAATCCCACAATTTTGTAAATATAATAATACATACCCAGATTGTGTATATTTATTAATTATGTACACAATCCCGACTTTTATGAACCATTTCATAATTAAATTTCAAATTTTCCATTGAACCATATATTTGCATTTAAATTTCCCTTGCTACTACACGTACAATAATTATAGGCCAAATATAGAAATTAATAAATTTCGTAAATTTACATGTAAGAGACGATAAAATAATAAGCTTCATTATGTTCCCTAAAATTTCTACTTTTTCTACTTGGGCGAACGGGATAAAATAATCAATTCCACAAATGCATTAGGTACGTATAGTAATATAAAAATTAATTAATATTAGTTAAGTGGCCGAAAAAAATTAAATAGATACTGGATTTCATTAATTTACATACATATATATATATATTTATATGTTTATACATACATATATATATAACATCTTTCGCTTTTCTCCTTTCCCCTCTTGATGCACATCATATATCCAACTCTCTCGATCCTCTATGCTCTCGATCTCTTGTAAATTTCCACTACATAAATAAAATATTTTCATTTGAAGAATTGAATACTTTAAGACAACTTTTATAATTAATTCTTATATATATATATATAATGTATTTTGAATTTGGTACAAAAAATAGAAAATCCATGCGTACGTAGCGCGGGAATTGGCTCCAAAAACTATTTTTCTACGGCGGTTCAACCTTGAACCGCCGTAGAAATCAAACTTTCTACGGCGGTTCATGTTTGAACCGCCGTAGAGAAGTATTTTCTACGGCGGGTTCTCGTTGAACCGCCGTAGAAAAGTAGTTTTTGGAGCCAATTCCCGCGCTACGCATGAATTTTCTATTTTCATATCATTTTCTAAACCCTAAACCCTAAACCCTACTCTCTATTAAGTTTTTTTTTCCCAATTTTCATAAATTAACCGCGGTGACGCTTAAGATTGAAATAGATAGTGAAGCGCCACCCTTTTCCTGATTTTCGCTTTGACATTCTGAATTGGGTCGCAGGATTCGACCTCGAGGATGATGGTCTTCCCCGTCAGAGTCCCAACGTAAACCTCCATTTTTTTCAAAATACGTTATATATATATATATATATATAAAAGACTAATTATAAAAGTTGTCTTCAAGTCTTCAATTCTTCGAATGAAAACATTTTATTTATGTAGTGGAAATTTACAAGAGATCGAGAGCATAGAGGAAGAGTTGGATGATGTGCAAGAGGGGAAAGGAGAAAAGAGGAAGATGTTTATATATATATATATATATATATATATATGTATGTAAATTAATGAAATCCAGTATCTATTTAATTTTTTTTCGGCCACTTAACTAATATTAATTAATTTTTATATTACTATACGTACCTAATGCATTTGTGGATTTGATTTTTTTATCCCGTTCGCCAAGTCGAAAAAGTAGGAATTTTAGGGAACATAATGAAGCTTATTACTTTATAGTCTCTTACATGTAAATTTACGAAAATTATTAATTTTATCTTTGACCTATAATTATTGTACGTGTAGTAGCACGCGCGGGAAATTTAAATTCAAATATATGGTTCAATGGAAATTTTGAAATTTAATTATGAAATGGTTAATAAAAGTCAAGATTGTGTACATAATTAATAAATATACAAAATCTGGGTATGTATTATTATATTTACAAAATTGTGGGATTAGTTTTTTGAAAATGGAAAAAAAAAAATTAATATTAAAATATGCCCGCGCGGGAATTGGCTCCAATTTTTTCCTCTATCTAAACCGAGAAAAAGTGGGGACTTTCAACGGCGGTTCAACCTCGAACCGCAGTTGAAGGAGAATCAACTGCGGTTCACAAGTGAACCGCCGTTGAAAGTCCCCACTTTCAACGGCGGTTCAACTGCGAACCGCAGTTGAAAGTAGAATCAACTGCAGTTCACAAGTGAACCGCCGTTGAAAGTGTACTTTCAATGGCGGTTCAACTTTGAACCGCAGTTGAAAGTACACTTTCAACTGCGGTTCGCATTTGAACCGCAGTTGATTGTTGGTTCAACGGCGGTTCGCGGTTGAACCGCCGTTGAACCGACGTCCCGGTTATTAATTATATTTCAAAATTCTACTTTTTCCCTTTCCTCCCTCATTCTCTTCCCCTCTTCGCCCCTTCATTTCCCCTGTTTCCCGAACCTTCTCTCCCGCGGCTGTTCGGCTTCTTCGCCGCTTCTCCCGTCGCCGGCGAGCTCCTTAACCTTCCGATCAACCCGTCGGCTGCCCAAGCTTCACCGATTGTTCGGCTGGACCACGTAAGGCCGATTGTTCGGCTGGACCACATAAGGCCGATTGTTCGGCTCTTCATTTCCACCCTCCTATATATACTTCGGGCTTGTTTGTAGGAGTTCACCCAAAAGGTTCCACCTTCTATGCTTTCATTTTAAAACTTTTGCCATGTGACCTTACATTTTGTAAATGCTTCCCATTGCACTAGGATTTTTTGGGTTGATATTTATGGTTGATTTCGGTTTTAATCCTTGTGATGAATGATTGGAAAGCTTTTGGATTTATTGATTATTTATTGAATTGGTTTGGTTGTTGAATTGAGTGTTTTGTCCTACATAAGTTGAGAACCTAGAGTTTTGATTAATGTTCCATTAGGTACCCTTTGAAATTCGGGTTTAGTGTATGAATATGAGAAACTCAAATGATTATTTTGGTTTTGCTTGAATAATTTTAGAACTTGGTGTTTGATTTCGGTTCTTATTTTTTAGTGTTCCTCCTTTAGTGATAATGAGGAAAATGCTTTTTTGTTGATTCCACTTTGTGAAATTTTATTCCTTTAGTAGAAATGAATGATTGTTCTCATTAGTTGTTGGTTGTGAAATGTGAAGTACTTTATCAATGGTACCCTTTATAAGTCCACTTTTTTTTTGCCCTCATTTGGTTTAATTTGGATAATGGTAATTGTATATTTTTAGGAGTGAATTTTGCGAATGTACATTGCCTTTTTTTTCACATTACAAGCATTCTTGTATTTGACATTAAAGCTTTTCTTTAATTGCATATATGTTATATTGAATTCGCTTTCTATGTACATGAAGTTTAAGGTACTTTCAATGGCCCGAAAAAGAAAAAGCAATGCGGAGCATAGTGATGAGGGTAATGGCAATGGAGATGGTTCTTCTACTACATCTAGTAGAGGTAGAGGGCCCACAAATTGCAATGATCTATTGGAAATGCGAAAGAATGGGAAAACTCTTGACATTTCTTTTGATTCCGAGCTCGAGCCTAAAAAGTATCATGCAAAGTGGATTACCTTTGTGGCATATACGGCCCGGAGCAAAGTGGACATAGTGGAATATGAATCATGGCCCAAAGTTCCCGAGGAGATCAAGAAGAGAGTGTGGATGGAAATACGGGTATTTTTTTAATTATAATGCATTGTTTGTTTCTTCTTCCATACAAATGAACTCAAATTCCTCACTAAATTTTTACTCCTAATTTTCACTGTAGGCATTATTTGTTTTCGAGTCAACCGAAGAACTCGAAACAAAGTGGATTTCTTATGCCGGTAAACGGTGGAAATATTGGAAATCCTATTTGGGGAAATATATACATGGTGCCTTGAAGGGTAAGGATCCATGCTTGGAATATAAATATCTCCCTAGGGAGACATAGATTAAGTTCAAGGTTAGCCGCGAGACAGAAGAATGACAGGTATATTTTTTAAATTGATTTCCTTCTTCTTTTTGGATATTTGAAATTGCTCAGTTTAGGGATAATAATTTTTCATTATATTTCTCTCTAGGCAATTGTGGAAAAGCGCAAAAGAATGCCACTTTAAATGCTTTCTACCATAATTTATCTCGCGGTGGCTACCGACTGCTGAAGCAGCAGTTGCATGACGAGGCGGTGAGTGCATCCGGAAAGAAGCCTTCAGAGGAGGGTCAGTCCGAAGAAGAAGGCGAAGATTCTTATTCAGTGCCAGGCCGTCATCTACTTTGGAGACAGGCCCACACAAACAAAAAAGGGGAATACTTCACGCCAGAGGCTGGGCGTGTAGGGATGGAAATTGTAAGTTTTGCACCATACATTTTCTTATGTTTCAGTTCTTTTAATATTTAAAGTCTATGTGTATATATTTTTATTATAATTGATTATTTATTACTAGATATCTATGATGAAATGCTAATTAATAATTTGGTTGTCATTAAATGTTTATATCGCAATTATAATTATCTAGTTGTCACTGTAAAGTAAATAAATGATTAATTTGTATATATGTGTATTTATTTATATTTTATAATTTTGGTTATCAATTTTATATTTAAAATTTATATACATAAATGATTAATCTGTATATATGTGTATTTATTTATATTTAATTGATCTATTTACATTTACTAGAGTTGTACAAATGTGTAGGAAAATCTATGTTCCTGCGAGTCCCAAGGGGAGACCGTTGCAGAGGGTAGGAATGACATTCTTGTCATTGCAACGGGAAAGCCCGATCACCCCGGTCGTTATCGCGGCCATTCTACCAGGGCACGTATCACAGAGGTTTTCCCACAGCAAACAAGGCCGTCGCTTAAAGATGAACTTGATTTAACAAAGCGACAGCTTCAGAAAACCACTGCCCAACTAGATGAATGTCAGACACATCTGAAGATGATGATTGGGTTTGTATGTGGTAAGATGGGAACCGACTATGATACATTAAAAGCCACCGTCATCAATAGTGCCAAAGATGAGAGCTTGCCCCCAGAGACCTCCGGAGCGGTCCCTGTATCCCCTGTGAGCCCTGTTTCTCCTCTGATACCTACAAGGTTGCCCGAGTTGGAGATGCTACATGTTGCACCTACGGACCCGATCAAAGCCTCTGACGGCGGTGCTTTAGGCGAATACAAGGTAAATAACATTAATATGTATATTTTCATAGAATACACGTGGTATTTTTAAAACTAAATTAAATTCAGTGCATATTTGTTTAGACGGCAACTTTCTTCTTCAATTTTTTTTTTTGCATTATTACAGTGCTTTGTTAAGTTAGACTTAATAGTTGATTAATGTTCATTCGCTTGCCTATTATCTTAGGACGGGTGTGAGTGCCATCTGTTCCTCTCTGAGGATTCACAAAAGCGGCGTAAGCTTGTGGCAAAAGGAAATATTTATAAGCAAAGCAAGCACCACGGGCGCGAGGTTAGGAAAGGTTGTGCAAGGGTCACAATTAAAATTTCCTATGATGACCATGCCCCGCTACCATTTCCTGAGGAAGAGGCTGCAACAGTGGGAATGACCAAGTCCTTTTTCGTGGAATGGCCTATAGAGTTGATTGAAATTATTCAGCCGGCTCCGGTAACAAAGGTATATTCTTTCATTTATTGTGAATTACTTAATACCGTTTTGTATATTTAATGTTATTTCAAATGATGTTAGGTGGATATAAGTGCCCAAAAGAAAAGGCCGGATGAATTCTAAGGATGACAAGACATCTCCTTCGGCGACGGTTCCGACTGAGATGTCATCCTCATCGACATCTGATCCATTGCAAGAGTTACAGCTCCGAATGGAGAATGATTCGGACTTCAATGGCTTCTTCTTTCAAATGAAAAGAGAAGTCATAGGTTTGGACCTGCCTAATGCGATGGATCGAGGGGATCTCGTAGAGTTATTGACCAGAGAAAGCCAGGTCTCAAACAGTTTTATGCAGTTGTTCACCCAGTGAGTTTCCACTTAATTTTATAACCTATTTTTGATTATTGTTATATATAGTATGCATTCCATGTGCCTAGACTAACCAATGAAGCCCTTTTTGTAAATTCTTTAGAGCTTTACATGAGTTAGTTGAAAGGAATGGGAGAAAGGGGATAGGTTTTCTCTCGGCTGATCATGTCACACCCATAGGAAATACGCTTGAAGCTAGGGTAAACTACATTGCACGAAACTTGAAGGATAGGAATAAAGAAATGTATCTGGTGCCTTATCTTCAGGGGTAAGTGACACTGTAAGCGCTTCTCTAATATTTAAGAAACACTGATATAAAGATCTGACGTCATTAAATTTTTTGTTTGCAGTGAACATTGGATGCTAATAGCCATTAGACCAGTAGAAAATGTTGTCTACTGGTTTGATTCTTTACAAAATCCACAGAAAGAGTAGGCGGTGGTGCTTATAGACGAGTGAGTTATATATATTAACAACTGTTAGAATGCCTATATATCCATATTTTGCTAATTATTTTCGTTTCGCTTTCATTTTTATAGGGTGATGTTTAACTATCAAACTTTCTTAGGATTGCCCAGAAATGTGCATATGCAACCTTCGTGGATAGTAGTTAAGGTAAAAATTGGTTCTTATTAAATTTTTTAATTAAATCCGTGAGTCTAGTAGCCTAAGCAATTAGTAGTGTTAGTTGTTTTAATTAAATCCGTGAGTCTAGTAGCCTAAGTTAGTAGTGTTAGTCAATTAATTTATTAGTTAGTCAAGTTATTTATTGAGGTATTTGATTTATGCATGCAATCCGTGAGTCCAGTACTGTAGGTTAGTTAATATATGCATGCAATTGCCTTTTCGATCAGTAAAATTAGTGAGTCCTAGTTATTTAATTAATTAGATTAATATGAGTGACGTTATGAATATTAAATTTTTTACTCAACGTTGTGTTGTATACATTAATTGTATGATCTTCTAACTCGTATATATTAATTCATTAGCATAAAAAGCAAACGAGCAATTGGGAGTGTGGGTACTATGTAATGCACTACATGTACCAAATAGCAATGAAATCATTCACATTGGCACTTGAAAAGGTAAATATATATTTCTCATAACTTACTTACGTATTTCATTTTGCTACTCGGATACTTTTTAATTTCAAAAACTCTGTTGCAGCACTTCAAGCTCGACCGCACTCCATTAAGCAATGTTGATATAGATGCAGTGCGAAAATTATGCGCTAGTTATATTTTGGAGCATCAGCCGTAGTTGAAGAACACTAATTAAACTTGTTCATATTATAGTTGTACATTGGTGATATTTGGTGATACTATGCCCTGTATTATAAAAGAGATTTCAATTTGTATATTGGTGATATTTGTATTAAATTTCAAGTTTTAGCAGCAGGTTTTGCTTTAAACCAGGTTTTAGCAGCAGGTTTTGATGCTTTTAATGTGGTTCGGTTGTAAAAAGAGTACACTTTCTACGGCGGTTCAAGGTTGAACCGCAGTAGAAAGGTACACTTTCTAATTGAACCGCCGTAGAAAGTGTACCCTTTCTACTGCGGTTCAAGGTTGAACCGCCGAGAAAGGGTACCCTTTCTACTGCGGTTCAACCTTGAACCGCAGTAGAAAGTGGACACTTTCTACGGCGGTTCGACCTTGAACCGCAGTAGAAAGTGTACACTTTCTACGGCGGTTCGACCCGTCGTAGAAAGTCCGCTAACTTACAACGGCTGCCAGATAGATGGCGGTTCAAAAAGGCCAATAACCTCCGTTAAAAGCCCTTAAAAACCGCAATTAAAATCCCTTTTTGTAGTAGTGAATAATTAATCCCCTCAACCATCCCAGCCCGTATCCTCTCCTCCCTCCCCCGCCCAGCCCCCACACCCCACCCAACCCCTGACCCCAACCACCCCCTACCCCCACCCCCCCCCCAACCTTCCAGTTCAAGTAATTCCAAAAAAACAAAAGAAAAAATAAAATTTCTCGCAAGCCCTATTAAATCTAATTTTTCAAACTGATTTTTTAATTTAAATTAAAATTTAAACTTTTTAATTATGTTATTTGAGAAAATATAATTTTCATTATATTTTTAATATATTAAAATATAAATTTAGGCGTCTATATATATATATATTAAATTTAGATGATTACATAAATTATTTTTAAAATAAAAATATTTTTATGAGACACCTCTTAAACTATTTTAAAATTTTATTTAAATATTAAAATAATTTATAAAATATTTTTCCAAACGCATATTTGTACAAAAATTAAGACATATTTATAAAATATTTTTTAAAAATACTTTTATAAAAATATTTTGAAATAATTGTTTAAACGAAATCGAAATGTTTTAATAAATAATTTAAAAATATGTATACGTAAAAGTTTAATTTTTGGAGTACAAATCAAACAAATTTTTCAAATAAAAATTGTTATTATTATTTTTTTTATTCCACCTCTAAGTTATTATTAGTATTAAAAAAATTACTAAAAAATCTAGATTGAAAACTTAAAAACCTGAAACATGAAAAAAAAAAAAAAAAAAAGGTCTGTTAGGGCCAAGTCTTGGCCCTAACCAACCCGGACCAAAACCCATGCTGGCCCGTTAGGCCCGAACCTAACCGACCCATTAGGGTCGGGCCAACTGACCCTCCCCGACCCGCGGGCCAGTTTGATCACCCCTAGTTTTAAGTAAGCGTTTAATGTCACCTTTTACGTTCCATCAAAAGAGTTTAATTAAAAAATGTGCTGATTCTTATGGGTGGTATGATACAATATATAAAATCAGTGATTTGTCATTCACTCATGTCCATACTTTCCAAATACTTACTCTTTTTCATTAGAAAAGTTCGATGTCAAATGTATAACTTATTATGGAGCTCGAGGTACAACATATAAAATAGGTAATTTGTCACTGTTTATTTTAATTATGTCATTCCTTTTAAATGTGAGTTAATTGTGAACTTTACATTATTATATATATATATATTAATAAGAATATGAGAAATAAAAATATTAAAATTTGACCTTTTTAACTAGAAAAAAAAATTTTAAAAATCTATTATTCTAATGATACGAATGTACCATGTCTTAAATTTTGGGGAAGTAGGAGGAAGAGGAGGTTCGGGTCCCACACCGATAGTTTGGGTCCGCAGCAAATTCTTGTCTTCTTTTTTTGTTTTTGTTTTGAGATTGGTCTAAATACAAAATGAATTTGGTGATTTTTGACCGTTGATGAATTCCACTGCAACCCTGATATGGAAATTAAAGACGTAAGTTTTTAATGGATTTGGTAGCATTTATAAAGCGTGTACACTCAAGTTACCTTTTCTGAAAAACTAATTGATTTGATAGCTATTTAAATATTTTTCTCAAAAAATAATGAATTAAATATACACATATTATTATAATATTAAATTCTGTAACGCAAATGGTATAAAAGTTTACCCCAGGCACTTTTTATCTTCAATGTGCAAATGAAGTCAACTTTTGGTTTTTTATTAGTTAAAAACTACAACTACTCAGAACTCTATTATATGAAAATGTACATTCCGTTATGATTTTTGCACTTCATTAGCAGTGGCAGAACTGAACTTGAACATAGTTATTGAAGGAGCCAATTGTTTAATTTTTATTTTATAGAGGTCAAATATATTTATATCATTTTTTAATACTAAAAAAATACATATGTAATAAAAAAAATAAAGTAAAAATTTACGCAGCATTTATTAAAAATAAAGAAAAAGAAATTGTAAACTAAATACGAATAGTTTAAATGCAATTTAAGTTGATGAATTTCGATTTTAATATCAAATTCGTTGTACATATATAACACAAAATACTGTAAAAAAATTTTACAATCTACGATAGTTTTTCCAATTTGCTACAATCTATGACAAAATTTTGTAAACATTGGTAGTTTCCTAGATTCATCTCCAATTTGGTGTTAGCTAGGTTGCTCTTGAATAACTTTCATGTTTTCTTTCATCCTCCAATTCATGCAATAGCTAGCCTTAGTTTGCTCTCGAACCGTTTCTAAATTTTCCTTCATCCTTCTTGGGCCAAATTGTGGAATGGCTTTGAGAGCAACATAAAACCAAATGGGAGAAACAATTGAAAATGGAAAGCTGGTGAATTAACCTGTAAAGAAGATGGGAAAAAAAAACTAAAGTAAAGCAATATAAGCCCATTATCGTTATTGATTTGGCCCAAATCGGCGGCGGTACTGGGGCAGGGCAGGCCGGTGCCGATGCTCTGCCTTCTACCAGGAGCTAAGAGTAGTAGTATTCTACCCCTTAGCTTCGCCCCGGCGTTGTTGCTGCTAAAAGCTAAGTTTGGTGTGCCGCAATGGCTGATGTGATGAAGAAGGAGTCTTCTTCTTCTTTTCTTTACTTTTTTTTATTTATTATCCAGCTTAAACAAATGATGTCGTAGTACTTAAGGGGAAAAAACGCTTCAGTAAATCAATGTCGTTCTAATTAAGGGTGAATTTTATTTTTAAGAAACGTAAAGGGCCAACTTTGAAAACCCCAATTCCCAAAGTAGACCCCTCCTCCAATTCTAATTCTAATCCCTCGCTTTCTCTTTTTTGCTTCTAATCCCTATAACCCAATTCACAAATCAACGCCCCTCCCCCAATTTTTTTTGGTCCTCATGTTTGATAGTATATATTGCGAAGAAATTTTTTGCCAAGATTAAAAGTGAAGAAAATTTTCATTATTTTCAACGTATTGATCGTAGAACACAATTATCTTGTCTTACTAGTTTGCCTAGTACTGGTTGTTCAAGCATAAAGAAATAGTTATTTTAACTAGTATGTATTTGTTTTTATTTTTAGCATTAAAACATATATCATTATGATTATTTTGATACGTTAGTAATCATATATCTTATAATGGCACCGAAAATTTTTTTGCCACTAAACTCGCCCTTCTCATATTTTGTTCTGGTACCGCCGCTAGTCCAAATCAACAAAGATAATATCCTTAGATTGCTTTTCTAAGGTTTTTGTCATCGGCTTTTCAGTTTTATTCACGGACTTTTCTGGTTCAACTCTTCCTCCCATTTGGCCTTAGGTTGTTCTCGAGGTCATTTACGTTTGGCCTTATATCAAGACCCAGATTTTTGGTGATGCTCGTATTTTCTTGAACTTGAAGTGTTTCGTTCTGGTAAGTTGACGGAAGAATGACAGTAAACCAATGCTGGTTGCAATAGTAGAATTAATTTTCCACCCACATTACAATTAACTGGGCAAATATATATAGCAAGAAACTCAAGAGCTAAAACAAGTTACTATTCTAAACTCTTTTTTCTTCAAGTTTTAATAAACAACTACCAAACGCAAAATGGATATGGGGAGGGGGGGGGGGGGGGGGGGGGGGGGAGGGGGAAATAAGGACTGCCCTGGATGGATGGAAGATACAAAAGTACAGAAATACATATTAAACATAAAAAAAATTTAATAGTTGTGTTTTATAACTTATAAACAGTTGCATCATTAGACTTTTTTAATAGAACGAAAGGGAACCGAGTATTAATTAATATATAGCTAAGAATATATATTTTTGGTCCACATCGATGATTATATATAATTAAGTCAAAAGAGGTGTGAATGAGTTGAATTCAATCCTTTAAACCGATGATTATACATAATTAAGTCAAAACAGGTGTGAATGAGTTGAATTCAATCCTTTAAACCGGGCATTTTTTAAAATCAGAAGACCAATTACATTCTGTTTGTTTTGCTTTAATTAACCTTAATTATTTCATTTCCAGGACGTTAGCGTCAAAGACCAAACCAAAATGCACAAGATCATCTGTTAATAGAAAAGAGATTTAGAATATGCGTGTTCGTGGATGTTGCGATTGACCCTGAGAATGAGTGCAAATATTGGAAACGAAGGCGATCGATCTAAAAGTAGACCTAATTTAAGAACTCCTTTTTTTTTTTTTTTTGGTCGGAACCCAATTTTCTAACTACACATTTTTATTTTTTTTTTCTTTTTTGGGTTTTAGAAGTAGAGAACTCGGTAATAGTGTTAGAAATCGTCTAAAAATTATCGATAGAAATTGAACGAAATTCATTGGAAATTAAATTATAATTGAGGTTCCTGATTGCTTTAACGATAAAAACAAATTATAATTGGAAATTAATTGGTTTATGATATAAAAACCAACAAATAAATAATTTTCTATGACTAAAACAGGCTAAATGAATTTTAAAATATGATATCATGTACTTATAACCTAAATATTTAGCTTGGGTAATTTTATTTTATCAAATGGGTAACAAAACTTGGTTGACAAATTCTTACATGCAGTAAAAATATGATACGAATACGGCACATTAACGTGACATATCAACTTATATACGGTCCGGAATCGTCGTCCCTAAGAGACAATATTTGATAATTTCTAATAGAATATGAATCTAATATATTAAAAGTGATCCGTAATTCATACATGACTCGAATTGTCATCCCTTTCATAATCAATCCTTAAATATATTGGGATAATAGTACAATTCTTTTACGACAACATTCATTCACTAGATAATAACATATGCAATAACATTTTTTAGGTAGGTGAATGAACTAGTACGTAAACGATCTCCTATAGTTTAAACCTAAGAAATAATTATTGGGTTCTAAAAGGTATCAGAAGAGGAACTATGCGGATGACGGTTTTCCTTTCAAATTTGGGCTAGGACCAGTAAGTATATATGGTCCATATCGAAACTAAAGACGGAGAGCTTCCATTAGTTTGAGTTTGGACATTTGGACCATAAAAGATTTTTAGCTCCACATATCTGGCGTGGAATGGGGCTACCGGTCCATTGGGTTTAATATAATTCTTTTTTCTTTTTTTTTTTTGCCCTTTTTCTCCAAAGAGATTTGGCTGTCACATAATTTGCGAATTCAGTATTGCAAAGTGGATTCTTCTAATAGAACGGATAGAATACCATTTACGTTGCATGAGAAGAGTCTAGTAGTTCGAAAATGTAGTTATTAAGAATTTTTTTTAAGGCTGTTGTGTACAATATAGAAATTAAATAAGTAATTCGAGACAATTCTCTCAACTCATATCTTTGCTTTTTTCAACGTGTTAATTATAAACCACACATAATTATATTGATAAGTTTAAGAGAAGTAAAAAAACTAAAATATGACTTGAATTTTCTAATAGAAGAATTTTTTTTTTGTTTTTAAAATAAACTATTATAATGAAACGAGTAGGAAAAAGACGAGGTTCGGATTCCACAACCATAGTTGAGGGGAGTTTTTTTTTCTTTTTTTTTTTTTTGTGCAACAATTTCATTAACTTTTTTTCGAGATTTTGGTCTAAATACAAAATGAATTTGGTGATTTTTGACCGTTGATGAATTCCACTGCAACGCTGATATGGAAATTAAAGGCCTGAGTTTTTAATGGGATTGTTAGCATTTATAATAAAGCGTGTACACTCATTTACCTTTTAAGATTTACTAATTGATTTGATAGCGATTTAAATATTTTTTTAAAAACAATAATGAATTAAATATACACATATTATAATATTAAATTCTGTAACGCAAAATGGTGTAAAAGTTTACAGAAATCTAACACCAATCAATTTACAGCATGCACGATTTTAATTCGGCGCAGAAGATCTCATACACGTTTTCTTTAATGTGCTATTAATGAAGAAGTCGTGTTGATGTCAATTTTTGGTTTTTATTAGTCAAAACTGCAACTCACAGAGCTGGACACCAACCATTCTATGAAAATGTACATTCCGCTTTGGCTTTTGCACTTTTAACTCAAAAGGTGGAGGCATATCATGTATGTTATCACGTGGTTTTGAAAATATATTTTCGTAAAAAAGTTTTTTAATGTAAAATATGCATTAAAAATATAAAAAATTATATATAAAATATAAAAATATATAATTGAAAAGTAAATAAAAAAAATGTATTAAGAATGATGAAATATTAGTATAAAATGTAAATTTTCATAAACATGTTTTCGAAAATTTGCTAACGAGCCGACTTTATTGTTCCCAAAATGGTTATCCAAACACATTTAGGATAGAGTATTACATGTATATTTGTACTTATTTACATTCATTAGTATTCATTTTATTCCTCTCCCATTCTCCAGGAGCCCGAATTGTTTTCTTTTCTTTGTTTAGTGTTAATGTTTTATGTTGTCTCCTCTTGTGGGAGTTCTTTGTCTCCTCCTTTTGATGGAGGTTTCTTTGTTTTTTTCTTTGTTTTGTATGAAACCTTTCAAATCTGTATCCATGATTATATAAGTTTTCACAGCGATAAAAAATAGAGGAAAGTAAAAAACTAATTGGTGCCAACTTGATCAAAGAAGCGGACTTTCTACGTTGTTCACTGAAGAGAAAATGCAATCTGGAGTTGGATCTGTGCTTAAAACTCAAGATTTGAAATTCTACTATGGACTTGAAGTTAATAGCCATTAATTAGATGGAGTTTTAGTTTCAAATATGTAGTAAAATTTCATGTATTTATTTCTCAACTCCGTTGTATTATTATCTTTTTTTAGTATTATATTTAGTATGAGATCAGCAATGGAGTTTTCATTCAGAGCTGGAAACTCTCATTGTCCTAATTTAGCATATAAACTTGTTGAATGCAGATAAGTGAGATAAGAAAACAACAACTGAAAAGATATAAACTAATGGTTAAAGATATAATTATTTTGTCAAAAATGAAATTGAGACAAAATCAATAATTAATGACAGATGACAGCTAGGGAGACATGTTTCTTAAATTATGTTTTATTTTCTTATACTCTATGCATCATATTTAAAGAGTCCACTTTCAAAAAATAAAAATAAAAATGTCTCATTTAAATAATCCACTTTGAATTTGTTTACATTATATACCCTTACTTATAAAGTAAGGATATACGTCAAAAATATGGTGTCAAATTAGTTATTTTAGGTATTGTACCTCACAACTCATAATAAGTTGTACAACCCATAATAAGTTGTACTTCCTCCGTCCCACTCAAAGAGTCCACTTTAAAATATGTACAACTTATTAAGGGTTGTGATCAGGTACAACACCTAAAATAAGTAATTTACCACCATATTTTCCACTTATTTCCTTACTTTAGAAGTAAGGGTTGATTGTGAATCACACATTGTTATATTAGTAAGGGTATGTAATGTAAATAAATTCAAAGTGGACTCTTTAAATAGGACAAAAAAAAATTTTGAAAGTGGACTCTTTGAATGAGACAGAGGGAGTACAGTTTTTAAAGTGAACCTTTTAAGTGGGACGAAATAAATATATAGTAAGATATATCATACATATTCAATATATTTATAATATTTTTAGTACACATTCTATGATACATCTCAGAATCATTATATTACTCCACTTTCACATACGTATAACCTTTCATGAAATCAAGGTAAAACATATAAAATGACTAATTTGTCATAATTTGTTTTATTTATGTTCTTATTTTTTAAATATAAATTAATTATAATTATATTAGTAATAGTAAAATAAATAAAAATATTTAAAAATTGACTTTTTATTGGAACTAAAAATATTTTTAAAAGTAGTTTTTTGAAACGGAAGGAATATCATTAATTATAATACACAACCGTTTTCACGTGACGTAATTCCGTAGAGGGAAGCATACTAATTGACAATATTGCCAATTTCTCACGCATTTGAATCATCTATTACACTTTTATTTAATAATTTTTATTACACATTTTAATAAGTTATATATATATATGTATATATTGTTTTAATTTTTTTTACAATAATATTCATTTCCATCATAGTAAATTTTTTGACTAAAAATTTATTTTTTGCGTGTAATTTTAACTTGTTTAAATTAAAAAATAATATTTAAAGAAAATAAAATAAAAAAATGAGATTGGATATCCGTTCTATTAATGTTGGAAAAGAGAAAAAAGTAATAAACAAAAAATTCCAAAGACATAAAGTAGGGCTAGCAACATCTGTCTCTAAACACCACGGGTGCCGACGGACGATCCTTTTATAATCCACCAAAACTTGTTTTTTAAGCGCATAATCATAAAAAAGTTTCAAACTTCTGGTCAGTTCGGAAAAGCTGCACATACAGATCCTCATCTTCTTCCGATGCTCCTTTTTCTACCGATGGCCCATACTCTGTCTTGCCATCCTGATCTTCATCACTTCGATCAACTGGGTCGTTGCGGCACACGCTCGAGGAGCTGAGCGTAGGTATGTTGTGGTTTTGAGGGTGATGGTGTGAAAAAACACTAGTACAAAAATACTTAAAAGGGGCCTGCACAGCCTTTGCACCCCCCTCCAATTAGAACTTTGGAGGCGGGTGCAACATGACCCGCCTCCAATTATAATTGGAGGCGGGTCATGTTGCACCCGCCTCCAAAGTTCTAATTGGAGGCGGGTTGAATATGACCCGCCTCCAATTCGTTAGCTATTACATGCACCCGCCTCCAAATCTCCTTCAAGGCGAAAAAAAGGCTTTGCACCCGCCTCCAATATCGTGCTTATTGGAGGTGGGTGCATTTTTACAAATTTTAATGAATATTATTTCGAAAATTTTCTTTGTGTTTGGACTGTTGAAAGTTGAAAATAAATTTAAAAATAATTTACTAGGATAATTTTGAGTGTTGAAAATAATTTTTAAAAGAAGCACTAAATTATAGGTAATAAAAACTACAAATTTTAGAAAAATATATATATAATTTTGATTTTAACTTTATATACATGAGTATATGTAACCTAGTGGTAAATTTAATGTGCAACAGTCAAGTGATTCTGTCGGCGCGAGTTCGATTCCTACCAAAACCATAAATTAAAGAATAAAAAATTAAATTTTTTATTGGGAGAATATTGGAGGCGGGTATAACGGACATCCGCCCCCAATAACAATTTATTGGAAGGGTTATTGGAGGCGGGTGCAACACCATTACTGGAGGCGGGTATGGTTATTGGAGCGAGTACAACATGCACCCGCCTCCAATAACCCCTCACAACGGAGGCGGGTGCGGGCCCCTCCAATTGGAGGCACCCGCACTGTGTGCACCCGCCTCCTAATGCTCTTAGGACCCACCTCCCTTAACCTTTTTTGATGTAGTGAAAATAATACTAGGAAATAATATTAAAACATAAAACTAATGAAAAAATAGAAAATTTAATATTAAAATTAGATAAAACGAAAATGAAATGTCACACCAAAGTATACTCCAAAGCCGTCCATTTCCACCGACAAGCTCATATTTTCAAAACTTTTTCTTTTTGGCTTTTTGTTTCAGAACAGAAAACTTTCCCTTTTTTTCCACAAGGTGTGAAGAGAAAACCTTTTCAATTTTATTATTATTATTATTATTACTATTTTCATAAATAAATAATTTTAAGAAAGAAACATACTGCGTTAGGATAAAGTTTCCATTCAAAGAAAGCAACATAAGCACGCGCTTTGTTATTGTCCACTGAAATCCACTACACTTATTACATTTGTTGGAATATTGGAAGCTGTTATGTCAAAAAAAAAAATATATAAGTCAAATTAGGCTTTTTTTTTTCCTTTTTTTTTTCTTCCTTCAACTTTTACAAATGTTCATTTTTATGAATGTGAAACGTGAGATATAGGAGAAAAGTAAGAAAAGAAAAGTTATACCACTAAGCTAGCTTGGTATATATATATAAAGTCAAAGCTAAATATATAGATAAATTCCAAAAGGGCAAGGCTGAGAAACCATTATTCCACATTGGATGAACATGAACAATTAGGATGGTTGGACTCTTATAAAAAGGTATGATATCCTACCACTCCTAGCCCATAATTAATATCTGAGCTTGAGTTAATCTCGAGCTTAGAGTCCTTTAAACGGCTTTGAACACAATTTTTTAGATTCGACTCGAAATGTTTTTAAAATTAAAAATATTTTAGGTAGGGAAACTCGCCCCCAATACTCGGATAAAAGGAGGCGGGTTTCCTGCCTCCTTTTATCCGAGTATTGGGGGCGCGTAGTAGGTAAAACCAGCTTCCAAAGAAGTACTTTTTACCATTATTGGAGGCGCATAGAGGGGAACAGAGGTGGGTTTATTAGCCGTGGGTTATCCCAATGGCAGCGCCCGTATTGGCGATGGGGGCAATTTCGCAAAACCCGCCTCCAATGGGGTAAAAAAAACCTGCGGCCAATAGCCTCTTTTGTAATAGTGTCTACAAATTTATTACTTAATCAACACAAACACAATGTTATATTTATAATTTCATTACTTTTACTCTTCACTCCATTAAAAAAATTCACTTTCAAGAACATTTTTATTCCAATATAATAATATAATTTTAAATTTTTTATTTCTCCTAACTACCCTTACTAATATAACTATATGTAGTCTAACCCAAATTTAAAAAATAAAGGCATTAATGAAACAAATAGTATCAAATTACCTATTTTCAATGTTATACATGGCTCTGTTCTTTTCCATCTCATTCCAAAAAAATCATCGCTTTTTCCATTCAAAATTTTACCTAAAGAAACAACTTCATTTTCTACTCAATTTTAAATTCAAAATTTAAAATTTCCTCTAAATATTAACTCATATAAATTCAAAAAATAATATAATCATTACACTTTTTCTACTCTTTCCTACACAAATCCCCAAAAGAAATTTTTTTCAAAAAATATTCCTTCCCTAAAACAAAAATTTCCCCAATCCGATCACAAAAAGAACGGAGCCAGATAGAAAAAATTCAATACATGCGATATTTGTTATTTTAATATAATTGCGATATTTCATCACCTGAAAACAGTACGCGATACTTTCACACATAAATTCAATACATTTGATATTTGTTGTTTTAACATAAACGTGATATTTCATAAGTCAAATTCTATACACTTCATGAATCCAAAAATGGCACATAGAAGATCTTATCAATCACAGAACATATAACTCATTCACAATTTTGACAATCTATTCATAATTATTGTACGATTTCTAACACTATTAACGAATTCTCGATCTATCTCCACTAGTGCAAAATGGGACATTGGAGGCGGGTGTACAGTGTGTGCACCCGCCTCCTTAGTGAGGGGTTATTGGGGGCGGGTGCAAGTTGCACCCTCCTCCAATAACCATTAAATAATGGTTATTGGAGGAGGGTGCAACTTGCACCCGCCCCCAATAACCCTTCCACTAAACCCGTACAATACAAATTTTAATTTTAATTTTTTTCAATTTATGGTTTCGGTAGGAATCGAACTCACGCATGTAGGATAACTTGACTCTTACACATTAAATTATCACTAGGCTATATATACTCATGTATATAAAATTAAAATTGAAAGTATATATTTATATATTTTCTTCTAAAACATGTGGGTTTTATTACTTAATAATTTATTGCCTTTTTCAAAATAATTTTCAACTTTCAAAATTATCCTAATGAATTATTTTCAAATTTATATTCAACTTTCAACAGTCCAAAACAAAGAGAATTTTCGACCCAGTATTGATTAAAATTTGCAGAAATACACCCGCCTCCAATAAACACGATATTGGAGGCGGGTGCAAGGCTTTGGAGGCGGGTGCAAGTAGAACCATTGGAGGCGGGTGCAACAAGCTTTACCGGCCCCTTTACAAACACCTGCCTCCAAAGGGGCGTCTCCTTTGATCATTTCTATAGTAGTGCTCTAAAACCCAAAAATAAAAATGAGTAGTTAGAATTAGAGATGGCCACGGCTCCGGTTCGAACCGGAACCGACCCCAAACTGGACCGCCGATTTTGGAATTGGAACCGGAACCGTTGTCCCCGGTTCCAGAACCGGAACCGGACCCGCCTCTGGCGGTTAAGGCTCCGGTTCCTCTTGTCTGAGAACCGGGAACCAGCGGGTCGGAACCGCCTCCAGTTCCAAAGGGTCCAACCCTCCGGTTCTAATGTGAGAACCATAAAAAGAATAATTTTTACATTCCTCTTGCACAGATTTGAACACACGACCCTTTGTTAGAATTGAAAGACTTTAAGCAAAGTTGATTAACCACTTCAACTATTTGCTTTTTTTGAACTTCTTTCTTATAATTATAATTATATTATATGTTTAACATATAATATATAAAAACTATTTTTAAATATATATTAGTATGTTTTAAATATATATTATACTAATATATAACTAATAGTATACTTTTTATATATATTATTAATATAATATAAATAAGCATTAAATTAGATTAAAATTAATTAATTATGAAATTAAATTAGATCCAACCGCAACTTCCGCAAATGATGAAGATGAATTATATTAAATATTCAAGATGTATTTATTTTGTAAAAGTTTTTCAAAGTTCAAACTCTGATTTCTCACGATTTCTAACAAGACATCAGTCTCTTGATTTTATAAAAATAATATATTGAGGTATCATTCATCTGTATATATATTTTTTCACAATTTATTTTTGTATCTTTTATTATATAAATCATTTAATTGTTTAAATGTATGTACCGTCGCTACAGATTTTATTTTATTTTTGTAATTTTAATTATTTACAAATAATTGAGTTATTAATTGAGTCAAAATAAAATAACATTTATAAGTTAAAATTTTTAAATAAACGAAAAAAATTGTTAAATAAACGGAAAAGATTGGAATCGGAACGAGAACCATGACAGAACCAGAACCGTGACATACTAGAACCGGAACCGGCAGTTCTGGAACCAGGACGGAACCGTCCCCCCCAAGGTTCCGGTTCCGGTTCCACTGATTTGTGAACCTAACCGGCGGTTTTGGAACCGTAACCGGCGGTTCCGGTCCGGAACCGTGGCCATCCCTAGTTATAATATTAGGTTCCGACATGGAAAGAGTTCTTATAATATAGGATTTTCCGACAAAATATATCATTAATTAGTAGGTTTCCTTCAGTTCCAATATTTGCACTCATTCTCTGGGCATAATCCTCGAAATTTGCCACATTTTCTGGGTCACAGCGCAAAATCCACGAACACGCATGTACAAGAACAGTGAATCTAAACCATTTCTTTCTGTTAATATAGATTCTTGTTCATTTTGGTTTGGTCTTTGACGCTAACGTCGTGAAAATGAAATAATTAGAGGTTAATTAAAGCAAAACAAACAGAACGTAATTGGTCTTCTGATTTTTTTTATTATTTTAATGACCGCTTTAATTAAGGATTATATTCAACTCATTCACACTTCTGTTGACTTAATTATATTATGATCATCGATGTGAACCAAGAAATCTAATCTCCTGACCCTTCGTTGTCGTTATATTATAAAGTCGAGTAATACAACTGCTTATAAGTTATGAAGTACAACTTCAAAGTTGACCCTCACGTAAAGGGTGAAAGACGTACTTACAAAGAGTATGACTATAATCCGTTTATCGGACTATTCATTAAGTGAATACTGACTTATTTCGAATGTAATGGAATTATATACAATTTGATTATTATTATTATTATTATTTAGTATTATTTTAGGGTTTGATTATTCTAAATGGCAGAATTCTTTTCATCTTCGAGACCCAGATGTAATTTATTTTCCCTGCGAATTGATTAAAATATAATGATTCGGCATCCTTTATTTGAATATGTTTATGGTAAGTCTAAACGCAGGGATCAAAAATGTTAAACGCAGAGATAGTATATTGCTATTATACCAAAATTGCCCTCATCACTCATAAATGCTTTGACTAGGCCCATCAGCCCACCAACCCACTAGCCCCCACTAGCTCCACCACCCCACTAATATGATTATTATCCATTAATTTAATTTAAATTAACTTACAAATACATTTAAATCTAAATAAAACAAATATTATTAACTGTATAATTTAGTGTATTTTTTTTTGTATTATTAATGTTGAGGGATATATTAATTGGTAAGGTTAATATTATAATTAAATGTATATAATTTAGACATTATAAAGCATAATTAGACTTTTTAAGTATTATTTATGTTTAATTTAGAGATAAATGCATTGTTAAAAATAAATTAAAACAAAATTGACAGTAGGCACATTTACAAAAATAAAAACGGAAAAAAAAAAAAAGAAAAGAAGTTGGCAGTAGGCACATTTACAAAAAAAAATAATAATAAAAAAAAAAAAATTATTGGCTAAAGGTTCCTTTTCTGGGGGATAGAATCCTAACCCCCAGAAAAGGAGCTTAGGCGCCCTAACCTTTTCTGGGGTTAGGAATCTTAAACCCAGGAAAGAAGGTTAGGGTGGTTTGGCACCCTAAGCTCTCCTTTTCTGGGGTTAGGATCCCGAACTCCAGAAAATGTGGTTAGGCGACCTAAACTCCTTTTCTGGGGTTAGGATTCTTAAACCCAGGAAAGAAGGTTAGGGTGGTTTGGCACCCTAAGCTCCTTTTCTGGGGTTAGGATTTCTAAACCCAGGAAAGAAGGTTAGGGTGGTTAGGGGGTTAGGATCCCTAACCCCAGAAAAGGTGGTTAGGCGCCCCTAACTTCCTTTTCTGGAATCCTAACCCAAAAAAAAAAGGTTAGGGCGTCTAACCACCCTAGCCTCATTTTCTGAGGGTTAGGATTTCTATCCCCCAGAAAAGTAAGTTAGGGCGTTTAACCACCCTAAGCTCCTAACCCCATGAAAGGTGGCTAGGCGCCCTAAACTCCTTTTTTGGGGGTTAGAATTCCTAAACCCCTGAAAAGAAGGTTAGGGCGCCTAAGTTCCTAACTCCAGAAGACAACATTCTTCTATTTTTATTTTTTTAAAATGTGCCTAACCTCTTTGCCAATTATTTTTTTAATCAATGTATTTATTTCTAAATTAAACACAAGTAATACTTTAAAAAAAAGTCTAATCATGCAAAATAATGTATAAATTAGACACAAATAATACGAATTTTTTTTATAACCATGCATTAAAATGTCTAATAATATAATGTCTAAATTATACACACCTAATTATAATTATTAATCTTAATAATTACTATACTCATCAATATTAGTAACACAAATAAAAGCACTAAATTATACACACATAATAATTAAAATAATGTCAACGTTAAATAAATTAAAATGAGCTTATAATACATTTATGTTAAATTAAATACAAATAATACCAAAATAAAAGAAGGAAAGCTTTTAAAAAAAAAATTGAAAATAAAGGAAATGACTAATGGTGGGGCTGGTGGGAGTTAGTAGGGGTAAGGGGCAATTTAGGTAGAAATGCAAAATACTATCTTTCATTCCCTGCGTTTAGCATTTTTCTTCCCTACGTTTAGCAGTGCCTTTGTTTATGGGAAACCCTCTGCCAAGATTCAGATTGGAATTCAATAATTTGATGAAATTTATGCTAGGGTATTCACAATTCTACAGTTATATATTTTTCTCGTCCCATATAAAAAGTCATATATCAATTCTTCTTCAATTAGTCTGAATTATTTTTAGGCTTAATTGTCTTTTGCCTCCTTTTACTTTAAATGTATTTTGACTTTTGCCCCCTGAATTAACACAATTGATTGTTAACCACATTTGACCGTGGTCAAAGGGGTAAAAAAAAAATTGTTGAAAGATTTCTATACCCTTCGCTTTGTATTGTGATATCCAAACTATCATTAAAAAATGTGAATAAAAGAAATTTACCCTAAATACTATTTAGTTATTTAACCGAATTATCACCTACATCAATAATTTTATTTTGTTTAACTAGTAAATTTCAAATCACGCTTCAAAATATGGAAAAACATCAAAATAGATCACAAATATCCTGCCATTATTTTATGAAATACCCAAAAGCTCATTCGAAATAACATTTTTATCAGGGAATTGAGAGTATTTTAGTGATTTTACAACAATTAATAAGGTTATGATGAGCCAATATTTTTTAGATATCTTCCAAAACTCGGGGTTTGTTTTGATGTTTTTATCAAACCCTGATCGGTGTTTTGGATTTACTCATTTTTAATGAACGGGTAGTTTGGGTAAATTATATTTTTGCATTCTTTAAATGTAATTTGGAGATTAAAATATAAAGTGAATGGTATAAATGTCACTAAACAATTTTTATCCCTTTCATCAAAGGTCGAAAGGGGTAAAAAAACCTATTTTGTTAATTGAGGGGACAAAGGTCAATGTACCATGAAAATACAAGGGGGGCAAAGGACAACTAAGTCTTATTTCAATTACTAATATAATTATGTGTAATCTAAAGTTAATTCTGATTTAGAAAGCAAGAATAGAAATGAAAAATATAACGTCAAATTACTAATTTTTGGTATTAATTGTACCTTACCCCTCATTATATAAATTGTAAAATTTTAAATTTTTTTTTTTTGAAAACAAAAGGAAATACTTAAATTAACGGATTGTAAAATTTTAAATTGAACTCTTTTAAATTGAGATAATTTTGTATTACATGTTAAATTACTAATTAGTTTAATCCAGTTAAAAGATTAGTAATTATTATTACCAAATCCCCAACGATTCGATTACTTATTCGGGATGTCCCATGAGACTGGAGAAAGCCAATTGCTTCGAGAGTGGGAGTGGAATACTTTGACATGCTTTATTTTATTTTATTATTAGTTATAAATATGCGATACTTTCATTTTTTTTATAGGTGATAGATTTTTAAATAAGTAATACTTCAACTTTTAAGTTTCAAAATCGATACTTTTATTTAACTATAAGTTATATTTTTTTTTTCTTTTTCAGAAACAAGTAACACTTCAACAATTAAACTTGATACATCAGAAACTATACGCGATATTGCAATCTTTAAAACTAATAATTTTGTTTTTCACTGCAAGCAATATTTATTTATTTATTAGTTAGAGACAGGCGATACATGATCAGTAAAACTTAATACATAAGATTCTATAAGTGATACGCTATCAGACGGTATATGCCAAACTTTATAACATACATGCGATACTTTTGAAGCTTTCACGTCTTAAAAAGAAAAGTACCATTTGTTTCTAAAAATTTCTAAACAATTTGCGTTGGACCATTTGACAAGCATGGAACAAGTTTTTGTGATATAAAATTGAACCCTTAAAAAAGTAAAAATATGTTTAATTAATGAGGTTGAACTTTGATAATTTCACAAATTTAATGTGAAATTAGAAAAATGAAAACAAAACATAAAAATTTTTTGCCTAAAAAATAATCAAAAAATTGGAGCCCACTACTGCAAAATCACTTATTGGAGGCGGATTTTAACCCATATTGGAGGCGGGTTTCGCAACCCTGCACCACCTCCAATGCGGGCACCCGCATCCAGAAGGTCGACGGAGGCAATTGATGAAGGGTCTGACTAAGTAATATATATATAATACCTATTATATATGGAGTCCTTGGTTGGGCACAATTACTCTGGGGATCAATAACTAATATGGATTTTTTCACAATTCAGACAATATATACATAAAAAATAGATGAAGCTAAAGTACAAACCATATAATGTAAAAAAAAAAAATTCATCCAAGTATTGGTACTGTACAATATTGGAGGCGGCGAATTGGATATTGGAGGCGGGCTTTCGCGGCACCCGCCTCCAATATCCAATTCGCATCAGGTGGATATTGGAGGCAGGTTTTCACGGCACCCGCTTCCAATATTGTACAATATTGGAGGCGGGTTCCCGGAAAACCCGCCTCCAATATCCAGCAGCTGCGAATTGGATATTGGAGGCGAGTTTTCATGGCACCCGCCTCCAATATTATACAGTATTGGAGGCGGGTGCCGCGAAAACCCGCCTCCATTCTTGTAGGAGGAAATTTTCGTCAACTTTGGAGACGGGTGTTTGAAAACCCGCATCAAATGTCCCTATTGGAGGCGGGTTTTGGAAAGCCCCCTCCAAAATGGGCGCCTCCAATGTCCCTTTCTGTAGTAGTAGCCTTAAAAATTAAGGCCCTATGCAATTGCATCTTTTACACAAGGTCAGGACAGCAATGTGTCCTCCTAGAGTAGTGACGGAGTTTAAATTGAATTATTGAATGAACCAACTAACAATGAAGTTTATGTTTAAACATTTAATTAAACAGATTCAACAATTTAATTTGGGATAAAAGTATACTTTAGATTGAGATAATTTTTACTCCCATAAAACAGGTTTGTAACACCGGCTCTCTTAGCACCGTTTGTCTTAAACAACAGTGGTAATGACAAAAAACACGAATTATTGGCACAAGGTTTACAAATTCGATGTTAATGATAAAATTTTAGACCAGGTTTGGTAATACCCAATACGAATGATACTCTTTAACACAGGATTCTCTCATAACTCGTGTTCAAAAATATCAATTTCTATTAAAGAATTAGAACTATCAGTACTTTCTATAATATAATAGCTCCTCACTTCCATTTACCATGCTCTTACCTTTCAGTACCGTAAAGAACGTTTCGTCTTACTCAAAATCCGTATATCATCACCATCACCGTTCGAATCAAGTCCTGGGATGAAGTAACCCTTATTCATCAGTCACGGATAATTGAAAGAAAAATAAAAACACCACTTATTTGGTTAATGTTTATAAGTTTAGGGTACTTAATTTGTTTTGCAAGATTTACCGTTTTTGTTGTTTTGCTTCGTAGCCTTCCATTGAAGAGATGCCACTTTCGTGATTTGTACGGAGAAAGCGAACAAGATCTACGTCTAAAGGCATAATATTGTTATAGTTTTGTATCCGTAATGTTTAGAGGTTTAGGGTTGATGTGACGTAAAAAGTCCGGTATTGGATGCTCCTGTTTAGCCCAATGCATATCTTGTATACTCAAGCCCAATCTGCTAATTGACAGCTTGAAGGGATGAAAACGGAGCTGGGATCCGGGCAGCGACAACTTGGTTCTATAACCTTCTGGAGGAATCCGGTCTGGGAAAATTTCGGTAACGGGAGAAATAAACAAGAAACTCTTGGTCAGTACCATTTTCTGCTTACATGTTGCTAACTTGACCGTCGGAGTTACACAGGGGGGATAGCCCCGATTGTTTCTTGTTTATTTCTCCCGTTACCGAAATTTTCCCAGACCGGATTCCTCCAGAAGGTTATAGAACCAAGCTGTCGCTGCCCGGATCCCAGCTCCGTTTTCATCCCTTCAAGCTGTCAATTAGCAGATTGGGTCTGAGTATACAAGATATGCATTGGGCTAAACAGGAGCATCCAATACCGGACTTTTTACGTCACATCAAGGGTAATATGTTTAGATCGAATTGGCACCCTTAAAAGTGAAATTTGATCCAAAATTTGTGTTTATTTTAGCATTTTTGTTGGGGCGTTGAGTCGGGTTGAGTCGAATGGGTAACGGATCAACTTTTAATCCGGGTTTGACGGGATTAGTTGGATCGAGTTAGGGTTGACCCGTGGGTCATGTAAAAATTTCTTAACCCATGGGTCAGATTTGTTTTTCTATACCTTTCCTAATGACCCGCGCGGGTCATTAGGGGATTAAGGCTGCGTGTGCGCGATTTTGTGTAGGTGTGTGCGTGCGCCACGGTGTGTTGTGTGTGTTTGTGTAGTGTATAAATATATATATATATATATATATGTTAAAATATTTAACTAACTGTTTTCTTTATTTCATTTTATATTAAATGACTTATTTTTATTTATAATAAATATGATTTTCTGAGTGTTAATTGTTCTTTTAATTTCTTAATTAATGTAAAGATATTCACAAATAAAAATGAAGTAATAATTTTATTTTTTTTTAAATATTTGAGTAGATATATGGTAAAACGGTTAGTTCGTCGAGTTAAATTGGTCATGTTTTAGTGATCAATAAATTAATCTAACTTATTCATATATAATAGATTTAAGATATATTTTTAAAAATAAAAATGCCATAAAATAAATTCAAAATAGAATGACTAATTATTTTCAAATGTATACTGAGAGTTATTAATTTCGGAGTATAATTTTTGTAAGAAAAAAACTAAAAAATAAGTCCTCTAAACAAAAAGAGTGAAAATAAAAAATAAAAAAAATGTAAGGTGTAATGGGTGTGGGGAACGGTTTGGGAAGGGTTGGTGTGCGTATGGGGGTGGTGGATTGGGTTGGGTTGGGTAGGGTACATGAGTAATTGTATTGGGGGTGACGGCTGAGACTTGGGAGGAAATTGAGGACTGGAGTGAGGGGGTGGGGGTCGTCGGGGAGGGGAGGCGGAGGGTTTAAAAACATTGGAAAAAGTTTTTTTTTTTTTTTTTTTTTGGTTAAACATTAATTTGCATGTTAAACTACGGGTTGAGCGGTTATAACCTGTTGGGTCAAGTAAATTTGACCCGTTGGGTCAAACAAATTGACCTGCGAATTGACCGGGTTATAACCAAATTCGGATATGACCCAACTCATACTTGACCTGTTCGTCAACGAGTTGGGTTGAGTCATGACCCGTTAAATACGGGTTAAAATTGATTCAACCCATAACCCGCCAGAAGAGTTAGATCTTCATGTTTTATCCATTATTTATGACCTCAAGGTTCGAACTTTTTCTTCTTCTTTTCCTTTCTGTGGTTTTGGGCTTCTTTGTGAATGTAATTATATTTGACTTATTGTTTCCCTCCATTTGAATTGAGGTGTTGCTCGGGTCAATGAAGAGAAACCAGGAGGTGGAATAGGAGAGGTAGTTGCTCATGAAAGGGAGATTAAACGGGAAATGCTTCTGCAGGCTGAGAGTGAATTCCTCCTCAATTTCTTCAATGTAATTCACATTGAAAATTTTATTAAAAAATACGTCTTTTTTTATCCTTTCCCATGACGCCTTCGTTGCTGTCCTTCGTTTTTTGTGGTTTTTTTGGTGTATGGCAGGAAACCAGAAGACTCATTGATCTTCCTTCTATAGTTTTATTTTCGTAGGTGAAGGTACAATTTTTTCCCGTTTTCTGGTTTCCTTTACAATTAATTATTATTATTTTTTGCTTACTATGTTGAGAGCCTTTGGGCTGTATTTACTAGAGATAGATGCATGATTGACTCTTAGTTCTGAATTGCCTATAGAGTTTCGTAAGTATAATTTAGCTTTTGTTCAATCTTAACACAGAATTTTGAGGTTGTTGCTGATCTAAGCACTGTTAACTTTCTTTTCAGGTTCTGCATCCAATTGTTATTTGATGCATAACAGTCTACAGAAAGCGAATTCATTGATGGGGTAAGAAAGATGCAATCTTGACTTCTGTTAGTGTTAATTAATCTAAAGGATGAAAGATTTTGATAAGTGCAGTATTCGATCGTTTTGGTAAGTTCAGAAAGTTAAATTTATCCCTTGCATGCCAACTATACTGTTTGACAACAGAGGCATTAGTTACTGATATTGTTTAAGGTACTCTCGAAATTAACCATGCTGCCATCAGAAGCAGGATTGGAACCGAAATTATTTCTTGCAATTTTTATTTTAGTTATAATCTAGTAAGATAATTGGATCAGGGGTTTGAAAATTTTCTGATTTTTTTGTTTACTGAATCCAACCTTTGGGATGTACATTTTTTGATCGTAAGCAATGTGTCTTGAATTTACTATGCTCATGATCCTTTGTGCAAATGTCTAGGGATGGTAATATGTACTTTGTTAGAAGTATTGATACATGTTGCAGAGATTCATATGCATTTATGAGAATGGAGGCTTCGAAATCCTAATAGTTTTGTCCTTTACTGAAATTAGTCCTGAATATTGTGCTAAAATATTACTCCGAAATTCTTGGCCTTAACTGGGTTGATGAGAAAATTATTAGGTTGGGTGATGTTGTTCAGAGAGTTGTTGATTAATAATTAGTGTGCTTTTATGGATAAGTACATCATTTAACTTCGAGAAGGATAAGGTTTGAAATTTGAATTGATCTCTTGATCACACTCAGCCCTTTATGCATTTTCACAGATATTATGGAACATTCGGTATTAATTCATTTATGCATATACGTATAAAATAATTTTTGATGAGCGTGAGCTTGATATGTAGGCCTAATAACTTACTGAAGCAGGTCCTCCGATGTTTTTCTTAGCTCTGCCTTCAGACACTGATAGGGTTCTCTCTTTATTCAGTCTCACCCGTAGATTTAGGTTTGAATTCTATAGTTGGATTATCATACACCCTTTTGGTGTCTGCATATTTAAGGTGAAGGTTTGACGTGTTATTCCTTATGTTTCTTTGAACTTCTCTAAACTCTTAATATTGTTTTTTCTGATTCTGATATTCTTAACAAATTGTCCTGGCTCTAATTGTGCATTTAGTATGTAGTTATACTACAGATGCATTTGACATAGTACTTCTAGCAAAATTGTTGATCACTTTTACTGGGACTATCTTCTACAACTTGTAAAACCAAATAAATATTGTTGCTAGGTGCTTTCCCTTTTGAAATGTTAACTTGGAGTCTTAGCATTATGTATTTGCTTTTTAAGCATATTTTAGCATCAGGTTATGTAGACAACAAATTATATGTATTTCCTCTACAACTTTCGGACTATGGTGTGGATTGCATAAATTCTGGGCGAGCTGCTTTCGCTCAAACAAGCTATGCACCTAAATTCTGTGCAGTTCTTATATTCATTTGGATCTATCTATTTACGATGCTTGAATGGGATCTACTTCAACAGTGGAATTGGCCTGAGATTTTTGATTTCTTGTGGAGTAATGTATTATGCTTTATATCTCTTAACTTAATTTTGGTTAAAAGTTCAAACTTAGAAAGCATGCCCAAGCCTATACTCTGTATGAATCAATCTATACTTTATCCGAGAGAGTCTTACATGTATACTTTATCCGTTATCTAAAAAAAATGTCATTTAATCTCTTTTTTTTTTTTTTGTTATTTTAAAAGTATCATTCTACAATTTTTAATAGAAAAGGTAAAAAAAAAATATATTCAAATTGATCCCTATAGTTATAAATTATGAAAGATAATTTTTTGTCAATTAAACGCAAGTTTAAATTTTTGGTACTAGAGATCACAATCCCTTGGTAGCCTAACTCACCACTCTAGTTTAGGATCTGGCGCACGTTAAATTTACACGGCTTCCTGATCCCATAAAAAATTAAGCCTTGAGTTTGTGTGTGGATGAGAAGTTGGAATTCTATGGATTCTCTTTATTTGTATAAAATTTCATAGCTAAGAAGTAAGTGACTTATCGTTTGTGATGAATAAAGGGTTACTTAAATCTTGATTGTTTAATTTTTACATTTGTTAGTTTTGCATATTTAGAGTACATGCTGAGATAGGCGGTATTAAAGATTTCGAATGTTTAACAACGATTATTTCAAAACTGGTATAAAGACTTACACAGTGTTATTAACTAAAACCGGTGTAAAGTTCAAAAAATAAAAATAAAGTAAATTTACGCAGCATATATTATTAAAAATAAAGAAAAAGAAATTGTAAACTAAATATGAATTGTTTAAATGCAATTTAACTTGATGAATTTCGATTTTAATATCAAATTCGTTGTGCATATAGAACACAAAGTACTGTAAAGTTATATTACAATCTATGATAGTTTTTCCAATTTGTTACAATCTATTACAAAATTTCGTAAACATTAGTAGTTTCCTATATTCATCTCCAATTTGGTGTTACAGGTTGCTCTTGAATTCCTTTCATGTTTTGTTTCATTCTCCAATTCATGCAATAGCTAGCCTTAGTTTGCTCTCGAACCGTTTCTAAATTTTCCTTCATCCTTCTTAGGCCAAATTGTGGAATGACTTTGAGAGCAACCTAAAACCAAATGGGAGGAACAATTGAAAATGGAAAACCGGTGAATGAACCTATAAAGAAGATGGGAAAAAAAAAAAAAACTAAAGTAAAGAAATATAAGCCCATTATCGTTATTGATTTGGTCCAAATCATCGGGGGTACTGGGGCAGGGCAGTCCGGTGCCGAGCTCTGCCTTCTACCAAAAGCTAAGGGTAGTAGTATTACTACCCCTTAGCTTCGCCCCGCCGTTGTCGCTGCTGAAAGCTACAGTTTGGTGTGCCGCAATGGCTGATGTGATGAAGAGGGAGTCTTCTTCTTCTTTTCTATACTTTTTTATATATTATTTTCCCGGGGAAAAAAATTTTAAGTAAATCAACGTCGTTCTAATTAAGGGAGAATTTTTTTTTTAAAAAATGTAAAGGGCCAACTTTGAAATCCCCAATTCGCAAATTAGACCCCCTCCTCCAATTCTAATTCTATTCACTCGCTTTCTCTTTTTTGCTTCAAATCCTTAAAACCCAATTCACAAACCAAACCTGTTCCCCCAATTTATTTTTGCTCCTCATGTTTGATAGTACATAATGCTAAGAAAATTTTTGCCAAGATTAAAAGTGAAGAAAATTTTCATCATTTTCAACATATTGATCGTAGAACACAATTATCTTGTCTTACTAGTTTGCCTAGTACTGGGTATTCAAACATAAAGAAATAGTTGTTCTCGGGGTCATTTACTAGTTTGGCCTTATATGAAGAGCCAGATTTTTGGTGACGCTCGTATTTTCTTGAACTTGAAATGTTTTGTTCTAGTATGATGACGGAAGAATGACAGTAAAACCGTTGCTGCTGTAATTAGTAGAATTAATAATTTTCCACCCACATTACAATTAACTGCAAATATATAGCAAGAAACTCAAGAGCTTAAAACAAGTGACTATTCTAAAATCTTTTTTCTTCAAGTTTTTAATAAACACCTACCAAACACAAAATGGATATGGGGGAAAAGAATAAGACTATGCCTGTAAGATACAAAAATACATTAAAAAAAAAAACTAAATAGTTGTGTTTTATAACTTATAAACAGTTGTACCATTAGACTTTTTTAATAGAACGAAAGGGAAGCGAGTATTAATTAATATATAGCTAAGAATAGATATTTTTGGTCCACATGGATGATTATACATAATTAAGTCAAAACAGGTGTGAATGAGTTGAATTCAATCCTTTAAACCGGGCATTTTTTAAAATCAGAAGACCAATTACATTCTATTTGTTTTGCTTTAATTAACCTTAATTATTTCATTTCCAGGACGTTAGCGTCAAAGACCAAACCAAAATGCACAAGATCATCTGTTAATAGAAAAGAGATTTAGAATATGCGTGTTCGTGGATGTTGCGCTTGACCCAGAGAATGAGTGCAAATATTGGAAATGAAGGCGATCGATCTAGAAGGAGACCTAATTTAAGAATTCTTTCTTTACGGCCATGTCGGAACCCAATTTTCTAACTGCACATATATATATATATATATATATATATATTTTAGGTTTTAGAAATAGAGAACTCGGTAATAGTGTTAGAAATCATCCAAAAATTATTGATAGAAATTGAAAGAAATTCATTTGTGTAAAAGAACCTAATTTGATACTCATATCTTGGAACGAGGGTAATGATATAGTATTTTCTCTCTCTCATTCAAAGAGTACACATTGTGTTAGCGTTATAAAATGTTTTATGACACCATGACATAATAGCTTCCAATATTCCAACAATTATAATAAGTGTAGGGGATTTCGGTGGACAATAACAACCGCGTCTTTTTGTGGCTTTCTCTGAATGGAAACTTTATCCTAGGTATGTTTCTTTCTTAATTTGATTTGAAACCATGTCCTACCTTAATTTTTTTTTTCTTTCTAAATACAACTTATAATAAGAATAGTACTCCTTTTAATTCTTTTACACCTCTTACCGTTACTAATATAATCATGTGTGTTTCTCAATTAATCTATATTTAAAGCGTAAGGATATAAACAGGGCCGACCCTGCAAGCGTCTGGCATGAGCTACCGTGGAGGGCCCCAATTTTATGCATATGGTTGAACAAATTGTATCAAATTAGCTATTTTAAGTGTTGTATATTTATATTCATAATAAGTTGTACATTTGTGAAGATGGACTGAAACGAATCGGGTAATAAAATCGAAAAAGTTTTCTTTTCACATCTCATGTGGAAAAAAGGGGAAAGTTTTCTTTTGTCAAACAAAAAGCCAGAAAGAAAAAGTTTGGAGAATACGAGCTCGTCGGTGGAAATGGACGGCTCTGGATTATACTTTGGTTTAGGGTTTAGGAAAATAGGCAATAGTTTCAATTAATATGTTTAATTTACCCTTCTATGGTCTCACATCTTGTGAAAATCGTTTTCATTTTCGTTTTCGTCTATGTTTTGACTGTAATTGAAATAGAAAATTATTTTTGGAGGAAATTATTTCAGAAAAATTGTGTAGGACAGTTAATGATTATGTGATTTTATAAAATAATGTGAGCAATTTTAGAAGAATTTTAATTTTAAAATTCAAATTTAGTAAAAAAAAATATGAGGGAGTTCTGTTATAGAGATTTTATTTATTTATTTATTTTTCAAAAAAGTGAAAATTTCCTTAAAAATAATGCAAACAAACCGAGCATGTGTATTATAAATTATATTCCTTCCGTTAAAATAATTTATTTTCAAAAATATTTGTTTTAATAGAAAAGTCACTTTAAATTATTTGTTACTTCTACTCATGCTAATATAATTATGATCTATAATTAACTCATATTTAAAAAGTAAAATATATATGAAATACATCGTGTCAAACTAGCTAAGTTATTTAGGACAATAAGAATTCCTAATCCTAACTGGAAACTCCATTGCTGATCACAGAATAAATTAATCTTGAAAAGATAATACAACGGAGCTAGGGGGTGGGCTGGTCCTCGGATCACTGCAATCCTCTGTTGCACCTTTGTTACTAGTGTATTTTTTTTTATAATGTATTTAACTGTCAGAAAAAATGTTTATATGTATATTGAATCCCTCCAAAATTTTAAAAACGTAGTTTCTAAATTCGTCACTGCATAGTAGTCTTTTCAAATCTTGAGTTTTAAGCACATATCCAACTCCAAGTTATATATATAATAAACAGTGTAGAAAGTACACTTCTTTGATCAAAGTGGCATCAGATTAGTCTTTACTTTCCTCCATTTTCTATAACTGTGAGAACTTATCTAATCACGGATAACATATCTGGAAGAGATCATACAAAACAAAGACAAGAACAAAGAAACCTCCCATATAAGGAGACAACAAAATCCCACAAGAGGAGACAAAGAAACTCCACAAGGGAGACAACAAAAAAACAAGAACACTAAACAAAGAAAAGAGAAAAAAAAAAAAAAAAAATTCGGACTCCCTTATTCTCTAAAGAAAGGAGAACGGGGGAGGAAGATGATGGATACAGATTCATTAGAAATGTTCACTTTGACCAATGTACAATTTATTATAAACGTTAAGGTATAAAAACTAAATTAGCTAATTTGATACCATTTATATCTTTACTTATTAAGTATAGACTATAATAAGGGTAAGAAAAGTAAAAAAATTTAAAAGTGAACTCTTTTATTAGAACAAAAAATATATTTCAAAATAGACTATTGTAATAAAATAGATGAAGTATTATGTATTTTTTGTAACTAATATTGTACTTTTTCAATTAGTGCTACACTACCTAAGAATTAGATTATTTTAATATGCTAAATTCAGAGTGAATTGGTGCGGCATGGAAAAAAATTGGAATTTCCGACCGCCACCCTTCCCTGCATTTGCCTATAAAGTTTTGAGATAATTCAAATCCTAAAATATTTGGGGTTACAAGATCACATTAGGTAGTGGGTTAGTACTTACTAATCAATAAAGCTAAAGCTAAAGCTATTATAAATCATAAAGATCCTACGATCTTTGACAAAGAGACAATACGATGATAGGTAAGAGAGGATCTTGTGTGTTGTGACAGGTTGATGTGTGTGTGTTTTTCACTACAATTTAGATAATTGTGGTACATTAGTAGATAAACCCGATAATCTGATGTTATACGTGAAATATCAACAACTAAACTTATAACCACAATGTCTCGTAGGGTAAGCTCAGTAATCAGATTCTATATGCAATAATACATAAATAACTAAATTCACAAACACAATAAGTCATAGGCTACCGATACGTAATATACATTAGCATCTAAATTCATAATCACAATATATCAACAATTATAGTTAATATATCAGATGTTAAAATCAATACACAACACATCATGAGTTAAATACGATAAGCATATTTTTAGAACTTAATCGTGATATATCAGAGGTTAAATTTGATACATGTATTGTCTAATTAATACACATTTTATAACGACAAAACTAAATTTTCACCGTCTAAACATGTTTTTCTCTGTTCGTCTTGGATTAATTTTGAAAAAATATTTTTTTTTCCAAAAATTGATTTTAAAATAATATTTAAACGTGAAAGTGTATTAGAAATATAAAATTATATTTTGAATAGTAAAAAAGTTGATTGAAAATGATGAGATATTAATATAAAATATAAAATTTCAAAAAACATGCTAAAGAATATGGCCTATTTCAATCTAGGTTTAAAATCTCAAACCTTGTTTGGCCGGTCGAAAATCTGTTTCTAAAACATGACTTTCTAAACTGTTTTTTGGTCCGTTAATGACAATTTCCTTACTATATTGAAATTGTGTCTTAAAATTCCTTTGCAAAACATAATTTTTGTGTTTTAATATAATTATAATGCATTAGTCGCTAAACTCTATACATTAGAGAATAAATTTTTATGTGCATCGTCACACTGTCGGACATTCAGACACATGTCTCTAGCAAAAACAAAATACCTGAGCACTTCTAGAAAATCTATAGCACTCAAAAAAAGAAATATACTCCCTTTGTTTCACTAGAAGAGTCCATCTTGGCAAAAATACAACTTATTATAAATATCAATGTACAACATCTAAAATAACTAATTTGACACAATTTGTTCCATTTATATCCTTACGTTTTAAAGTATTGGCCAATTGTAGACCAAATTAACATGATTATATTAGTAAGGATACGAGGAATAAAAAATTGAAAGTGGACTCTTCTAACGGAACAAAAGAATTAGTCTTTAAAAAGTGAGTTCGATTGCTGTTTCAGTGGGTGATAGTCAGGGAAAGAATAATATATATATATATATATATATATAAGGTGACCTTGTTGATTTGCTATGACTCCATGGCTGGAGAAAGCAAAGAGTGGGAGCCATGGAAATTGGAAAACGGAGGTCATCCACCATTCACAACGCGGCGGCGGCAGTGTGAGTACTAGTGACGGAGTTTAAATTCAATTATTGGATGAACCAACTAAATAATAATAAATTGTTTTTATTAAACACTTAATTAAATAGATTCAACAATTTTTTTTACTATTAGAGTAGTTTTATTTTTCAATGTACATGTTTTCATCGATACATGATATATCGGAGAAAAAAATTCGATACGCAATACATCAGTGGAATTAACTTCATAATTGTGATATTTCAGAGGTTTAATTCGATACACAACTATTAATTAACTCCATACACAATAAGTCAGAAGTTAAACTAGATACGCGATATTTCAACACACTAGAGGCTAAATTCAATATGACAGATGTTAAATTCAATACGCGATACATCAAGGAGTCAACTTGATACGCAACATTTCAGTAGTTAAACTCATAACCTCGAAACACTAGACGTTAAATTCAATACGCGACACATCAAAGACTAAACTCAATATTCATATTTTCATAACATAAACAAAATACACTCGACATGTAAGTTTTCGTCACAGGTTAAACTCGAATTGTCGAACAGTTGACGCATCGAATACGAGTTTCTGCACTAAAAATCATAATGGAGATGATAGATTTTAGTATTCCACTCCATACGTAATTAATATTCATAAAATAATGATAATGATAATTATTTTTCCAACGATTTGACACTCACTTCTTGCATGAATATTGCTAATATAGTAATAAAAGGAATATTCTGTAAAGTTCAGCCTATGCATAAGAGCTGAATAATCAATCAGTATGCAAATTTATATTTCCTCTTTTTCATTAAATCATTTTGATTTTTAATTTATCTTTTATTTATTTTAATAAAAGAGTCATTTTTATTCTTTTACATCACATACAATTATTAATATAATTATGTGTAATTCACAATTAATTCCTTTTTTTTGGTGGTCAAAACAGCCCAGAAGGGCTGGTGGGTATGATGACCCTTAGTCCATTAGAAAAAAAGAAGGAGAGGGTGGCATAGACATAGACCGAACCAGAACTACAAACTCAACCCCTCAAGTAGGGAAAACTCCTAACATTTAGGACTACCAAACCCTGACCTTCCTAGGAAGGGTGGAGTGGACATAAAAATTTGTGCAAGCTGAGGTACTTGCCTGCTGAGCTAAAGCGCCAGCTACTGCGGTACCTTCTCGATAAAAATGCCAAAGCTTGTAGAATTGGTCCCGCAATTGCTGAATTTTGAAGAGGGTACTGCTATGGTCCCTCACCACTGTGGACTGTATATTTCAAAATCATCGAGTCCGTTTCCACATCAACTTTCCCCAAACAATCCGACCACAAGCCATTAATCCATATAACAAAGCGCAGGCCTCCGCCAGAAAATTGATAATCTCCGAGCTAATGTAAACGCTTGCATCAAAAACCACTATCCCCAAGAATCCTGAAGGACTGCGCCAGCACCAGCTGGCCTCGGATTTCCTCTTAAGGAACCATCGACATTCAATTTATAGCAACCTGGCGCAGGTGACACCCAGTCCACCAGCCGCGATGCTTTTTGCTTCCGATATGCCCAGCGTGAAATTATGACCCCTTTTAGAAAAGAAACGTTTGGCACATGCATAGAAGGCCGAATTTCAAACAAATCAAAAAGGGTTCGACGAGCACTCTCCAGCAAGGCATCTCCTAAACTCGGTGGCCATCGTAAAGCGCCCCACAATTAATTCACTTTTAAAAGTAAAGATACGAGTGAAAATAATAATAACAAACACTACTACAGAAATGCTCAAAGGAGGCGCGCCTTTGGAGGCGGGTGTACAAATACCCGCCTCCAAAGGTGGCTAAATAGAATTTGGAGGCGGGTGAAGGGGTCACCCGCCTCCAATTGCCTCCCTAATTGGAGGCGGGTGAAGCCAAAACCCGCCTCCAGTACTGGAGGCGGGTTTTGGCTTCACCCGCCTCCAATTAGGGAGGCAATTGGAGGCGGGTGATGCCTTCAACCGTCCCCAATTGCCCTCCCTAATTGGAGGCAGGTGATACCTTCACCCGCCTCCAATTTCAAAACATGAAAACGATTTTTTTTTAATTTTCAATAGTAGATCAAAAATTGTCTTTGTTTTGGACTGTTGAAAATAATTTTGAAAACTAATCGAGATTCTAGCGAAGCAAAAAATTAGTAGATAATAAAAATCACAAGTTTTAGAAGAAATATATACTTTCGATTTTAATATTAAATACATAAGTATATGTAGCGTAGTGGTAAATTTAATGTGCAAGAGTCAAGTTAAACTCCAGGCGCGAGTTCGATTCCTACTAAAGCCATAAAGTAAAAAAAAAAGAAATAAAAATTTTTTTACGAGGGGTTATTGGAGGCGGGTGCAAAACCAATAACCCCCAAAAGGGGAGGCGGGTGCGGGCACCTCCAAAGGGAGGCGCCCGCACTGCATGCAGCACCCGCCTCCAATCTCCCTTAGGACCCGCCTCCTAAGGGAGATTCTGGTGTAGTGAAATTACCTGTTTTAAATATTTTACTTTATAACTCATAAAAAAATTATACATTTTCAAGATTATGATACTTTTCTACTCAATCTGATACAAAATCAATTATGTTTAAGACTTTTTCAAATATATTAAGCAATTCGTTCAAATAACCAAAACAAAACCCAAAATTATTGTAATTTATTATTACTAGGAGTTTTGAAGTTGTAATTTAATTAATACTCACTTTAACTAAACGTATATACTACTAGTTGACTCGTAGTTAGATAAGTTAAAATAATAGGAGTTTAGAGGAAGAAAAGGTTTGTTTTTCTTTGTTGTTGTTGTTAAAACGTCATTAGTTTCACAAATAGTTACACTCCATAAACCGTCATTATTAGCAGTGATACTAAATCCTTTTAATCCAAAATTCATACTCACTCTCCATACCTTGTAATGTGCCATGCAATATAGTTGTTAATTATGTGATTGATAATAAATGTTTTAAATTTTTTTTTGAGCAAGTGAATGAATTTTACGTTTAACTAATTAACTCTGAAAAATAACTATGAAAATCTATAATTAATTTTAAAGTGTGTTTTGCGAACAAAAATAAAAATAGACTTGAAAGCATTTTATATAGATAAAAACTCATATTTGATAGGTGGGACAGTCAAACTGCATACCGATTTTATTCTACAAAATATTGCGTGTGTGTTAGAAAAACACCCGTATTGAAATTAATATTTGATTTATTACATATTAAATTTATCTAAGATATTGCGAGCATAACTATTGATGTATTGCGTATAAAATTTAGCCTTCGATTTATTCCGTATCGAGTTTAGCCTATATTTTATCGTGATTATGTCAAAACAAATATATAAGCATCATATGTAGTGACTTTAGGAGCCGAAATATAACCCGTAAAGAATAAAAAACACTTATATCGGTTTTAGTTGTTGAAATATCATAGTCAAACGGTCAGATGATTTGACAAGGAGAGTCCCTCTTTTGCATATGAATTTAAAGAAGCCATTTTTAAAGAAAAACCTAAATATTCTTTGAATTGTATAATAGATGTCATAAAATGATAGAAATAATTACTCCCACCGTCCCTTGAAAGAGAAACAAAATTTTCTTTTGAAATGGATTGAATTTCATATTTACATGATACTATTTTCGAAATCATTTCCTCCAATTTCATTCTACACACCAAACGCAATTTTATTGACTATAAATTTATATTAATGACGTATTGATGATGTACGATTATGCATGCGAACATCATAGCTTTGTCAATTCAAGAAAAAATATCACTTTTTCTATTTTTTAAAAAAAAAATTCATTCTAATTAAACACTCTCATTTTTTCTTAATTTTAAATTTTAAATTTTAAATTTTAAAATTCTCTCTAAAATATCACTCACACTATTTCAAAAAAACAACACCATCATTACACATTTTCTTTTTTTTGATATACAAATTGCCAAAAGAAATTTCCTCCAAAAATTTTTCCGTTTCCAAAACAGAAGTTTACATTTTCGGTTACAAAGTAACAAAGCCTAAATGGTCCGCTGCTTCGAAACCCCTCATATATTTGCTTGGAAGCTGCAGATTAGGGAACCCACATCACTTTAATAAAAAGACATAATAACTTAGTTGGTCCCCAAAATTTTCTTTATATTGTATTTTTGTCCCCAAACTAAAAACTATCATTTTTTTTCTATTCCCAAACTTAGATTTTTCAACCTCATTAGTCCATGCCATAGCCAAATTTTTGACTAGAACCAACACAACGTTAACAAACTTTGGACGTTTGATATCTAAAATTTCTACAACTTGGTCACAACTTGTATCATTCACATAGATATCAATATTTTTGGGACTTTGTTCATCATGTATTTGTCATTACTGTTTGGTTTCGGTCAAAATTTATGCGACATACTACATATATAGGGATGGAAAACCAAAATTTGGAAACTGAAAAAGAAGTAATTTCAAATTGGAGGACGAAAAGGCAATAAAAGCCAAATCCGAGGACCAGTGAAATTATTTCAATAAAAAGAACCTGAATATCTAACCCTAGTATTGTATATATAGATGGTCATCACCAAAGTTTCAAAAGGCAAAACAAACTTTTGATACATAAAATTCCAAGTCTTCTCAATTAGTCTCTTGTAAGTCTTCTCGATCACCATGAACTCCAATTTCCTCCCACCATCAGAATTACCAGATCATCATGGCACCATGCCGTTCCCTTGCCCTAATAACCCTTCTGATTATCACTTCAATTATCATTTAGGGCATCAGGTAGTTTCTCATAATCTTGAGTTGGAAGTTGAACAGCCACCAGTTATGACTTCTACTACTTTTGAAGCTTCAAATTCCATCTTCTTTAGTACTACTACAGAACCATTTGTCTCGTCGTCCCAAGAAATGGCGCCCGGCGCTGGCATTACTGGTTCTTTTGATGGCTTCGGCATCGACGGTATGCCATTCCCTTGCCCAGATAACCCTGCTGATTATTACTTCAATCATCACTTAGGGGTTCAAGTACTTCATCACAATCTTGAGTTGGAAGAAGTTGAACAGCCACTAGTTACGGGGAATTCTACTTTTGAAGCTTCGAATTCCAGCTTCTTCAGTACTACTACCGAACCATTTGTATGGTCGTCCCAAGAAATGGCGCCAGGCGCTGGCATTACTGCTTCTTTTGATGGCATCCGCATGCCATTCCCTTGCCCTGATAACCCTGCTGATTATTACTTCAATCATCATTTAGGGGTTCAAGTACTTCATCACCATCTTGAGTTGGAAGAAGTTGAACAGCCACTAGTTACCGCGAATTCTACTTTTGAAGCTTCGAATTCCAGCTTCTTCAGTACTACTACCGAACCATTTGTATGGTCGTCCCAAGAAATGGCGCCCGGCGCTGGCATTTCTGCTTCTTTTGATGGCATCCGAATGCCATTCGACAATGGTGATCATCACCTGCAGCAAGAGTTAGTACTGAACTTCATTTTCATTAATAATATAAAGAATAATCATTCAATACTTTGTATTTGATGTTTGCATATGTATTTATGTAATTAATTAGATTGAAGATGAGGGATGATCATGAGCAGATCATGAGTGGTAAGGTTGAGCGGCATATTGTTGTAATTCGTACGCAGACAAGACTGGAGACCTTATATGACGGGTTTAAATGGAGAAAGTATGGAAAGAAAATGGTCAAGTGTAGCCCTCATCCCAGGTATTCATTTCTCTAATTGATCTCTTCAATATTATTTGCCTCCAAACCCTATGATATGATCTTTTAGTTGTGAAGTACATAAATTTATATACACGGGACATAATCATAATTATTAATCTCTTGTATTAAAGATTAGATATCTCTGTTATGTTATAGACTGAGATTGAACTTCGCTTGTTAATTACCATACAGAACCTAATGCATGCCCGTACGCTCCACAATGGTTCCTATACCAAAACTTATTTTGCTGTATCGTATGCTAATGTGGTATGTATAATATAGAGTTGATTCAGAATAAGTGATAACATACAGTGGGCTGACCATGTTGTGAATATTTGCTAGCAAGTATATATTTATTTGGGCTGATTCATTATTCCTTCCACTCTTCTGTACAACTTCCCCAGCTTTTAATTAACTAGCTTGCTTTCGATCTCCATTAAAATTTGCTCTCTTTGGACGTTTTGAGCTCAGAAACATCTCTCTCCACCTATATTTGAGCTCCTTCATTACTACTACTCCTTCAGTTCATTAAAAAAGTCTACTTTAAAATGATACTACTATTTTGTAACTCATAAACAATTATACGTATCACTAGACTTTCATAACCAAATAGAATGGAAGGAGTAATTAATTTGTTTGTTCAAATGTTGAAGTTTCAAGTTAGGAGGATTTCAACATCCAGCAGCTAATATCATGCATGCATGCACTCCTAATTGACCATGTACACATACACATAAATATTATCTATTAGAAGAGATTATTCCCATCTCTAATTAGTAATACTTTTATATAATATAATTACATTCAAAAGTGGGAACATTAGTAGAAAACCCGTGACAAATTACTTACTTTAACCCCCATAAGAATTTTTATATTTCCATTTATTAGTTTATTCTCAAATCCGATAAGCTAAATATTTGAGCTGGCTTCCATATTTTGGGGCAATTAATATATATTAATTTGGTGTTTATTTATTGGACCAAACAGGCATTACTACAGATGCTCAACTAGAGGATGCCAAGTCAAGAAAATTGTGGAAAGAGATGCTGAAGATTATAGTATTTTAAGGACCACTTATGTAGGGAAACACAATCATGCATCAACTTAAGCCTTTTTCTCATGTATCCGCCGACCTGGTATCATTACCAGGAAGGAAGCTTAATTAATTAACTAATTAATATTTTCACTATTTTAAGTAAGGTTGTATAATCTATAATGCAATCAATTTGTACTCTAGCTAATACGTAATCTTCGAACTGATTATATATATGGAGCCAGCTGGGAACACGCGTACGGCTTTTTAGTGTTCCAGTATTAGACCAATTCTTTTCTTCTTCTTTTTTTAAGACATGAGTTATTGGATTTTGTAGTGGGTAAAGTCCGAGTTCAGATCCTCTATCCAAATTACCGTGCGTTGCATCGGATGTATCCTCGAAAATAGTACAACCAATCAATCATGAGTCGATAATTCTGATTTTTATTTTCATTCATGGGTCCCCTACGTACATGTACATATGTTTTTAATTCTCCCAAAAGAGGACTCTTTCCCCCTTAATGTATTGGCTGCATAATCCTACGCGATTCAACGGATGTACCAAATAAACTCGTGTCTTATTGTGTCCAGAGAGATAGTAGTTTCAATAAAGTAAAAGATAAAGAAAATTGTTGAGTAAAGATATATAGTGAATACAGTAAAATACAGTAGTTTGAGTAGGAATGTAATATTCCAACTCCCCAACTCTTGACATAATTAGAAAGGTCACATAAATGACAACCTATTATAAATGCATTGAGATATTCTGCTTATTTCTAGGTGGGGGCAAGACTTTAACTAAATACAACAATATTAAGGATATATAGATGAGGTGTGACAAAAGGATGATCAACATGATAAATGATACAGGAATTGTACTCTAGTTTTGCAAATCATGATTTTAAGCGTGATCGATTTGATGTAGGATTGAGATCGATGAAATTAGATCATAGGGTCGTAAGAACTTCTAATATATGTGTAAAATTTCTAGAAAATTGTAAAAGTTACTTCTATTTAAAACATTTTAGTACACAAAATTTGGATTGGATTGGATTGGATTGAATCAGGGTTAACATCGATTTTGTATTTCGAAATCGTAAGATCATAATGGATCGCGATCTTACAAACTATAATTTTCCGTATTTTGAAAAAACAAAATTCCTTGGAACACAAGATTTATTTATTTTTTCTTTTCTAACGAACTTCTTTTTCTTCCAAAATAAATAATAAATTAATCCCAAATATTTTAAAAGACTATTCATATTTTCATTATATTTTTAAATATTTTGATAAATAAATTTATTACTCCCTCTGTTCTCTTACAAACGTTCACTTTGTAATATTGAAAATAATATTATAAAGTGGACTATTCTAATAGAAGAGAAAGATTATATAATTCCTTGTATTAGTGAATATTTCATTTAGGTTGCGTTTGGACAAGAATTTGAAAAAAAAAATTTAGTGTTTTATAATATATAAAAACTAAAAAATTGAGTTTGGACAAAAGAAAAACAATAAAATTTTTGAAAAAATATATTTCTCGAAAAAACGTGTACATCAAGTAAGTTTTTGAAAAACAAATGTAACATGTCTTATCAAGTTTTTAAAATTATTATCAATTTAAAAAATCTTGTCTCTATAGTTTTTTTGGCACTCTTTCCAAAGTGTAACTACCATCCATCCCTACCAACCTTCGACCTGCCCCGCCCGCCCCACCCCTCACCCTCGCCCCCACTCCCTGCCCACGCCCACCCGCTCCACCCAAAAGGAAAAAAATGATTATGTACTGTAAACATAATTTTGATATAATTACCTGCATTAAACATAACTTAAAATTGTTTCTATAAAATACTAGTCCAAACACTTTAAACTATTTGTAACTATAAATTTGTTTTTATAGAATATATGTCGGAACACATATTACTTTAAAAACATGTTTTATAAAATGTTCTTAAAAACACTTTTATAAATCTTTTTAAAAGCACATAATCAAAAAGGAAATATTTCATATCCGTCTTTGTTCTAATTAATTTAAGTTTCGGGTGGAAAAAACTTATTATTTACAGTAAATCACTTGTTGGTCCCCAAAAGAGTATAGTTTGACATCATATTTTCTACTTATATCTTTAAGTAAACGTTAATTATAGAACACACATCATTATATTATTAAGGGTATGCAATTTAAAAAAAATAAAAGTTCAATTATTTTATTAAAATTATTTTTTGAAACAAAACTTTTTATATGGGATAGAACAGTGGCGGAACTAGGAAATTTTTTTTATTGCGGAGGCTTATAACTTATAATCTTTTTGTGAGAAATAAAAAATTTAATATCTAAAATTAAAATTCATAGTTATAAAACTAATAATATATATATATATATAAATATAAACAATTACATTATTAGTTAACAATTTTTTATCAGTTATTAGTATTGTTCAAATTTTTGCAACGAAGGTAAGACAACTGTTTTTTAGGAGCCACGGCTTCAATCTCGTTTATGTTTAATGAATATATCTAAAGTCTACATTAATATACTTGAGATATGTTAATAAAATATATATATAAATACTTGAAATATATATATATATATATATATATTCATGCAAATCATATACTTCCTCTATTTAATTAGAATGGTCTACTTTGCTCAATGTACAACACTTAAAATAGCTAATTTGACATTTTTTATTCCATTAATATCTTTACGTATTAAGTATGGGGTAATTGTGAATCACACATAATTATATTAGTAAGGGTAGGAGGAGTAAATAATTTTAAAGTGATTCTTCTATTGGAATATTATAAAAAAATAATTAATCACAATTTCATTATAGTTATACTCTATTGAGTAAATTAAAAATTAAATTCATTCATTCTGACAATGTTTTGGTCTTAAAACCACGAATTTATCATTATTCCCTTCAACCAATCGTTTAAATTTATGCTCCTACAATTCAAGATATTTAAACCTAAATTAACTAACCGGTTAACTCCTTCCCTACACTAACCCCTAGATTAATTATTACTAAAATACTGGCCCACGCACCCGGAAACAGTTACGAAACCAGAGCAAAATATTTGACGGGTCCAACATACAAACAAATTTTTTTTAGAGTAAAATACATGTATAAATCTTTTTCCCATTAAAAAATACAATACTAATAGGGTGGAAGAGGGGGTTGGAGGGGTCCGGGGACCAAGCCCCCTGAATCTATCCATGCCCAAAAACACCAACAAGAAGAATCACTAATATAGTTCTAGTCGCAAAATTGCTAAGCCAAACAACAATGAATACACCAACTAAAGGCTTCATTCATATTAAAAATGTATATATATTGAACCTCCGGTGAGCTTGGTGGGGGCTGGAACCCACATCAACCCTCACTTGGTTCCGATTTTGGGACCGAATAATAATAGTTTCTAAAATAAAACTTTTATAATTGGTGAGAGCTTCATATTTCATCCCAATCAAACCCATCGATGATGATGAGCAAGAACATTTTGCGTTCAATTAAGAATTCTTTGAAAGAAAAATAAATAAGTTTAAAAAAGAAAAATAGTTTTTTATACAAACAAATATACGAAAACAAAGTTATCAATATCTTCAAAAGACATTATCAGGTAGAATTTTAAAATGTGGGTGTATGAGATCTTGTACAATCAAATACGCGATAGTTCATTTGTTTAAATTTGATATATATGCAAGTTATTTCAATACTTGTGTTTTAATATAATCACGACAGATTATAAGTTATGCTACATGATAAACAAAACTCGATACGTAATTTTCAGAATGGCTGTGATAATTCAAAAACGAAACTTGAAACATCTGGTTCGTCAAATAGGACAAGTTGGATCATTCAGAGTGTTTGATCAAAATTATAAAACTATTGCGAGTGACTTTTAAATTTAAGGACAAAAAAAAGATTTTGAGTCAAAGTATAAAGATGATGGGGTCAACTTAATTAATATATAATCAAGGTCACCGGTCCTCTTTTGAAGTCACATGTACTCAGTTAATTAAAAAAAGACTTATTAATTAGTCATTCCTCACATTTATTTTATAAAAAAAAAAGGTAGTGTGAAAACAAGTTGGCTAAGAAAACAATATTTCCACTAATAGTAATACCACCTTTCACTCATCGTCCATGGTATGTATATATACATCTTCAAGGATCTATTAAATAATTTAGATCACCTGAGTCGACTTATTATTATTATTATTATTATTATTACTTACTCTAGCAACTCACAATAACTTAATATATTCCTTCTATTCTAAGAAGAATTTTAATGCTATTCAAAAATTCATATAAAACGGATTTACATATACAACGGAATTTACACATGGAACGGCGCGACATACACACGCGCCTTTTTGTTTGTTTGTTTGTTGTTTTTTTTTTCTTTTTGCAAACTCGCATGTTACTTTGATATTGATGAAGTAGCAGTTAGAACTAACTCATACTTCATAAAGACAAGAGAACTCGTGTATTATTTTGTTGTTAACAAAGTAGCAGTTAAAGTTAACTCATACTCCATGAAGAGCACCCGCGTATCACTTTATCGTTGACAAATTAGCATTTAGACCTAACTCATACTACATGAAGAGAACTCGCGTATCACTTTGTTGTTGACGAATTATCATGCTACACTTGAAGGAATAGTTGTTGGTTTTATGTCCTAAAGCCAATTAAACTATGGAATTATAATTTATATTTATAGCCAACGTGGGTAGGAATCTAAAGGGTCACACACATAAGAATAACTGAGTGGGTTAAAATGATATATTATGAGTTAATTTATTGGATAAATTAACTATAAGAACTTATTAATAAATATCTAATAATGGTTTCCTATTTATGTTAGGCTTCCTATTCTATTAGGTTTCCTACTGGTAATAGGTTTGTACCATTAAGTCTATAAATAAAGCCCTAGTCATTGGAATGAGATACAACAACAATACCTTGTATACAGTGATCTAGCTGTCAATCCTCTGAATATTGCTGATGGATTTGCGTTCGAGGTAATATCTGATCTAGTGTACTATATTATTCATATAATTGCAAAGTGATCTTGGCATGTTGAATCTATATTTATTCCGCTGCGCATAGATTGATTAACTTACAATAGTCGTAGTTGTTTTGTTATTATTATTATAATATTATTTCATTTTCTTTAAGAGTTACACGTAGACTTTTTTAGAGTATCAGTACTACTCTTTTGAAGTAGGACTTTCAATTTTATTTTCTGTTTTTCTTAGTGCTATTCTTAAAAAGTAACAGTGTTACTCTTTAGGAGTAGCCCTCACTCTTCTATATCATTGCTATTCTTGTAAAGCGGAACTTTTAGTTTTTGTTTCTATTTTTCATTTCCTTTTTTTTTAGTGTCACTCTTAAAAAGTATCAGTGTTATTATGTAAGAGTAGCACTCTTTCTTTTCTAAACTATTATTGCTATTCTTCTAAAATATCACATTCCACTTTCTTTTAAGTTATTGATTTTATTAGTGCTACTTTTTAAGAGTTGTTGGGTCAAGGGTGCTGGGCGGCGAAGAGAGGAAGAAGACGAGGTGACGACATCGATGACGTCACCGCTGGTCTGATTCTACTCCGTATTTACTTTTCTTATTGGCAAAGCCGGTGCGACCAATTCCATTCTGGTCGCGGTTTTTCGCGGGCGTTGGCAGTGCGAAAGCGTCGCTGGAGAAGAAGCCATTGCAACCGCTTCGGGTTGCAGGTGTGCAGCGGAAATGGGAAGGTTTCCTTCCCCGTTTCCAGCACAAACAGGCCAGGGTTTACCCAAGCCCAATCGAGGATGGGTTGCCCAACCCAGAATCAAACTGGGCCATTCAGTCCAATTCAATTTAATTAAGAGTGGGCCTTTAAAATTTAAATCTGGGCATATATTGTCATGCCCAGAAGAAATTAGTAAAATTGAGGGTTAAATGAGGGCTCAATTACGTTGATGATTTGGGGATTTTGGTTTAAGTGAACGACGCCGTTTAGGCCGTTCATGTCCTTGTTATTTCTTTTTGTCGCGTTTTGTTCTTTCCTTCCGTTTTTTCCTTGTTTGGCTGCGAAGGTGGTGTGCTAAGTCACCAACTTCCAGCTAGCAATCCCAAGATGCCATTTTCTGTTAGGCCTTGGTTTTTGTGTAGATTTTCCTGCATTTTGTCAGCTATAAGGGAGAGGTTAGCAGTAGTGAGAGGCATGAATTTTGGTGATGTAATGCTCTGTTTCTGAATTCTCTTCTTCCTCAATATACTACCCCCTTTCTCTTCTTTTTCTGTCCTTTCTTCTGTGAGTTTTCCCCCATTTCTTCTATCTTCGCCCTTAATTTTAATTCTGAATTAATGTTTTGGATTTGAGGGTGTGTCAATTGGTATCAGAGCAGTTCAAACCTTGGACTGTTGGGCAAGTTAATCATGGCTGATGGAACAAGGAAAAGAACGGTGGAAGAACATGTGAATAGGCTGGATAATTAGATTGATGAATTAAATGAGGTCTGGAAGAGCAGGCTGGAAGATCAAATGAAGAGGATGACCCAGGAGGTGACTTCCAACCTGGAGAGTCAAATGCAGATCCAGGCTAACAACTTTGATATGAAAATATCCCAGATCGTTAATATGTTGAAAATGCCATCAGAGGAAAGAAGTGCTAGGCGTGATGAGGGTCCTTCTGGAGAGAAATCACCTTTGCTGCCAACTCCAGGAACTCCAGTTTTCCCCAACCCGGGTGTGAACAAAAGCCAACCCATTTGGAGAGAGCAAGCTATGAGAGACACATGGAGTGCTGCCCCTAAGATTGAATTGACTCACTTCACAGGTACTAAACCAAAAGAATGGTTACGAAAGTGCCAAAAATACTTTGCCTTATTTCAAATTCCTGAATCTGAAAAGTTAGAAGCTATGGATATTTATTTGGATGGGAGGGCTGAGATTTGGTTTGATTGTTTGAAACAAGTAAGGGGGAATGTGACTTGGGATGAGTTTTCAAAGGCTTTAATTAGGAGGTTTGATGGTTTGGGAAAAAGTGATGAAGTAGAGGATTTCAATAAACTCCACCAAAAGGGATCTGTGGTTGAATACCAAGAGGAGTTTGAAGAATTGAAGGCCAGAATGTTGTGTAGGAATGGCAAGTTAACTGAAGATTACTTTATCTCTAGTTTCATGAGTGGTCTTAAGGATGAACTAAAGCCATTAGTGAGGGTGATGAAACCTCAGACACTGGGGGATGCGTTTGAGGTGGCTATTCTACAGGAGCAAGCTGTGGAGATAAATTCTAAGAACAAGGGGTCTGGGTATCAAGGGATCAAAACTGCTGGGAGTAATTTCAAACCTGGATTTCAGGGGAGAAACAACTTAAGCACTGACAAGAAGAATCCTGTGGAAGTTAAAAAGTGGGGCAAAGAGAATTTCAAAACTATTACCCCTGAGGAGTTGCAATATAGACGGAATAATCATCTGTGTTACAAATGTAGGGAGAAGTTTGGTCCTGCGCACCAGTGTAAGATGAAAAACTTCATTTTCATTGTGGTTGAAGAAGGAGAAGAGGTAGGACAGGAAGTGGAAAAAGAGAAAGAAGGAGAGTTGGATACTGTTGTGGAAGTAGAGGCATCTGAATTGACTCTGAATGCTATTTCTGAGAGGTTGGGAATGAAGATTATCACTCTGAAAGGAACAATGAAAGATGCTGAGGTGAGGATTCTAGTAGACACTGGTAGTTCTGACAGTTACATTGATGATAGGATGGCTTCTCGGTTACAGTTGCCCACTCAGGAGGTCAAACCTTACACTATTGTGTTAGCAGATGGAACTCAGATTCAGAAAACACTGGTGTGTCCCAAAGTGAGGTGGCATGTTCAGGATTATGAATTCAAGTTTAATTTGAAGCTGATGAAGCTAGGAGGTTGGGATATAATCTTAGGGGTTGACTGGATGGCACACCACAGCCCTATAAGCTTTGATTTCCAAAATCTCAGCATCAAAATCAACAATCACGGAGGAAACGGGGAACTGCAAGGGGAAGTAAAGAATGCCACACTAAACTTAATCAAGGGAAAGGAGTTGCTGCATTACGAAAAGAACAAGAAGCTGAAAATGTGCATGTTACATGCAGCAACAGAACAACTAAAGGAGGGTTCTGATCAAATTCCTCAAGGAATTCAGGATCTCATACAACAGTATGGTCAGGTATTCCAAAACGCTACTGAATTACCTCCCCATAGGAATGTTGATCATGCAATTAGATTGAAACCTGGGGCTGAACCTTTTAAGCTTAGACCATATAGATGTCCTCATGCTCATAAAACTGAAATTGAGAAACATATTCAAGAAATGTTAAAAACTGGGGTTGTGCAACATAGTACCAGTCCTTTTGCTTCACCCATTGTACTTGTGAGAAAGAAAGATGGGAGTTGGAGATTGTATGTAGACTATAGGAAGCTGAATGAACTCACTATAACACTACTACAAAATAGAGCTTTAACGGCTGCGGATTAACGGCGGAAAATAGAAAACCGCAATTATAAAAGAAATACGGACTTTCTACGGGGGTCTAAAAATGAACTGCCATAGAACGGGCCTTTCTACGGCGGTTTTAAAATAAACCGCCGTAGAAAGGGACTTTCTACGGTGGTTTAATTTGTACCGCCGTTGTATTGACGTATTTAACCCTAAATAACAACGTGTATCTCCATATCGTGGCCGAAAGTGTTCTTCTCCAAATTTCTACTTCGGTTTTGCACGTTGAACGTAAAGAATAGTCATTTGGAGCTAAAATTTACCACCTTAAGGTTAGAAACTTCTAAAATTTCTCAGTAATTGCTTATGCTTGTAGTTTATATATGTCATCCTATAGAATTTATTTTTATTTATGGTAGAGGGCTGAAAATTAAAGTTGCATATGTTCCATGTATATGGTGAACCTTAGTATTGTGGAACCCTATTTAGTTATACTATGTAGTTTCTTGGTGATGTGATTTGATTTATAATGTTTGATTTTTAATGGAGGATGTTTATATAATTAGCACTACTTAGAGTGTGTATTATTTTTTTATGCATTTCATGTGTTTGACGAAATGCATAAATGAAAAACTTATGGGTTCTTCTTCATTTGATTATGTCTATTGCGCATGTGTTGTTTATGCATTATTTTTTTCCATTGAGGTATTATAGTAGTTTTGATTATATGTGTAACATTAGTATGACATGTGCTAAGACAAGCATGCAACTTGATACTTTGTACATTGTTTGTTGAATTATTATTTGGTATTTTTAATTATTTCAAGGTGTTAGTTACACATGGATCGAAATATCTTATTGTATGGTGATCGGACCTCCGATTCTTATGCGAAAGAAGTTGAGAATTTCATTGAATTCGCTTATAGGAATACAAAGTACGTCCATTGTCCGTGCAAAGCTTGTAAAAATGGTGCGCGGTTTGATAACTCAGATACAATAAGATTCCATTTATATCGGCACGAATTTGATCCTTCTTATAAACTGTGGATTTGACATGGTGAAAGTATTGATGGTTTACCTGAGCAAAGAAAATCTCATGCAAAAGGAGATGATGCGATTACTAGAGATCGATTAGATGACATGATTGAGGATGTGGCCGAGGATTTTGCTGATAAACCTGAAGTTCTTACTTCCATTTTGGGTGACAACGAGAAGCCTCTATACAAGGGTTGCACTAAATATACACGCTTGTCTAGTGTTTTGAAGTTGTTTAATTTGAAAGCGGCAAATGGGTGGTCAGATACTAGTTTTACAGCCTTATTGAGGGTATTGAAAGATATGCTCCCAGAAGATAATGAACTTCCAGATCGAATTTACGAGGCGAAAAAAATATTGTGTCCAATGGATATAGAGTATAAGAAGATCCACGCTTGCCCAAACGATTGCGTCCTCTACAGGAATGAGTATAAGGATTTATTGCTTTGTCCTAAGTGTAAAACTTCACGATACAAAAACAAGCAGCTGTGAGATGAGGTTGAAGACAGTTCTGATGCGCAAAAGAAGGGGTCGCCGGCTAAGGTTCTGTGGTATCTTCCTATAATACCGAGATTTAAACGGTTGTTCGCTAATGCAAAAGATGCAAAACTAATGACATGGCATTCAGATCGGTGTATTCCCAGTGATGATGACAAGGTGATAATGCATACATCAGACTGACTCAGATCAGTGGAAAAAAATTGATTCAATGTATCCTTCTTTTGGGGGAGAAACCAGAAATTTGAGGCTTGGTTTGTGTACTGATGGAATGAACCCGTTTGGCAGTCTGAGTAGCACACATAGCTCATGGCCGGTGATATTGGTTATTTACAATTTGCTGCCTTACTTATGTATGAAGTGCAAGTACATACTTATGTCTCTAATGATTTCAGGCCCACGGCAACCAGGAAATGACATCGATGTGTATCTTGCTCCTCTTATTGAAGACTTGAAAAAGTTATGGGATGAAGGTGCACCTGTGTTTGATGCATACCGTGAAGAAATGTTCACATTACGTGCCATGTTGTTCTGTACCATTAATGATTTTCCTGCTTATGGAAACTTGTCTGGGTACTCTGTTAAAGGGCATAAAGCATGTCCAATATGTGAGCAGAGTACAGATTTTTGTCAGCTTGCACATGGGAGGAAGACAGTATACCTTGGGCATCGCAGATTTCTTCCCGAGACTCATCCGTATCGCCGTATGAAAAGAGCATTCAATGGATTTCAAGAGTTCAGAAAAGCTCCAGAACCCTTGAGCAGGCCAGAGGTGAAAGCTCGTGTGACGGACATTAATGTGGAGTTTGGTAAACCTTCGGAGTCCAGCAATAATGATACAGGTTGTTGGAAGAAAAAATCCATATTTTTTGAACTTTCATACTGGGAGAACTTGGATGTCAGACATTGTCTCGACGTTACGCATATTGAGAAAAATATTTGCGAAAGCCTGTTAGGTACGCTCTTGAACATCCTTGGTAAAACTAAGGATGGTTATAACGCGAGACTTGATATGGTTGATATGAACATAAGAGAAAATTTAGCACCGGTAGCTTGAGGACAACGCACATATCTACCCCCTACCTGTCACACTTTGTCCAGAAAAGAGAAAAAACAACTGTGTTCAAGTTTGCGTAGCATCAAAGTTCCATTCGGATATTCTTCAAATGTAAGCAGACTTGTTTCCTTGAAAGATTTAAAACTGGTTGGTTTGAAGTCTCATGATTGCCATCCTTTAATGCAACAATTGTTGCCTGCAGCTATTCGATCGATATTGCCTAAGCATGTTAAGTCCAATATAACAAGACTTTGTTTCTTCTTCAATGCTATATGTAGCAAGGTTATCGCGCGCGAAAGACTTGATCAGTTACAAGATGAAATAACTGTTGTCCTTTGTCAATTAGAAATGTATTTTCCACCCGCCTTCTTTGATATTATGGTGCATTTAGTGATTCATTTGGTTAGAGAGATAAAAATCTGCGGGCCTGTTCATTTGCGATGGATGTATCCATTCGAGCTCGAGCGATATATGAAAGTATTTATGGGGTATGTTAAGAATCGTTGTCGTCCTGATGCTAGTATTGTTGAAGAAGGTAATTGAGTTTTGCACTGAGTACTTGGCCGATACCGCATCCATTTGAATATCTAAGAATCGGGTCGATGGGAGGATTACAGGTATGGGCACAAGGGGAGGAAAAATGTTTTTGCCGTCTAATGTTGAATTGATGAAGGCGCATCTCTACATACTGCGCAATTCTGAAGAAGTTGCGCCCTATGTGACAGACCATATCCGTTCAATAAGAACGTCTTATCCTGCTTGGACGGATCAACGTGTGTTCAATGAACATATTCGGACATTTGTCTATTGGTTTGGTAATGCTGTCATGGGCAAAGACGTTTCGAAGACATTGAAATGGTTGGCGTTTAGGCCCAGCCCTGCGGTACGAGCATTTTCATGCTATGACATAAATGGATATTCATTTGCTACTAAGAGACAAGATGAGAAGAGTACGGCTCAAAACAGTGGTGTTACATTAATCTCAGAGGCTTTACATGTTTCTAGCAGGAAGGATAAAAATCCATTGTATGCAAACATGGCATATTACTGGGTGATCGAAGATATTTGGGAGCTTGACTATGTTGTATTTCGCTGCAAATGGGTTGATAACAATAGTGGGGTTCGAACTGATGATCCATTGGGTTTTACCTTGGTGAACCTTAATCGGGAGGGTTTTAAGGGGGAACCATTTATACTTGCATCGCAGACGAAACAAGTTTTTTATATCACCGATCCTTGCGATGAACATTGGTCTGTTGTTCTTCATGGTAAACAACATCACGGAGTGGAAGGGATTGATACAGAAGAAGGGCTTCATGAGGCTGGCCCTTTCTCTAGTGGGTTACCTGAACCGAGAGCAGATGAGGAAGATAGGGAACTTGATAAATACATACTTCGTGATGACCACAGCGAAGGATTATGGTTCGAGGATCAAGTGTCCCATAAGAGAAAGAGAATAAGTTAAGAATCATTTTCAGGTATATTGTTTGATTTTATTAAATTTCAATTCCTGTGGGTGTGTATGTGTGTGTGTGTATTTGTATATGTTTCTTTGATTTTCATGACACGAGGTGGACATAATTTTATAACAACATTTATTTTTATCCTTTGTACTGTCTGATTGAAACAGGTCACAACTTGGATGAAGCTGCGCAATCAAGGGACAAAATTTCCAGGGACTTCATATTGGGATATGTTTATAAATGAATATGTTATTGTTGGAAATTGTGTGAAACTTCTGTGTTGATGTTATAATGCACTTGTGTTTTGGTTATAAACAAGCAGGGGAGATTTTGTCTGAATTGATTTGAAACTGAATTCCGTATTATTTGAAATAGTTGGTATCTTAATGAAGTATTTAAGTATGTGCATATCCTTGACAGAGAATATGTTACGTTTATAGGGGAGACTTTGTCGAATTTTCTGGCAAATTGATTTCCTTGTTTTTCATTTATGAATAAATGTCTCATGTATTTTTTTTTTTTTCAAGGAGAAGTACTTTTGGTTAAATTTACAGGGGAAGCTATACAATGATTTCTGTTTTGATTTTATATTTAACTCTTCATAAATTACTTGTCTGTGCCTCGGAAAAAAGATATTCATTTAGCGAGGTTGGGTATTGACCGCTAAATGAATTAATTATTCGTTTATCGATTAATAATGCTATATTATTTTATAAAGATTATTCAATATATTTTATATGAACATGAAAAAACTAGAAATGTAGGGTCTATGCTTCATAACATGAAATAAAAATAGAAATAAAAGTAGAAAAGTGGAAATTGCATCCAATTCCCGCACGCGCATAAATTTCTATTTTTATTTCATTTTATGAAGCATAGTCCCTAAACATTTCCCCTGCTTCTCCCCTGCATTCCCCTGTAATATTGGATATGCAATTTTAGGGCCATCAACCGGTGCAAGTAAATAAAATACATTATATTTTGATTCACACTCAATTTAATGTATTTCACTATACATAATTGATTACTGTTATCGGCTAGCTGTAAGTCGAAATATATATATATATATATATATAAGGTCATGAAATCAAGTAAGTATTTCTTTTTTTATTAATTCGGCCTTTAAGCATTAGTTTTTCTTATATATACTACGTACGTAATGCATTTATCGATTTGAAACTATTTTCTTCCGTTCGCCCAAGTCGAGAATGAAGAAAATTTAGGTCTGATAATGAACCTTATTACTTTATCATAGCTTACATGTAATTTTACGAAATTTACTAATTTTAACTTATACCTAAAAATTGAAATGTACATATTAAATGTTTCATAATAGGCGAGCTTCTGTAATTAATAAATACAATGTAAATTGGGTATGTAATATTATATTCACAGAGTTTTGGGGTTAATTTATGAAAATGGGAAAAAAAAACTTAATAGGGAGTAGGGTTTAGGGTTTAGGGTTCAGAAAATGATATAAAAAGGTCAAATTCATGCGTAGCGCGGGAATTGGCTCCAAAAACTATTTTCTACGGCGGTTCTCGGTTGAACCGCCGTAGAAAATTAGTTTATACGGCGGTTAATTTTTGAACCGCCGTAGAATAAAGCTACAATCTAAATTCAAATTTGTTGGCCTAGGGTTTAGGGTTTACGGTTTTGGTATACTATCTAATTTCCCCACAGTTCCCCTGCTTTTCCCAACATTCTCCTATAATATTGTATATGCAATTTAATCATGATCAACCGGTGCAAGAGTAAATGAAATACATTATATTTTGCAGCATATATATACTAACTTAATGTTTTTCACTATACATATATATGTGATTATTATTATCGTAATTGCAAATATATATTATATATATATATAAGACTTAATTATAAAAGTTGTCTTCAAGTCTTCAATTCTTTGAATGAAAACATTTTATATATGTAGCGGAAATTTACAAGAGATCGAGAGCAGAGAGGAGAGAGTTGGATGATGTGCAAGAGGGGAAAGGAGAAAAGAGGAAGATGTATATATATATATATGTTTATATATATATATGTATGTAAGGTAATGAAATCCAGTAAGTATTTAATTTTTTTTTCGGCCACTTAACCAATATTAATTTTTATATTACTATACGTACCTAATGCATTTGTGGATTTGATTATTTTATCCCGTTCGCCCAAGTCGAAAAAGTAGAAATTTTAGGGAAGATAATGAAGCTTGTTACTTTATCGACCCTTACATGTAAATTTACGAAATTTATTAATTTTTATATTTGACCTATAATTATTGTGTAATAGCACGGGAAATTTAAATGCAAATATATGGTTCAATGGAAAATTTGAAATTTAATTATGAAATGGTTCATAAAAGTCGATATTGTGTACATAATTAATAAATATACAAAATTGTGGGGTTAATTATATTTACAAAATTGTGGGGTTAGTTTTTTGAAAATGGAAAAAAAAATTTAATATTAAAATTTGCCCGCGCGGGAATTGGCTCCAATTTTTTCCTCCGAGAAAAACGAGACCATTCAACGGCGGTTCAACCGTGAACCGCCGTTGAAAAAAGAATCCACTGTGGTTCACTCGTGAACTGCCGTTGAAAGTATAAACTTGGTTCAACGGCGGTTCGCGGTTGAACCGCCGTTGAACCAACGAGCCGGTCCAAATTAAAGTTCAAATTTTTTGAACTTATATTTTTTCCTTTCCTTTTCCCTCATTCTCTTCCCCTTCTTCTCTCCTTTTTTCCCCTGCATTTCCCCTGTTTCCCGAACCCTTCTCCCGCGGCTGTTCGGCTTCTTCGCGGCTTCTCCCGTCGCCGGCGAGCTCGGCCACTTGCCGATCGTACCGTCGGCTGCAGCAAGGCTGATTGTTCGGCTGGACCATCGCAGCCGATCCTTGGTTGTGGGTTCACTTTCCCGGCTTGCATTTCTCCATTTCCCCCCTCCTATAGTTCGGGCTTGGTTGTAGGAGTGCACACAAAAGGTTATCCACCTTCTATGCTTCAATTTTAAAACTTTTGCAATGTTACCTTACATTTTGTAAATGCTTCCCATTGCACTAGGGTTTTTTTGGTTGATATAATGTTGATTTCGGTTTTAATCCTTGTGATGAATGATTGGAATGATTTTGGATTTATTGATTGTTGGTTGCATTGGTTGGGTTGTTGAATTCTTGTTTTGTCCTACATAAGTTGAGAACCTAGGGTTTTTGTGCATAATATGTTCTTCATTTCGGTTTTAATCCTTGTGATGAATGATTGGAATGATTTTGGATTTATTGATTATTGGTTGCATTGGTTTGGTTGTTAAATTTCTTGGTTTGTCCTACATAAGTTGAGAACCTAGGGTTTTGATTGGGATTTCAATTAGGTTCCCTTTCAATTCGGGCTTAGTGTATGAATATGTAGGTATCAAATGTTGATTTCGGTTTTGCTTGATTAATTTTAGAACATTGGTGTTTGATTTCGGTTCTTATTCGATTTAGTGTTCCTCCTTTAGTGATAATGAGGAAAATGCTTTGTTGTTGATTCCACTATGTGAAATTTAATCTTTATAGGGTTCTTTCTTTGGGGATCCCTTGTTTCAATGTCTTCAAAGCCCCTTATATGTTGAAAGTAAAGATATCTTTGCATGAATGTGAAGCCTTTTTTATTGCACAAGCCCTAAGTACCTTTAGGGAAGGAGAGTATTTTTTAGGAGTGAAGTACTCCTCCTTGAATCTTTTACATTCCTCACTAAATTTTGGCTTTTTCCTTTACTAGAAATTAATGATTGTTCTCATTAGTTGGTGGTTGTGAAATGTGAAGTACTTTATCAATGGTACACTTTATAAGTCCACTTTTTTGGGCTTCCTTAGGTTTAATTTGGATAATGGTAATTGTGTATTTTTAGGAGTGAATTGTGCGAATGTACCTTGCCTTTTTTTTTCACATTACAAGCATTCTTGTATTTGACATTAAAGCTTTTCTTTAATTGCATATATGTTATATTGAATTCTCTTTCTATGTACATGAAGTTTAAGGTAATTTCAATGGCCCCTAAAAGAAAACGAAATGAGGAGCATAGTGATGGCAATGGAGATGGTTCTTCTACTAGATCTAGAAGAGGTAGAGGGCCTACAAATTGCAATGATCTATTGGAAATGCGAGCAAAGGGGAAAACTCTTAACATTTCTTTTGATTCCGAGCTCGAGCCTAAAAAGTATCATACAAAGTGGATTACCTTTGTGGCATTCACGGCCCGGAGCAAAGTGGACATAATGGAATTGCATCATGGCCCAAAGTTCCCGAAGAGATCAAGAAGAGAGTGTAGATGGAAATACGGGTATTTTCTTTAATTATAATGCATTGTTTGTTTCTTCTTTCATACACATGAACCCAAATTTACCTAAATTTTTACTTCTAATTTTTACTGTAGGCATTATTTGTTTTTGAGTCAACTGAAGAACTAGAAACAAAGTGGATTTCTTATGCCGGTAAACGGTGGAAAGATTGGAAATCCTTTTTAGGGAGATATATACATGGTGACTTGAAGGGTGAGGACCCATGCTTGGAATATAAATATCTCCCTAGGGAGACATGGATTAAGTTCAAGGCTAGCCGCGAGACAGAAGAATGGCAGGTATATTTTTTAAAATTGATTTCCTTCTTCTTTTTGGATATTTGAAATTGCTCAGTTTATGGATAATAATTTTTCATTATATTTCTCTCTAGGCAATTCGTGGAAAAGCGCAAAAGAATGCCACTTTAAATGCTTTCTACCATAATTTATCTCGCGGTGGCTACCGACTGCTGAAGAAGCAGTTGCATGACGAGGCGGTGATTGCATCCGGGAAGAAGCCTTCAGAGGACGGTCAGTCCGAAAAAGAAGGCGAAAATTCTTATTCAGGGCCAGGCCGTCATCTACTTTGGAGACAGGCCCACACAAACAAAAAAGGGGAATACTTCACGCCAAAGGCTGGTCGTGTTGGGATGGAAATTGTAAGTTTTGCACCATACATTTTCTTATGTTTCATTTCTTTAAGCTACACATATATTTAAAATTATATATAATTGATCTATTTACATTTCATATATTTGGCAAAATGTTTAGGAAAATCTATGTTCCCGCGAGTCCCAAGGGGAGACCGTTGCAGAGGGTAGGAATGACATTCTTGTCATTGCAACGGGAAAGACCGATCACCCCGGTCGTTATCGCGGCCATTCTACCAGGGCTCGTATCACAGAGGTTTTCCCCAAAACAAGGCCGTCGCTTAAAGATGAACTAGATTTAACTAAGCGACAGCTTCAGAAAACCACTGCCCAGCTCGATGAATGTCAAACACATTTGAAGATGATGGTTGGGTTTATATGTGGTAAGATGGGGACTGACTATGATACCTTAAGAGTCACTGTCATCAACAGTGGCAAAGCTCAGAGCGTGCACCCAGAGACCTCCGGAATGGGCCCAGAGATGTTTGAGGTTCACGGTAGCCCTGTTTCCCCTGTGAGCCCTATTTCTCCTCTAGTGCCTACAAGTTTGCCTGAGTTGGAGATGATACCTATTGCAACAAACTTGGAGGATGGGGGTTCTTTAGGCGAATACAAGGTACTTAAAATACATTTGTCTTTCATTTTTCTATAGAGTATCACTGCTATTCTTCTTGGGTATACTTTTATGTTTCTATTTTTCTTTTAAATTCTTTTTATTATTTCTTTTTTTGCATATGTATTCAAGTATTCAAACACTTTATATTTTTTTTAAAATGAAGTTTATATGTTCCTTTTAAAAATATAATACTGCAATTAAAAAAATTATGAATTTTTTTAATATTTTAAACATCTTTCTTTTATTTTTATTTTACAATAATGAAATCTTACATTTATATTTTGGTTTTTATTTAATTTTTTAATGTCTCATGTATAATTTCATTCAATGGATTGTCACTTCTAATTAAAGACGCTTGACTTTGGTTTCATGATTACACTTGCTTTGTTAAGTTAGAATTAATAGTTGATTAATGTTCATTCGCTTGCCTATTATCTCAGGACGGGTGTGAATGACATCTGTTCATCACTGAGGATGCGTAAAAGCGGCGTAAGCTCGTGGCCAAGGGAAATGTTTATAAGCAAAGAAAGCACCACGGCCGCGAGGTTAGGAAAGGTTGCGCGAGGGTTACAATTAAAATTTCCTATGATGACTTTGCCCCGCTACCATTTCCTGAGGAAGATGCTGCAACTGTGGGAATGACCCGATCCTTTTTCGTGGAATGGCCTATACAATTGATTGAAATTATTCGGCTGGATCCGGTAACACAGGTATATTCTTACATTTATAGTGAATTACTTAATATCGTTTTCTATATTTAATGTTATTTCAAATGTTGTTAGGTGGATAAAAGTGTGAAAAAGAAAAAAGGCCGGATGAATTCTATGGATGACAAGACATCTCCTTCGGCGACGGTTCCGATTGAGATGTTATCCTCATCGACATCTGATCCACTGCAAGAGTTACAGCTCCGAATGGAGAAAGATTCGGACTTCAATGGCTTCTTCTTTCAAATGACAAGAGAAGTCATAGGTGTGGAGCTTCCTATTGCGATGGATCGAGAGGATGTCGTAGAATTATTGACCAGAGAAAGCCAGGTCTCAAACTGTTTGATGCAATTGTTCACCCAGTGAGTTTCCACTTAATTTTATAACCTATTTCTTATTATTGTTATATATAGTATGCATTCCATGTGCCTAGACTATCCAATGAAGCCCTTTTTGTAATTCTTTAGAGCTTTACATGAGTTAGTTGAAAGGAATGGGAGAAAGGGGATAGGTTTCCTCTCGGCTGATCATGTCACACCCCTAGGAAATACATATGAAGATAGGGTACACTACATTGCGCGAAACTTGAAGGATCGGAATAAAGAAATTTATCTGGTGCCTTATCTTCAGGGGTAAGTGACACTGTAAGCGCTTCTCTAATATTTAATCGGCACTGATTTAAAGATCTGACGTCATTAAATTTTTCGTTTGCAGTGAACATTGGATGCTAATAGCCATTAGACCGATAGAAAAGGTTGTTTACTGGCTTGATTCTTTACAAAATCCACAGAAAGAGGAGGCGGTGGTGCTTATAGACGAGTGAGTTATATATATTAACAACTGTTAGAATGCCTATATAATTTCTAATGCCAATCATATATATATATATATACATATGTTGCTAATTATTTTCGTTCCGCTTTCATTTTTATAGGGTGATGTTTAACTATCAAGCTTTCTTAGGATTGCCCAGAAATGTGCATATGCAACCTGAGTGGATAGTAGTTAAGGTAAAATTGGTTCTTATTAAATTTTTTACTCAACATTGTGTGGTATACAATTAGTTGTTTTAATTAAATCCGTGAGTCTAGTAGCCTAAGTTAGTAGTGTTAGTCAATTAATTTATTAGTTAGTCAAGTTATTTATTGAGGTATTTGATTTATGCATGCAATCCGTGAGTCCAGTACTGTAGGTTAGTTAATATATGCATGCAATTGCCTTTTCGATCAGTAGCAATTTAGTGAGTCCTAGTTATTTAATTAATCAGATTAATATGAATGAAGTTATGAATATTAAGTTATGAATATTAAATTTTTTACTCAACGTTGTGTTGTATACAATTAATTGTATGATCTTCTAACTCGGATATTAATATTCATTAGCATAAAAAGCAAACGTCTAACTGGGAGTGTGGGTACTATGTAATGCACTACATGTACCAAATAGCAATGAAATCTGACACATTGGCACTCGAAAAAGTATTTGATTTCTCATAACTTACTTAATTGACTGTATTTCATTTTGCTACTCAGTTACTTTTTAATTTCAAAAACTCTGTTGCAGCACTTAAAGCTCGACCGCACTCCATTAAGCAATGTGGATATAGATGCAGTGAGAAAAATATGCGCTAGTTATATTTTGGAGCATTAGCCATAGTTGAAGGATACTAATTAAACTTGTTCATATTATAGTTGTACAAATATTTTTGGATATGCCCCTGTAATATAATAGCGATTTAAATTTGTATATTGGTGATATTTGTATTAAATTTCAACTTGAAGGATCGGGTTTTGCTTTAAACCAGGTTTTAGCAGCAGGTTTTTAACGCGGTTTGGGTCTAAAAAGTTCCCACTTTCTACGGCGGTTCAAGGTCCACTTTCTACGGCGGTTCAACCTTGAACCGCCGTAGAAAGTCCGCTAACTTACTACGGCTGCCAGATAGATGGCGGTTCAAAAATGCCAAGAACCGCCGTTAAAAGCCCTTAAAAACCGCCATTAAAAGCCCTTTTTGTAGTAGTGTAAAGGACAAATTTCCAATCCCAATAGTAGATGAGCTATTAGATGAACTGTGGGGGGCCAGATTCTTTACTAAATTGGATTTAAGGGCAGGGTATCACCAGATTAGGGTCAACCCTGAGGACATCCCAAAAACAGCATTTAAAACCCACCATGGTCACTTTGAGTTTGTTGTTATGCCATTTGGTTTAACTAATGCTCCCTCTACTTTTCAGTCCCTTATGAATGTGATTTTTCAGCCTTTGTTAAGGAAATTTGTGCTAGTTTTCTTTGATGATATACTAGTGTACAGTAAAACTATGGAAGCACATGTACAACACTTGAGGGCTGTCTTTGAAATCTTGGTAAAGCACCAGTTGTTTGTGAAGCTATCAAAGTGCACTTTTGCTCAGGAATCTGTGGAATACTTGGGGCATGTTATCACTGGTGAGGGAGTCAGTATGGACACTGAAAAGGTGGATTGTATTCTAAAATGGCCTATTCCAAAAAATCTGAAATCTCTGAGGGGTTTTTTGGGACTGACTGGATACTATAGGAGATTCATCAAGAATTATGGGATCATTAGTAGGCCTCTAACACAGCTTTTGAGGAAAGATGCATTTCATTGGAATGATGAGGCTACTGCAGCAATGGAGGCTTTAAAGAAGGAAATTGTTTTTGCTCCTGTCCTGAGGATGCCAGACTTTTCAGTTCCTTTTGTATTGGAGACTGATGCTTGTGATTATGGGATGGGGGTTGTCCTAATGCAAGAGGGTAGACCCATTGCCTTCCTAAGCAAAGCTTTTAGTCCTAAGAATATGGGGCTTTCTGTGTATGAAAAAGAGTTAATGGCTGTGGTACTGGCTGTAACTAAGTGGATGCACTATTTGCAAGGGCATCATTTCATCATTAGAACTGATCATCAAGCATTGAAACACTTGCTTGATCAGAAGTTAACTCATGCCCTGCAACACAAATGGTTAACTAAACTGGTGGGAATGGATTATGAAATCCAATACAGGAAGGGGAGTGAAAACAAGGCAGCAGATGCTCTTTCAAGAGTGGTCCAAGAAGAAGGGGAGATTGAAGGATTGGAGCAAAACCTGTGTGTGATTTCTGTAGTGCAACCGCAATGGATTCAACAAGTCATTCATAGCTATCAAGGAGATGCTAAAGTGCAAGAAACCATTATGCAATTATCACTGGATCCAGAAAATTACAGTGATTTCTCTTACATTAATGGAGTTCTGAGGAAAGGAGACAAACTTTATATTGGAGAAGCAGCTGATGTTAGGAAAAGATTACTTCAGCTTATTGGAATTCCACAGGAAGCCTGGAAACACATCTCCATGGATTTTATTGAGAAATTGCCGGTGTCTAAGGGGTTTGATACTATACTAGTTGTAGTAGACAGATTAACCAAATTCAGTCATTTTTTTCCTCTGTCTCATCCTTTCACTGCTCAAACTGTGGCTGAATTATTCTTAAAGGAGGTCTACAAATTGCATGGAATTCCGGAATCTATTATAAGTGATAGAGACAAGGTTTTCACCAGTCATTTCTGGGAGGCTTTTTTCCAGCAAGCAGGAGTTAAATTGCTGCTCAGCACTTCATTTCACCCTCAAACAGATGGCCAGATTGAAAGGGTGAACCAGTGTATAGAAAACTACTTAGGTGTTTCGCATGTGATAAACCTAGTAGTTGGTCGGAATGGTTGCATTTGGCAGAAAGGTGGTATAACAGTTCTTTCCATACATCCATTAATATGACCCCATATGAAGCTTTGTTTGGAACCAAGCCTGTGAATTTACCTATGGGGGAGTTTGATCAGATTTTGATCCCAGTTGTTCAGGACCTGCTAGTTCAGAGGAATCAGGTAGGGAGGTTGTTGCAGGAACACTTGAGGAAAGCTCAAGAAAGGATGAGGCATTTTGCTGATCTAAAGAGATTTGACAGACCATTTGATGTTGGGGAGTGGGTGTATTTGAAGTTACAGCCTTATAGGCAAATGTCAATAGCTCCAAGGTCCAGTCTGAAGTTGTGTTCCAAGTACTTTGGTCCTTTCTAGATTCTGCAAAAGGTTGGTACTGTAGCTTACAAGTTGAAGTTACCAGATAGCTCACATGTTCATCCTGTTTTTCATGTTTCCTTACTGAAAAAACATGTGGGAAACATTCCGACCACTGCAGCTCCTTTACCAGCATTTGACTGTGTCAATGAGAAGGTACTAATCCCTGAAGAAGTTCTGAAGAGGAGGATAATAGGCCAAGGACAGGGTTAGAAAGCTCAATGGCTTGTGAAATAGAAGAACCTTGAGATAGAATAGGCATCTTGGGAGGATGTAAGCTTCATCAACCAGCAATTTCCTCAGTTCAAGGCTTGAGGACAAGCCTTGTTTGAAGAAGGGAGATGTTGTCATGCCCGGAAGAAATTAGTAAAATTGAGGGTTAAATGAGGGCTCAATTACGTTGATGATTTGGGGATTTTGGTTTAAGTGAACGACGCCGTTTAGGCCGTTCATGTCCTTGTTATTTCTTTTTGTCGCGTTTTGTTCTTTCCTTCCGTTTTTTCCTTGTTTGGCTGCGAAGGCGGTGTGCTAAGTCACCAACTTCCAGCTAGCAATCCCAAGATGCCATTTTCTGTTAGGCCTTGGTTTTTGTGTAGATTTTCCTGCATTTTGTCAGCTATAAGGGAGAGGTTAGCAGTAGTGAGAGACATGAATTTTGGTGATGTAATGCTCTGTTTCTGAATTCTCTTCTTCCTCAATATACTATCCCCTTTCTCTTCTTTTTTTGCCCTTTCTTCTGTGAGTTTTCCCCCATTTCTTCTTTCTTCTCCCTTAATTTTAATTATGAATTAATGTTTTGGATTTGAGGGTGTGTCATATATTTATAAAGTGCTGGGCTGATTAAAATTTTGGGCCTGTTCTTTTGTTTTTCCCTCTGGGCTGGGTTCTAAAAATCAGATCAGTTTTGATAAATAAAATTTTGGCCTATTTTAAATCTTGGGCTGAGCTCAAAAATTTTTTTTCAAATATTATTTGACAAGATTTAATTATTGGGCTGTCTTTTAAATATTTAAATCTGATTTTCTTGTTGTAAAATTATTTTACAAAATATTTTAATTATAAAATAAATTAAATTAAGTGTTATATTTTAATTGGATTAAGATATAACTAGTGATTAATTTGATTGTTTTATAATGTTTAAATTTTCTAAATTAGATTTAGTAGATTTCAAAGTATTTCAAATTTAAATTACGGGTTAATTTTAATTTGAAGGACATTTTAATAAATTTCAATTGGATTGGAATTTAGAAATTTATTAATTTTGGAAATTAATAATTTTAAATGTCGTTTAATTTCATAAGTGTTCAGCTCAAAATTACTCACATTTAAGTTTGTTAAAAATTTGTAATTTTGATTGAAAATCTTGTGAATTTGTCAATTATCAATTGGATTGAGGTATTGACTGTATTTTGGAAACTTGTAAATTTTAAATTGGATTTAAAATTTTGAGAGTTCTTTTTAGAAAAGTTCCATAATTTAATTGGATTAATCTTATGGAAAAGGTTCTAAATTAAATTCCAAAATGGTTTTTGATTAAATAAAAAAAAAGTGGGAGAAATGAGTCTTAGACCATGAGAGTTTAATTTAAATTTTGGAAATTTTAATTTTAACTCTCGACCTACTTTATTTAGATTTAATTGAAGAAAAACCCCTAATGACTTCTCAAAATAATTCAAGAATAATGTTATTTCTAATTGGATTAGAAATAAGTGTACACATAGATCCATGATTAGATATTAAATATGCTTAATTTAATTACATGTTTATATGCAACATTTAATTAAATATTTGATGTGATAATTTGTTCATTTACTGAGTTATATGATTGCATATGGTATGCCAAATTTGTCAATTATTTATATGTTGCGTATAATTGATACAATTTTGTAATTGTTTAAAACAAAATCTCTTAAGTTGTTGCCCCATTAACGTAGCAAATTATGATATTATTGTTGGAATTAACTTGTTGATTTTTATCAAGGTTGTTCTATTGATAATATATTTTTTGGCTTTTGAGATGCGATCTCCGTGAAATGGATTTAATTATTGAAATATAAAATTTTGAGAATATTCATATTTTATATTTTCAGGCAGCATATATTATGTCATTATGCCTTCCATTAGTATAGCGAAATAACTGTTTTCATGCGAATAACTTGTTAGATTTTTCCAAGGTTGTTCAATCATTAATGAGTTATTTGTTATAGATAATGAGTCTGAGTTAACAAAATATATAATTTGTTGGTTTTTATCAAGGTTATATATTTTGAGGTAAGGATTAGGTGACACATATATTGTGTATACCAAGGACTGGTAACCTAATGATCTAGGACTTGCAATAGTTGCAATTGATAGAAGAATTATTTACCTTATGACATTATTTTGATTTGTTGGTATTTATCAAGGTCAAAATAATTAACGGGGATCCTAGCCCACTAAGAATTATGAGATAATTCTCGAATCAATATTTAAGGGTTATTGATTTGAACAAAATAGTGGGAGCAAAATCAAAATTTATTCATTATCCATATCTTTGATACTTTGGTTTTGTTAAATGCATAAATAAAATATTCTGATTTATTTATTTAATATTTATGTTGTGGAATTATATGAGTATTCTTTTAGAATTTACTAAGTAGATGGCCTAAATTTTCTTGATTATCGGTTGGCATAAATTTTGGGAATGTCTCTCAATCTAAAGTTATTTGGCTATTTTGATTTTATGGCTAAGATGATGTCTAGACAATTGGAATGTTTATGGTAAGCATTAAGTTTGGAATGATATAAGATTTATATCAGGAAAACTTTTAATTCTAAATTGTTGACACAAGCAAATGGTTAAATTTTCTTGCTTACTTAAGTATCTTAAGTGATACATAGTGAGATTTGAAATTTAATTTGCAATCTTAGCTGGGCAAATGTTCAAATTTTATTTGAATATGCAGTAAATCGTTATTCTTATGAGACAAAGAATAAGATATGATAGTTCAGTCCTTCAAAAGGATGTGAGCAATCATTGATTCAAATAAGCCAAAGTGATTGAAAAATGAGTGCAAAAATTTATACTTGGAATCAAAGAAATTGTTGAATTTCTTTTGTAGTACAAATGAAATGGATATTTATCTCTCTATTTGAAGTTTAGACCTATGATATATATGATATCAAGTTAAATATATATTTGGCATATATATGGTCTAAAATAAGTAGACTGATAAATTAATATGAAATAAATAATTATAGCTAATAAATAAAGCAGGTATTGCAATATTGGCTATGAGAATTATTGTATTTCATTTGGATTTAAAAATCATTGAATGTTTTAGTTGGACTAAAATAATCCTACATTATGTTTATCATGTAAGGATGGATTGACTCATATATACGTGATTTTATATTGGCGGAGTCCAGTTTTAAACTGTTCCTTAAATTCAATGATTTTATTAATCCTAGAAAAGTCAAATTTAGATAACACAGTTTATTTGGTCGTGTGACTATATTTACATTTATTCAAATTATATCATTATAATTTGAGACTTTGGCTTGGAATCAATTGTGATATGTAAATTTCATGCACTAGTCAAATCGACCAAATTACCCTTTTTGGTAAAAGGTAGAAACATTGTAAATTATCTTAACTAATACATTCTATGTATGTAGTTTTATGATAATTTTACTAAATGTGATTTTCTTAATTCATTTTGTCTCAGGTTTACACTTATCTAAGTGTTTTGGAATTTTGATTTGTTCAAAAATGAATTTTGAAAAGTTTGATAAAAGTATTTTTGCAATGACATTGCAATAGTATATACTTTATTCAAGGATGGTGTTATCTAAATAAAATGTGATTTTCTTATAATTGATAAACACTTGATATGTATATATATCTGGTGTTGTATAAATTAAGATATAATATATTTGATATATTTGATCAGTTGTAAGTTATGCAGTTTTCAATCAATCCATTTATGCCGTTATACTTATCTCCTACTTGTTATACCATATTCCAGTCGACAAGTTGATACCATATATGAAAAAGGTTAACAGTTAATCAAATTTTAAAAATTATTTGAGTTAACACATTCACATGAAATAGTTAATTACTAGTAGATTGTATTATGACTAAATCTAATCAGTTACCTATTTGTGGGAGTATCCAAATTTGATTTGGTTACAGATATTATTTCAGGAGCCCAAGCTTTATTATGGCAAATTATCTTTCTAGTGTAAATCATTTATTCTAGAAAGGTTAGTGGGAGAAATAATATACAAATGAATTATTCATAACCGCAAATTTGTAAAATCAACTTATGGAACAATATGTTTAATAACATGATGGTATGGTAGACCTAAACTTTCACACAAAAGGTGAATCAAGTGGTCTCATGTTATGATCAAAATATATAAAATTGCATTCGGCGTAATGAATTATATATTATAATTCAATTTTATATCCAATGACCGTAATAAGGTATAAAATATAAAAGAAATTTTATATGGATTCTAATATTTTGAGTAAAATTCAAATCATTTGATTTTGTCAAAATGATTATGAATCTTATGCATACAAATCAATTAGTGGGAGAATAAGTATTTTCCATTACATTGTGTTGGACACATTGTATACGGAGAAGGAATACCTTTAAAGCATAGTTAGTATCGTACGATACGCGATACGTATCGTACGATACGTATCATGAAAGGTAATTTTCGATACGTATCGCACATGCGTATCGTAAGTGGTAGTGAATCGTGCAATTGTGTGCGATTTGTGCGAAACGATACGTATCGCATATCGTGCGATACGTTAAATATGTCTAAAATTCAATTTTAAATGTCTAATTTAAATTTTTTTCACTTATAAAAGTAACTTTTACTCTATATTAAATATAAGATATTATTTCAATTATTATAAAAATGTTATTTTTATTTAAAATTTGTTTATAATTATTATCTCACATTTTTCCTATTTGGTAGTATTGGTTTTTGTTTCGCTTTATTTTTGTAAAATATATTAAAAAATTTGTAACAATTTTCATCATTTTTAATACATTATTTACATCTTAAATACACATTTTATGTTTTTAATACACTTTAAAAATTTTAAAATTCATTTCTAAAGCATATTTTCATCCCAAATACATTTTCGAAATAGAGATACCATACTAATCATCTTTATATTTGTTTAGTGATTTAAAATAATAATATCACTAGTATATTTATTTTGATGAGAATATTAATTATTTAATTTAATAATATAATATTTTTTAAATTTAATTTAAAAAAGATTGTGGACTGTATTGTAAATTTATGATATGATTCAAATAATACTATTTAAGTTCAAGTTTAACTTATAGTTTTTATGATTTTCACATAAAAATTCATTTTTATAAACTTATGAAAGTTTATTTTAAAGTAAATATTTATTCTTATATGTAATCCATAATATATAATGAAAAAAATGTATAGTTTTAATTTATTTTAATAATATATAAATTTTATATTATATTATTATATATAAACGTATCTTACGATACAATACACGATACGATACGCATATCATAAATTTGGTTTTCGATACACGATACGTATCGCGATTCGACAACTATGTTTTAAAGTAGTATTTATTGGTATGATAGTTCAAGAAAAATTTTTGAATTATGGAAGCACTATAGACTTTGTAAGTCAAAATCTAGTAACATAGATTGTAAATATTGCTCGATGTACATACGCAAGATGCTAAGTGTAGCATGTCACTAGGTAATATACAATTGTTTCCATACATAATGGTTGAATTATATTGGTATATTATCGTATGTAGTCAACTATGTTATGCTCTAATTGTTGCGAACAAATTGAGCAGGTTCAAGTGAGAGTCACTTGATGATGATAGTTAAGAATCTTATAAATATTATTGAAATATTATAAAATTATTCTTTTTATCATAGGCCAAACAAACTTAGTCAAACTTTATGCAATTTTATCTTGCGAAGATAGAAAGAATTTGCATACATACTCTTTATAATAGTGTTAAATGTTGGAATACTTCCACGCCAAACACTATGACTATTCTACATTATATGCCATAATACGTTAAAGAGTTTTGGAAACTGTTTGGATCTAGTTCTTTATTGAACTTGCATAAGAATTTCTATTTTGAAAATGGAAATTGAAGTCTCATCAATGATCCAATTATGTATTAGGCATTGTCAATTGATGTTGATCAATGACAGAGTTGAAATTCTCTCAAGATAAATTTGTTTATCAGTGGACCTAAAACAATTACTATAAATTGGTCTTAGTCCAAGTGGGAGAGTTAGTGGGATGGATAAAAACTAATTGATCTTATCCTTACACTATGTTTATATTTTCAAATTTATGCAAAATTTGATGATATGGAATTATTTATCATTTATCTTATTTGTTTTATTACATTAGATATATGATAAAGTCCCTAGAATAATATTTGTATGAAAGAAATCATAAGGGTTATGATAACGAGATTCTTTCTCTACTTATATATTGTTCTTAAATAATCCCTAGTCATAGTGTTAATAACATGAGACATTGTTAATAAGGATAGACTAGCACATTTTATGTTTTCTTTCTAAATGAGGAAATAGTTGATCTCATTGACTATTGTGTGGGACACAAAAGCTAATATGTGGATGCTTGTTAAGAGAACAAGTTCATTGGATTGACCCGTCTAGAGATTTTCATGAGGTGATCTATTTAAGTGCCAATGAAATAAATCTCTACATAATGGTAGTGTAAATAAATCCTTCGACTTGAGATCATAAGTGTATCCAGAGTGTAGATTATATACTTTCACTCTTTTGGTCCTTAACCTTAGTTGGTTATGTGTGCTTTAAGACTTGAGTATAGTAAGAAACATGGATGGAAGTTTATGGTCAATAAAGAATTCACCACTTCCAATAGTAGGAAGAGTATATCCAGTTATGGCCACTTGTTGAAGTATAACTTAAAATGTTTGTGCAAACTAGAAGTAATTTTAGAATAGTTCTAAATTCGACTTCAATGAGTTATATTTCGGGAACAAGCAAAGAAACAATTAGTTCATTAAGAGTTGGCACAGACCCTTACTTTTGAACTAATTGGGATATGGTATGGTGAAAGGATGTAAATTACACGGAATCCGTTCATAGAAAGGTGAAGTCGATCACATGACTTTTTCCTAATACTTGGGTGGTCATGATGCCTGGCTAGAGGCCAGTCTTCATCTATAAATATAAGTACATTAATTCCAAAATCACATGGCCTATTGTCTTTAGGTCAAGTGGGAGTTTGTTGGTTTTATGTCCTAAAGCCAATTAAATTATGGAATTATAATTTATATTTATTGCCAACGTGTGTAGAAACCTAAAGGGTCACACACATAAGAATAACTGATTGGGTTAAAATGATATATTATGAGTTAATTTATTGGATAAATTAACTATAAGGACTTATTAAATATCTAATAATGGTTTCTTATTTATGTTAGGTTTCCTATTCTATTAGGTTTCCTACTGGTAATGGGTTTGTACCATTAAGATATCTATAAATAAATCCTAGTCATTGGAATGAGATACAACAACAACACCTTGTATACAGTGATCTAGCTGTCAATCCTCTGACTGATCAATTATTTGGAAGGATCCTAATTACGGTTGTTCGTGTGGATACCGTTAGAGGCTGCACAATTGTGCGGCTCGTGATCAGTTTCATCTTCATGCATATCGTTCGTGAATGCCCTGAATATTGCTGATGGATTTGCGTTCGAGGTAATATCTGATCTAGTATACTATATTATTCATATGATTGCAAAGTGATCTTGGCATGTTCAATCTATATTTATTCCGCTGCGCATAGATTGATTAACTTACAATAGTCGTAGTTGTTTTGTTATTATTATTATAATATTATTTCATTTTCTTTAAGAGTTACACGTATACTTTTTTAGAGTATTAGTACTACTCTTTTGAAGTAGGACTTTCAATTTTATTTTCTATTTTTCTTAGTGCTATTCTTAGAAAGTAGCAGTGTTACTCTTTAGGAGTAGCCCTTACTCTTCTATATCATTGCTATTCTTGTAAAGAGGAACTTTTAGTTTTTGTTTCTATTTTTCATTTCCTTTTTTTTAGTGTCACTCTTAAAATGTATCAGTGTTATTATGTAAGAGTAGCACTCTTTCTTTTCTAAACCATTACTGCTATTCTTTTAAAATATCACATTCCACTTTCTTTTAAGTTATTGATTTTATTAGCGCTACTTTTTAAGAGTTGTTGGGTTAAGGGTGTTTTCAAAGTTTTTAAGAGAAAGATATTTGTGAGTGAATTAGAGAATTGGAATAAGAAACAAAGAGTGCAGTTGGGTTAAGGGTGTTTTGATAGTTTTGTCAACATCACACCCTTGTTCCCCCGTGCATTTATTTATAGAGTAATTTTACTGTTTATGTTTGTTGGAATACTTGTGTAACTATTATCAAATTTTAATTCTTCTGTAACTGCCATTTAAACTTTAGTGCTAGTGTAATTGTCATCAGGCTTTTAAGAGTAATGTTATTGGCATAATAGTAATTTATCAATCAAAACAATGTATATATGAAATTATATAAATTTACTTTAATACTCTCCTGTTCCATTAGAAAAATTCACTTTAATCAATGCACAACTTATTATGAGTATCAAGATACAATAGCATTTATTCTATTTATATTCTTATTTATTTCGTATGGGCTAATTGTGTACAACACATGATTATATTAGTATGAGTATGAGGAGTAAACGTTTTGAAAGTGATATTTTGTATTAGAACGAAAAATGTTTTTCAAAGCGCACTCTTGTAATCGTACAAAGGAGTAATAATTATTTGACAAATTTTTAAACGTGCCAAAATTTGAGGAAAATGACCAGAGAATGAATTGAAAATTTTGGAACCGAAGGTGATAAGCATACCTATAATTCAATTGACATATTTACTTTGAATGAATCTTATTAACTTGTATTTCTATGCGTGACATCCGATTAAATAGTTGACGGACTTGGGGACTCTTCATATATATTTTTTTCCCTCTTAATTTACAGCAATACATCCCCAATTTATTATCGGCCGGTAATCCTTCTCTCTTCTAATTCACATCCCAAATTATGCACACAAACTTGAGTTGTGTCCTTAATCCAATGAATTAGTCTCTCGTGAGACAGAGTAATCTATGCAACAGTACTGTATTCTGTATACAAAAAAAATATAGACGTTTTTTTTTATTGTGAATTTGGGTAACGAATCAATTGAAAATTTCAATGAGAGTGCAAAATGAAAATTTAATCCAACCAAATGGGCATTCTACTCCACGTCCAACATGTTGAAATCAAATCCAATTGAAAGAAATCAAAATGGACTGAATCTACTTATATATCCTTATGGTTCAATCCTTAACAATAAATGCTAAAAATTTATAATAAAAATCTAAGTTTCACAACAATACTATTTATCCATGGTCGTTTTAAGATCTGTGTAATTTTCCCGTTCACCATCTGCAGTAACGTATCGCGATTCGACAACTATGTTTTAAAGTAGTATTTATTGGTATGATAGTTCAAGAAAATTTTTTGAATTATGGAAGCACTATAGACTTTGGAAGTCAAAATCTAGTAACATAGATTGTAAATATTGCTCGATATACATACTCAAGATGCTAAGTGTAGCATGTCGCTAGGTAATATATAATTGTTTCCATACATAATGGTTGGATTATATTGGTATATTATCATATGTAGTCAACTATGTTATGCTCTAATTATTGTGAACAAATTGAGCAGGTTCAAGTGAGAGTCACTTGATGATGATAGTTAAGAATCTTATAAATATTATTGAAATATTATAAAATTATTCTTTTTATCATAGGCCAAACAAACTTAGTCCAACTTTATGCAATTTTATCTTGCGAAGATAGAAAGAATTTGCATACATACTCTTTATAATAGTGTTAAATGTTGGAATACTTTCACGCCAAACACTATGACTATTCTATATCATATGCCATAATACATTAAAGAGTTTTGGAAACTGTTTGGATCTAGTTCTTTATTGAACTTAGCATAAGAATTTCTATTTTGAAAATGGAAATTGAAGTCTCATCAATGATCCAATTATGTATTAGGCATTGTCAATTGATGTTGATCAATGACAGAGTTGATATTCTCTCAAGATAAATTTATTTATCAGTGGACCTAAAATAATTACTAGAAATTGGTCTTAGTCCAAGTGGGAGAGTTAGTGGGATGGATAAAAACTAATTGGTTTTATCCTTACACTTTGTTTATATTTTCAAATTTATGCAAAATTTGATGATATGTAATTATTTATCATTTATCTTATTTGTTTTATTACATTAGATATATGATAAAGTCCCTAGAATAATATTTGTATGAAAAAAATCATAAGGGTTATGATAATGAGATTCTTTCTATACTTATATATTGTTCTTAAATAATCCCTAGTCATAGTGTTAACAAGATGGGACATTGTTAATACGGATAGACTAGCACATTTTATGTTTTATTTCTAAATGAGGAAATAGTTGATCTCGTTGACTATTGTGTGGGACACAAAAGCTAATATGTGGATGCTTGTTAAGAGAACAAGTTCATTGGATTGACCCGTCTAGAAATTTTCATGAGGTGATCTATTTAAGTGCCAATGAAATAAATCTCTACATAATGGTAGTGTAAATAAATCCTTCGACTTGAGATCATAAGTGTATCCAGAGTGTAGATTATATACTTTCACTCTTTTGTTCCTTAACCTTAGTTGGTTATGTGTGCTTTAAGACTTGAGTATAGTAAGAAACATGGATGGAAGTTTATGGTCAATAAAGAATTCACCACTTCCAATAGTAGGAAGAGTATATCCAGTTATGGCCACTTGTTGAAGTATAACTTAAAATGTTTGCGCAAACTAGAAGTAATTTTAGAATAATTCTAAATTCGACTTCAATGAGTTATATTTCGGGAACAATCAAAGAAACAATTAGTTCATTAAGAGTTGGCACAGACCCTTACTCTTGAACTAATTGGGATATGGTATGGTGAAAGGATGTAAATTACACGGAATCCGTTCATAGAAAGGTGAAGTCGATCACATGACTTTTTCCTAACACTTGGGTGGTCATGATGCCTGGCTAGAGGCCAATCTTAATCTATAAATATAAGTACATTAATTCCAAAATCACATGGCCTATTGTCTTTAGGCCAAGTGGGAGTTTGTTGGTTTTATGTCCTAAAGCCAATTAAATTATGGAATTATAATTTATATTTATTGCCAACGTGTGTAGAAACCTAAAGGGTCACACACATAAGAATAACTGATTGTGTTAAAATGATATATTATGAGTTAATTTATTGGATAAATTAACTATGAAGACTTATTAATAAATATCTAATAATGGTTTCTTATTTATGTTAGGTTTCCTATTCTATTAGGTTTCCTACTGGTAATATGTTTGTACCATTAAGATATCAATAAATAAAGCCCTAGTCATTGGAATGAGATACAACAACAACACCTTGTATACAGTGATCTAGCTGTCAATCCTTTGACTGATCAATTATTTGGAACGATCCCAATTACGGTTGTTCGTGTGGATACCGTTAGAGGCCGGACAATTGTTCGGCTCGTGATCAGTTTCATCTTCATGCATATCGTTCGTGGATGCCCTGAATATTGCTGATGGATTTGCGTTCGAGGTAATATCTGATATAGTATACTATATTATTCATATGATTGCAAAGTGATCTTGGCATGTTCAATCTATATTTATTCCGCTGCGCATAGATTGATTAACTTACAATAGTCGTAGTTGTTTTGTTATTATTATTATAATATTATTTCATTTTCTTTAAGAGTTACACGTATACTTTTTTAGAGTATTAGTACTACTCTTTTGAAGTAGGACTTTCAATTTTATTTTCTGTTTTTCTTAGTGCTATTCTTAGAAAGTAGCAGTGTTACTCTTTAGGAGTAGCCCTTACTCTTCTATATCATTGCTATTCTTGTAAAGAGGAACTTTTAGTTTTTGTTTCTATTTTTCATTTCCTTTTTTTTTAGTGTCACTCTTAAAATGTATCAGTGTTATTATGTAAGAGTAGCACTCTTTCTTTTCTAAACCATTACTGCTATTCTTTTAAAATATCACATTCCACTTTCTTTTAAGTTATTGATTTTATTAGCGCTACTTTTTAAGAGTTGTTGGGTTAAGGGTGTTTTCAAAGTTTTTAAGAGAAAGATATTTGTGAGTGAATTAGAGAATTGGAATAAGAAACAAAGAGTGCAGTTGGGTTAAGGGTGTTTTGATAGTTTTGTCAACATCACACCCTTGTTCCCCCGTGCATTTATTTATAGAGTAATTTTACTGTTTATGTTTGTTGGAATACTTGTGTAACTATTATCAAATTTTAATTCTTCTGTAACTGCCATTTAAACTTTAGTGCTAGTGTAATTGTCATCAGGCTTTTAAGAGTAATGTTATTGGCATAATAGTAATTTATCAATCAAAACAATGTATATATGAAATTATATAAATTTACTTTAATACTCTCCTGTTCCATTAGAAAAATTCACTTTAATCAATGCACAACTTATTATGAGTATCAAGATACAATAGCATTTATTCTATTTATATTCTTATTTATTTCGTATGGGCTAATTGTGTACAACACATGATTATATTAGTATGAGTATGAGGAGTAAACGTTTTGAAAGTGATATTTTGTATTAGAACGAAAAATGTTTTTCAAAGCGCACTCTTGTAATCGTACAAAGGAGTAATAATTATTTGACAAATTTTTAAACGTGCCAAAATTTGAGGAAAATGACCAGAGAATGAATTGAAAATTTTGGAACCGAAGGTGATAAGCATACCTATAATTCAATTGACATATTTACTTTGAATGAATCTTATTAACTTGTATTTCTATGCGTGACATCCGATTAAATAGTTGACGGACTTGGGGACTCTTCATATATATTTTTTTCCCTCTTAATTTACAGCAATACATCCCCAATTTATTATCGGCCGGTAATCCTTCTCTCTTCTAATTCACATCCCAAATTATGCACACAAACTTGAGTTGTGTCCTTAATCCAATGAATTAGTCTCTCGTGAGACAGAGTAATCTATGCAACAGTACTGTATTCTGTATACAAAAAAAATATAGACGTTTTTTTTTATTGTGAATTTGGGTAACGAATCAATTGAAAATTTCAATGAGAGTGCAAAATGAAAATTTAATCCAACCAAATGGGCATTCTACTCCACGTCCAACATGTTGAAATCAAATCCAATTGAAAGAAATCAAAATGGACTGAATCTACTTATATATCCTTATGGTTCAATCCTTAACAATAAATGCTAAAAATTTATAATAAAAATCTAAGTTTCACAACAATACTATTTATCCATGGTCGTTTTAAGATCTGTGTAATTTTCCCGTTCACCATCTGCAGTAACGTATCGCGATTCGACAACTATGTTTTAAAGTAGTATTTATTGGTATGATAGTTCAAGAAAAGTTTTTGAATTATGGAAGCACTATAGACTTTGGAAGTCAAAATCTAGTAACATAGATTGTAAATATTGCTCGATATACATACTCAAGATGCTAAGTGTAGCATGTCGCTAGGTAATATATAATTGTTTCCATACATAATGGTTGGATTATATTGGTATATTATCATATGTAGTCAACTATGTTATGCTCTAATTATTGTGAACAAATTGAGCAGGTTCAAGTGAGAGTCACTTGATGATGATAGTTAAGAATCTTATAAATATTATTGAAATATTATAAAATTATTCTTTTTATCATAGGCCAAACAAACTTAGTCCAACTTTATGCAATTTTATCTTGCGAAGATAGAAAGAATTTGCATACATACTCTTTATAATAGTGTTAAATGTTGGAATACTTTCACGCCAAACACTATGACTATTCTATATCATATGCCATAATACATTAAAGAGTTTTGGAAACTGTTTGGATCTAGTTCTTTATTGAACTTAGCATAAGAATTTCTATTTTGAAAATGGAAATTGAAGTCTCATCAATGATCCAATTATGTATTAGGCATTGTCAATTGATGTTGATCAATGACAGAGTTGATATTCTCTCAAGATAAATTTATTTATCAGTGGACCTAAAATAATTACTAGAAATTGGTCTTAGTCCAAGTGGGAGAGTTAGTGGGATGGATAAAAACTAATTGGTTTTATCCTTACACTTTGTTTATATTTTCAAATTTATGCAAAATTTGATGATATGTAATTATTTATCATTTATCTTATTTGTTTTATTACATTAGATATATGATAAAGTCCCTAGAATAATATTTGTATGAAAAAATCATAAGGGTTATGATAATGAGATTCTTTCTATACTTATATATTGTTCTTAAATAATCCCTAGTCATAGTGTTAACAAGATGGGACATTGTTAATACGGATAGACTAGCACATTTTATGTTTTATTTCTAAATGAGGAAATAGTTGATCTCGTTGACTATTGTGTGGGACACAAAAGCTAATATGTGGATGCTTGTTAAGAGAACAAGTTCATTGGATTGACCCGTCTAGAAATTTTCATGAGGTGATCTATTTAAGTGCCAATGAAATAAATCTCTACATAATGGTAGTGTAAATAAATCCTTCGACTTGAGATCATAAGTGTATCCAGAGTGTAGATTATATACTTTCACTCTTTTGTTCCTTAACCTTAGTTGGTTATGTGTGCTTTAAGACTTGAGTATAGTAAGAAACATGGATGGAAGTTTATGGTCAATAAAGAATTCACCACTTCCAATAGTAGGAAGAGTATATCCAGTTATGGCCACTTGTTGAAGTATAACTTAAAATGTTTGCGCAAACTAGAAGTAATTTTAGAATAATTCTAAATTCGACTTCAATGAGTTATATTTCGGGAACAATCAAAGAAACAATTAGTTCATTAAGAGTTGGCACAGACCCTTACTCTTGAACTAATTGGGATATGGTATGGTGAAAGGATGTAAATTACACGGAATCCGTTCATAGAAAGGTGAAGTCGATCACATGACTTTTTCCTAACACTTGGGTGGTCATGATGCCTGGCTAGAGGCCAATCTTAATCTATAAATATAAGTACATTAATTCCAAAATCACATGGCCTATTGTCTTTAGGCCAAGTGGGAGTTTGTTGGTTTTATGTCCTAAAGCCAATTAAATTATGGAATTATAATTTATATTTATTGCCAACGTGTGTAGAAACCTAAAGGGTCACACACATAAGAATAACTGATTGGGTTAAAATGATATATTATGAGTTAATTTATTGGATAAATTAACTATGAAGACTTATTAATAAATATCTAATAATGGTTTCTTATTTATGTTAGGTTTCCTATTCTATTAGGTTTCCTACTGGTAATATGTTTGTACCATTAAGATATCAATAAATAAAGCCCTAGTCATTGGAATGAGATACAACAACAACACCTTGTATACAGTGATCTAGCTGTCAATCCTTTGACTGATCAATTATTTGGAACGATCCCAATTACGGTTGTTCGTGTGGATACCGTTAGAGGCCGGACAATTGTTCGGCTCGTGATCAGTTTCATCTTCATGCATATCGTTCGTGGATGCCCTGAATATTGCTGATGGATTTGCGTTCGAGGTAATATCTGATATAGTATACTATATTATTCATATGATTGCAAAGTGATCTTGGCATGTTCAATCTATATTTATTCCGCTGCGCATAGATTGATTAACTTACAATAGTCGTAGTTGTTTTGTTATTATTATTATTATAATATTATTTCGTTTTCTTTAAGAGTTACACGTATACTTTTTTAGAGTATCAGTACTACTATTTTGAAGTAGGACTTTCAATTTTATTTTCTATTTTTCTTAGTGCTATTCTTAAAAAGTAGCAGTGTTACTCTTTAGGAGTAGCCCTTACTCTTCTATATCATTGCTATTCTTCTAAAATATCACATTCCACTTTCTTTTTATTGATTTTGTTAGTGCTACTTTTTAAGAGTTGTTGGGTTAAGGGTGTTTTCAAAGTTTTTAAGAGAAAGATACTTGTGAGTGAATTAGAGAATTGGAATAAGAAACAAAGAGTGCAGTTGGGTTAAGGGTGTTTTGATAGTTTTGTCAACCTCACAGCCTTGTTCCCCATGCATTTATTTATAGAGTAATTTTACTGTTTATGTTTGTTGGAATACTTGTGTAAATATTACCAAATTTTAATTCTTCTGTAACTGCCATTTAAACTTTAGTGCTAGTGTAATTGTCATCAGGCTTATAAGAGTATAATGTTATTGGCATAATAGTAATTTATCAATCAAAACAATTTATATATGAAATTATATAAATTTACTTTAATACTCTCCTGTTCTATTAGAAAAATTCACTTTAATCGATGCACAACTTATTATGAGTATCAAGGTACAATAGCATTTATTCTATTTATATTCTTATTTATTTCGTATGGGCTAATTGTGTACAACACATGATTATATTAGTATGAGTATGAGGAGTAAACGTTTTGAAAGTGATATTTTGTATTAGAACGAAAAATGTTTTTCAAAGCGCACTCTTCTAATCGTACAGAGGAGTAATAATTATTTGACAAATTTTTAAACGTGCCAAAATTTGAGGAAAATGACCAGAGAATGAATTGAAAATTTTGGAACCGAAGGTGATAAGCATACCTATAATTCAATTGACATATTTAATTTGAATGAATCTTATTAACTTGCATTTTTATGCTTGACATCCGATTAAATAGTTGACGGACTGGGGGACTCTTTATATATATATTTTTCCCTCTTAATTTACAGCAATACATCCCCAATTTACTATCGGCCGGTAATCCTTCTCTCTTCTAAGTCACATCCCAAATTATGCACACAAACTTGAGTGGTGTCCTTAATCCAATGAATTAGTCTCTCGTGAGACAGAGTAATCTATGCAACAGTACTGTATTCTGTATACAAAAAAAATATAGGCGTTTTTTTTTATTGTGAATTTGGGTAACGAATCAATTGAAAATTTCAATGAGAGTCCAAAATGAAAATTTAATCCAACCAAATGGGCATTCTACTCCACGTCCAACATGTTGAAATCAAATCCAATTGAAAGAAATCAAAATGGACTGAATCTACTTATATATCCTTATGGTCCAATCCTTAACAATAAATGCTAAAAATTTATGATAAAATCTTGATAAAAATCTAAGTTTCACAACAATACTATTTATCCATGGTCGTTTTAAGATCTGTGTAATTTTCCCGTTCACCATCTGCAGTAACTTTCTGAAACTGCTGGGAACATTTTAAAGCAACCAGCTGATAAATTAACAAGAAGTTTGGACCAAAATGAAATCCTTACAAAGTTCAATAAATTAAGCTTCGAATTGAATTCTGGTTTTAAATGTATTTTGATTATCCAGATGGCGAATTAAACTTTGTCGTCAAAGACTTTGGTGAAATCAGTTCTGTATGTTTGCAAGATCGAACTGCACACAATAGATATTGCTATGGTGTTTTTGGTTAAAAGAGTTTGTGCCCAAAGAAGAACATAAAGAAACATAGGATAAAGGAATGAAAACAAAGTTAAACGACGTGGTTTAGCGGTTTGGACAGAATTTCATGGACAAAAGATCCGCTCGATCTCAATGTCAAGAACCAAGGAGTTCGAACTTTACCCGCTGCAAAATCCAATAATCATTTTCTTTGTCCCGTATTTAGAAAAAGAAAGAAAAAAAAAATTCGATCTTATACTTGATCACTTAAAAAAATGTGTTCCCAGCTGGCTTCATATAATCAGTCCAAAGATTACGTATTATAGATTAGACAACCTTAGTTAAAATAATGCAAAGGATGACTAATTAATAATTAAGCTTCCTTCCTGGTAATGAGAAAAAAAAAAAAAAAAAAAAAAAAAAGCCTCAAGTTCATGCATGGTTGTGTTTCCCTACATAAGTGGTCCTCAAAAAGCTTGAATCTTCTACGTCTCTTTCAACTATTTTCTTGACTTGGCATTCTCTAGTTGAGCATCTGTAGTAATGCCTGTTGGTCCAATCAAAATAAACACCAAATTAATTTATATATATTAATTAATTGCACCAAATATGGAAGCCAGCTCAAATATTTAACTTATGAGATTTCAGCAATTAATAAACAAATAACGGGAAATCAGTCCCAAAATATATGTTATCTACTCGTTTTATTAGAAGATGACAGTTTCAGTTTCAGAAATATAATTTTTTTTTTTTTAATGGGTTATAAGGTATAATGCCCAAATTATGTCATTTGTTACCAGTTTTCTACTAATGTTCTTATTTTTTAAAAATAAATTAATTGTGATTCATGTTGGATATAGGAAAGTTGCCGAGGTCAACTTCTTTTGGCACACCTGGGAGTAAGCGTGGGCCGCAAGATAAAGGCTCCTTGACAAAGGCCCCACGTAGTGAGAAGAGCCCGTGAATGAGGAACACGTGTCATATTCTAGTGGGCCTATCACGCCAATCGAGGAGGCGGTTATGAAAGGATCAGGATGGAATCCCCCATGAGGAGGTAGATACGTCATCCAAGGAGATATTCTCACGTGATCTCTTCGTCCCCTACCTATAAATACTCAGTCCTTAGACCATTTGAAAGGTATTGAATTCTAGATTAGTCTTACGATCTATTTTTCTATTCTATTCTTACTTAAGCTTCCGAAGTTAGTCCCAAAAGCTGGTGAACCAGCAGAGAGGCGATATCAGTTGAGCTCGGCTCTAATTTGGGATTCAACAATTCACGCATAACTATATTAAAGACCGGAGTAGTCTCTTCTAATAGGATAGGACGGAGATAGTATTATGAATATGTGTGGAAAAATACAATTACATTACATGGTGAATCGGTCTGCATGCATGCGTGCATGATATTAGCTGCATAACAAATTTGAAACTTCAAGATTTGATTAACACATTAATCAGCAAAACACCGTCCAAAACATCACGTGATTAATGTGGAAAGTTTTAATGGAGAGAAAGCTACCTTGATCACAAGTGTTCGTTATCACTTATTCTGAACCAACTATATATATATATACACCACAATGTCCGGTCCGGCAAAGTACTTTGATATAGAGTAGGCGGTACAGAGGATTTGATCTATGTGCAGGGAGGCTGCGAAAGGATCTTGAAGTACTTCTGGGGTTGGTTTTATGGATGCTATATATGGGTACTGCTGAACTACCTAGAGTCAATCACAATGGCTTTAATTTGCAGAAAGAAGCATGCAAGTGGCGACTCAGACCAAAACAAAAGGTAATTTTTTACGTAATTAACACAAACATAAAACATGACGATACAATTCAATCTACATGATTAAAATGACTCAAATTTCAGAACTGAAAACAAAGAAAATAGAAATAGCGGAAGCAAATGGTATCAAATATAACCCCAAATCCAACCTTTCAAAAAAATATATATATATATATATATATATATATATATACAGAAAAATATATGTCAGGATGATCCTGACAAGGGCCTTGTCAAGCATCCTATTAGAGTCTGACACATCAGCTTTTTTTAATAGATATCTAATTATATTTTAACTCTTCCTTAAAATTTACTACTGGTAAAACTTATGCCTAAACCCCTCCTTAATCCATTGCTCGCCCTCTCTCCAGCCGGAATTAACGTCGACTTCCAAAAATTCCACCGGTGAACTTTTAAGAACGCTGCTGATTCCCCTATCCCTCTCTGTCTTCTCGCTGAAATTGTGTGACTCCCTCAGCCATCGCTCGCCCTCTCTCCCGCCGGAATTTAACTTCGAATTCTGCCGCAAAAATTCCACAGGCGAACTTTTAGATCACTGGCCATCGCTCGCCCTCTCTCCCGCCCGAATTTAACGTCGACTTCTGCCACAAAAATTCCACAGGCGAACTTTTGGATCACTGCTGAATCCCCTCTCCCTCTCTGTCTTCTCGCTGAATTTCTGAGGCTTCCTTCAGTTTCCTCTGCCGCTGTAACTGGTATGTATTTGTCATTCTATCCTTCTCTGGTTTTTTCTTGTTCTCTGAAACACGTCCATACAAAGAAAGAAAAGAAACCACTGCAACTGATTTTAGCGTGAAAGCAAACAGAACACAAGCATGATTTACTCAGTAGCCACAACAATTCCAATTCAGCCTGAGCCCACCTCAATTTCCCCATAACCCTCGATTCTCTGTTTTCTTTCAGCACAAGCATGATTTTTTTTTTTTTCTTTTGCTCTGAATCACATCCATACAAGACAAGCCGATATTAACATGTATTGATTTTTATTTTGCTTTGAATCACATCCGCTGAAGAATAACTAACCAAATTAACGTGTATTGATTAGTAGTACCTGAACTATAGACAAAAAGCAAAGGAAGGAAGTTGAATTAAAGATGATGACTTGTGTTTCCACTTTTCTTTTCACACAAACGTAGAGCTTTTGTTTATTGATGGTAGCAGTTTTTCTTTTTTCTTTTTGCTTTTTCCATTTAAGCTTTAAAGAAGGCTCACATAATATAATTCCCTCATTCTGTTTTTTTCTTCTTTTCTCTTTTTTGCAGATTCACAAGGGATCTGTCTTGTTAGAGGCTATTGGATACATTAGATTCCTTCATATTCAATTTGAGGTAATCTTTTTTTGTTTCTCCCTGTGATCCCAAGTTTCACAATTTTGATATGGCTGTATTTGGTAATTAGCTCTTTGCTAGCTTTATTTACCTCGCAACTTTACATTCCATTATGCTTTAGTGCTTTCTTATTGTGTGGTTGGGTGCTACTTGTTAATAGCAGTATGGTGACTGTTAATAAAAATAGTGGTGATCGTTGTTCACTTTTGAACACCACTAGAACTGATCAGGCTGTGTTATCTACCACTTTCACTTTACAAGATCCGACTTCCGTGATTTCAAAAGGGCGACCAAAATCGTTGAGGCAAAAGCATCCCAAAGAAATTCAGACAGGAAAGAAGAGAAAATGTGGAATTTGTCAAGAACAGGGACATAATCGAACCAGCTGCTCTCAGCAAAAGAAAAACAAGTAAATATCCATTTACATAAGTTGTTGATGTTATATTATTGTAATATTTTCATCATTCTTTTTTTTCATATCTTTTTTGTTGCCATGAATGAAATTAACTATTGAATTATTTATATTTGGACCTCATATTATAGACACCAGGAATGACATTTTCATGCTGAGCAGTTTTAAAGTACTGTCAGAAGCAAAGGCAATTTTGGATTGAAGGAGTTTCAAAAAGAATACCTTTGAAGCAAGTTCAGAAAGTAGCATACATTTTTGAGGAAGGATTAGGAATTTTCTAGCACATTAGGAATTTTTTCTTCAATTTTTGCAATTCAAGCACATTAGGAACTGCTCTTACATACAAATCTCTGTAAAGTTATTTTCTAAATGTTGCTATGAAAAATTGATCAACTGGGCATCTACATTTTTGGCCATCATACTTCTCCTGTGGGAGAGAAACATATATTGGTTGAACCACAATTGAAGATTTCCACTTTTTGCAGCCAGCAACACTATTTTTTGGGCTTCTTAGTTTTTTTTTCAGTTGTAGCATTTTTGAATTGAAGAGTATTCATGTGCCTTGGCAGATGGTAGCAGTATCCTAGTTTGCATATCTAGCTTGCTCGATATGATGCAATCTGGAAAAAAGGGGCTAATGATCCACATCAGCTATGGTATAAATCCAAAGAGGAATTAAGATGCTTTAGGATGCTAGAAAGAAAACATCATAATCTAAATCAACAAATTTTGTATTCGACAATATCACAATCTGACAATCACATCATCTCACATTATGGTACAATAATTATAATCATCGATGGATCAGCTGTAGTGGAAAAACACCTGCAACGGCCGCTTTTGTTCCTAAAGAAAACCATTCCCAATCTTCCATTCCACAATCATGAAAATGTACATGTCTGCAATAAAAGTTCCGTGTGTCACTTTGAGGGCAGCTAATGAGAATCAAATCATGGCCCCAACACCAATCAGGCTGTGTTATCAATTCAGAATTTCGAACTGCGAATTCCGGAGGCACACTTTCAATCTTTGAGTAGAATAGATCGAGGATTATGGGGAAATTGAGGTGGGCTCAGGCTGAATTGGAATTGTTGTGGCTACTGAGTAAATCATACTTGTGTTATGTTTGCTTTCACGCTAAAATCAGCTGCAGTGGTTTCTTTTCTTTCTTTGCGTGGACGTGTTTTAGAGAAGAAGAAAAAAAAATAGAGAAGGACCGAATAACAAATACGTACCAGTTACAGCGGCAGAGGAAACTAAAGGAAGTCTCAGAAATTCAGCGAGAAGATAGACAGGGAGAGGGGATTCAACAGTGATCTTAAAGTTCGCCTGTGGAATTTTTTGGGCAGAAGTCGGCGTTAAATTTCGGCGGGAGAGACGGCGAGCGATGGCTGAGGAAGTCTCAAAAATTCAGCGAGAAGACATAGAGGGAGAGGGGACTCAGCAGTGATCCAAAAGTTCGCCTGTGGAATTTTTGCGGCAGAATTCGACTTTAAATTCCGGCGGGAGAGAGGGCGAGCGATGGCTGAGGGAGTCACACAATTTCAGCGAGAAGACAGAGAGGGATAGGGGAATCAGCAGCGTTCTTAAAAGTTCACCGGTGGAATTTTTGGAAGTCGACGTTAAATTCCGGCTGGAGAGAGGGCGAGCAATGGATTAAGGAGGGGTTTAGGCATAAGTTTTACCAGTAATAAATTTTAAGGAAGAGTTAAAATATAATTAGATATCTATTAAAAAAAAGCTGATGTGTCAGATTCTGATAGGATGCTTGACAAGGCTCTTGTCAGGATCATCCTGACATATAATTTTCTGATATATATATTGTGTTAATAAGGGTGGATAAGGGGTTGGAGGGTCCGGAGACCACCCACCCCTTGGTTCCGCCCCTGAATATATAAATCACAAATAAAGATCATATCATAGGGTTTGAAGGCATATAATATTGAAGTGAATGAATGATATACCTGGGATGAGGGCTACTCTTGATGATTTTTTTTCTTTCCATACTTTCTCCATTTAAACCCGTCATATAAGGTCTCCAGTCGTGTTTGCGTACGAATTACAACAATATGCCGTTCAACCTTACCACTCATGATCTGCTCATGATCATCCCTCATTTCAGTCTAATTAATTAATTACACATATACATACAATCAAGCATCAAACACAAAGTATATTGAATGATTATTTTTGCATATTAATAACGAAAATGAAGCATAATCAATCACTAACTCTTGTTGCAGGTGATGACCATTAGTGAATGGCGTGCGGAGAATGCCATCAAAAAACCAGCAGTACAGCAAGCATCGGGCACCATTTCTAGGGAAGACGCCGACACGAATGGTTCGGTAGTAGTACTGAAGAAGCTGGAATTCGAAGCTTCAAAAGTAGGATTCCCCGTAACTAGTGGCTGTTCAACTTCTTCCAACTCAAGATGGTGATGAAGTACTTGAACCCCTAAGTGATGATTGAAGTAATAATCAGCAGGGTTACCTGGGCAAGGGAATGGCATGCCGATGCCATCAAAAGAACCAGTAATGCTAGCGCCGGGCGCCATTTCTTGGGACGACCACACAAATGGTTCTGTAGTAGTACTAAAGAAGATGGAATTTGAAGCTTCAAAAGTAGAATTCGCCATAACCAGCGGCTGTTCAAGTTCCAATTCAAGATGATTGGCAAGTTCTTGAGGCCCTAAACGATAATTGAAGTAATAATCAGCAGGGTTATTAGGGCAAGGGAACGGCATGGTGCCATGATGATCTGGTAATTCTGATGGTGGGAGGAAATTGGAGTTCATGGTGATCGAGAAGACTAATTGAGAAGACTTGGAATTTTATGTATCAAAAGTGTGTTTTGCCTTTTGAAACTTTGGTGATCATCATCTATATATACAATTCTAGGGTTATAAATTAAGTTGTATTTTTTTAATTGAGATAATAACTCCATTGGTCCCCAAATTTGGTGTCATATTACACTTTTATTCTCGAATTTGAAATTATTTCTCTTCAGTATCCATATTTTGATTTTCCATCCCAATGTAGTCTGTCGCATAAATTTCGACCAAAACCAAACATGTACTGACATAGACATGATGAACAAAGTCCCCAAAACAAAAGTGAACTATGCGCCGACGAATACATAATGAACAGAGTTGCTAAAATATTATAATATCATAAAATAATGTTGGTTGTGACTAAGTTTGGGGGGGGGGGGGGGGGGGTGGGGGGGAATTAAAGTTCATTATTAGTTGATTCATCCAATATTATTTCAATAATTCCGTCACAGCTATAAGAGGACACACTCCCAAAGTAGACTCTAAAAACAATTGGCTTTCTCCAGCCATGGTGTTGGAGTACTCGAACTCACTTTTTTAAGTAATAATTGAAGTCGAACTCACTTCTGAAGAGTGCCTTTCCTAGTTATCAAATTGGACTGTTTGTTCAATTACTTATAATCAACTTGTGGAAGTCATAATAATTATATTATGTATTTTCTAATCCTGAATCTTTAATATATATATATATATTATTTATTTTTTAAGTGCTATAGATTGTCTAGAAGTACTCAGGTTTTTTAGTGTTTTCTAAAAGTTTGTGTTCGACTGTTTAACAATCTGACCATGCGTGTAACGAGTGCAGTCAACTTAAAATTCATAAACAGTTGTATCACTGAGTTTTTTTAATGGAACAAAATAAATATTAATATATACTTCCTCTGTCCTCAAAAGAGTGTCGCTGGAGAGTAAAAAAAATTTCCTTTAAAGAGTGTCACCTCACAATTTCCAATACAGAAAACAAATAAAGTTTCATTTCTACCCTTTATCCAAACTTTCACAATTCTGATAATTAATGGCAATACAGATAAGCACAAATAGAGATAAACACAAATTTTCCTATTTTCTCTCCTCTCTCCTCCTCTTCTTCTTCCTATGGTGTTAATTTTACTTCCTCTTCCCCTTTCTTCTTCTATTTCTTTCTTTCTTTTTCTTCTCTGATCTAAGTTATCATCTCTCACTCCCTTCTCTCTTCATCTTATTTTATTTTCTTTCCGCCGTCTCTTTCTATCTATATTCAAAGCCTACCATTTTATTTTTCGCAAGAGAAAAAATTATGGGTTTCATAATTCAAAACCTACCAATTTTCTATTTCCTCTTCTTAATTCTTCATTTTGTTAATTTTTTCGGTAGATTTATGGTGCATGTGTGTTGTTTGTGCTTGTATTGTTTAAAATGACAATGATAGTGGGGGTAATGAGGGTAGTGGTTGTAATTGCTAATGATGAGAATTTGTGGGAGTAATTAATGGCACAAAGTAATAAATTTTGAGCTATCAATTGTGTTTGTTACCATTTAATAAGGGTAAATATGTAAACTTTATGTTTTTTTAATTTGTGAGTTTTCTTTCCCAACGACACTCTTTTGAGGACAGAGGGAGTAACTAACTAGGCAAGGGAATAGATTCCTTGGTCCACATCGATGATCATATATAATTAAGTCAAAAGAGAGGGAGGTGTGAATGAGTTGAATTCAATCCTTAATTAATATGGTCGTTTTATAAATCACAAAAACCTCTCTTACGTTCTGTTTGTTTTGCTTTAGTTAACCTTAATTATTTCATTTTTATGATGTTAGCGTCAAAGACCAAATCAAAATGCACAAAAGATTCTGTTATAACAGAAAGAAATTTAGATTCACTGTTCTCGTACATGCGTGTTCGTGGATTTTGCGCTTTATCCCAGAGAATGTGGCGAAATTCAAGGATACTGCCCCAAGAGAATGAGTGCAAATATTGGAACTGAATAGGGGTGGTAATTTGTGTCGTGTTCGGGTTTGGGTTGGCGGGTTCCTATGTCGATATCCCTCAACTCTAAATTTACCCATTTAATTATTAGTATCGACCCATTTAACCCTCGAATATTTCGTGTTCTTGTCCTGTTTTCGTGTTATAGTATAAATTTCTCGTGTCGGGTTCGTGTTGACTTTCTCGACCCTAACTTTATGCATTTAATTATTCGTATTATCCAGGTAGACCCATATAACCTGCGAACCTATTAAGGCTCAACCCTAACTCGCTTATATCGTGTCGAGTTCGTGTCGTTGTGTTAGAGATTGCCAACCCTATAACTTAAGGATATCTAATAGGAAGCTTACTAATTAATGATATATTTTGTCGGAAAATCCTACTCTATAAGAACTCTTTCTTTATCCATGTCGGAACCTTTATTTTCTAGTTTTTTTATATAAAAAAAATTTTGGATTTAGAGTTTAGGATATATATTCAGTACATGTCGAAATTGTTCAACAATTATTGACTGAAGACTAAAATTGTGAATAAGTTATATGTTCGATGACTCAGATCTCCTGTGTATCATTTTCTAGTGATGAAATTTAGAGAATTCATTTTATGTTGTATCATGTATATACTAAAACAATATGTACACATGTAATTATGATATCTTGAAACACTACATGTTTGTTATTTAAACAAGACAAACACATTGTTATAATTATTTCATTCGTTTTATTTATTTGTGTAAAGAAACCTAGTAATTTGACACTTATATTTTGAAACCGAGGTAGTATAACTTTTTTGAGATAATAAATTCGTCTGTCTTTCAATTTGGGCTCATGTCGCATTTTCATCCCGAATTTAAAATTCTTTCTTTTCAGTCCTCAAATTTGGCCTCATGTCGTATTTTCGTTCCCGTCTTGCAACTGTTTCTCTTCAATAGTCAAATTTAAATTTTTCATCTCCATTTAGTCTATCGTCCATATTTCCTAGAGTAACCAAAATTGGGACATTCGATTTGTCATTTTTTTCTTTCAACTCTGTCACTACCTACATTATTCTATAAGATTACAATATTATGTCAATTGTGTCATCATGCGTCTATCAGTGTTGGGTTGGTTTTGGTCGGAATTTGGATAATGAACTAATGGAGATGGAAAATCCAAGTTTGAAAATTGAAGGAAAATGTACAATTTCAAGTTCAGATATGAAAGTACGACATAAGACCAAGTTTAAGGACCAACAAAGTTATTATCCCAACATTTTTTTGTTATAAAATGTTTCTGACGTCACGCATGATGGCATAATATCTTCTGATATTCCAACAAAAGTAATAAGTGTAGTGGATTTAGGTAACAAAGCGCGTGTTTATGTTGCTTTCTTTGAATGGAAACTTGATCCTAATGCAGTATGTTTCTCTCTTAATTTGATTTGAAACCGTGTCCTACCTTAAAATTCCTCCAAAAAAAAAAAAAAAAATGTCCTACCTTAAAATTATTTGTTTTAAGAAAAGTACTAATAATAAATTATAATAAAATTGAAATAGTTTTCTTTCACATCCTGTGGAAAAAAAAGGGGAAAGCTTTCTTTATTAAAATTTTTATTTTTTCATTACTTATATATTTTAATTTTATTTCCTAGTATTATTTTTTAATTTCGACAAGTTAAAATTACATATAAGAAATAAGTTTTTAGTAAAAAAATTATTAGCATGAAAATTAACATTATTGTAAAAACTAACAAAAACAATATTAGTAAAAATTTCTACTACATAACTTGAAACTAAAACTCCATATAAATAGCTATTAACTCCAAGTCCATAGTAACATTTTCAAATCTTGAATTCTAAGCACAGATCCAATTCCGAATTGTATTTTCTCTCTTCAGTGAACAACAACGTAGAAAGCCAGCTTCTTTGATCAGATTAGCATCATATTAGTCTTTACTTTCCACCATTTTTTTTTATCACTGTACGAACTTAAATAATCACAAATAACATATTCGGAAAAATTCACACAAACAAAGACAAGAACAAAACAAAAACAAAAAAAAAAAATCTCCATCAAAAGGTGAAGGAGGAAGAGAACTCCCATACAAGGAGACAATAAACTCCCACAAGAGGAGACAAAGAAAACTCCACAAGGGAGACAACAAAAAACAAGAACACAAATTAAACAAAGATGAATACAAATGAATGTAGGTAGATACTCTGTATGTTAAGAAAAACTCTAAATTACTTTTTTGAGAAATATTTTTTATTCTAATAGAATAGAAGAATTCTTTTTTTTTTTCTTTTTACTCCTTGTACCCTAACTAATATAATCATGTGTGATACACAATTAGTCAATACATAAAATGTAAGGATATAAATGGAATAAATTGTGTCGAATTAGTTATTTTAAATGTTGTACCTAGACATCTTAATAAGTTGTACATTGTGGACCATTCTAATGGAAAAAAGGGAGTATCATATTTGTCTTTAATGAATATTGTATTTTTTTTTTCAATTAATGCTAACAAACTTGTATATTTAATAAGGAAAATTTAAAAATTTGTCACTACATAGATTAAAAAGTTTTAGAAATTTTTTACTTTTCTCATTAAATGTTGCAGAATGAAATTTAAAATTAAAAAATAAAAACCCAGAGCTTAAATATTATTTTAACAGGGAGTACAAATGTATCCTCACTAATGTCACATGTAATAATACTCTCTCATCTGCGACAATTAAAATATGTTTGGATAACTTAATACGGAATGTACATTTTCATAAAATAGAGCCCAGCTGTGAGTTGCAGTTTTGACTAATAAAAACTAAAAATTGACATCAATACGACTTCCTTAGCACATAAGGATAAAACGTGTCGGAGATTTTCGGGGCCAAAGAAAAACGTGTCTTGGATCTTCGACGCCTAGTTAAAATCGTGTCTGGGGCAAATTGATTGGTGTTAGATTTTTAATATATATGTGTATATTTAATTCATAATGTTTAGAAAATATATATTTATATATATTAAAATCGCTATCAAATCAATTAGTAAATCCTAAAAGTTAACTCTGTGTACACGCTTTATTACAAATGCTACCAAATCCATTAAATTAAATAAAACTCAGGCCTTAAATTTCCATATCAGCGTTGCAGTGGAATTCATCAACTTTGGAAAATCACGAAATTCATTTTCTATTTAGACCAAATCTCAACAAAAAGAAAGAAAAAAATTTTGCAGCGGAAAAAGAAGTCCTCTATGGGTGTGGGATCCGAACTCGTCTTCCTCCAATTTACCCGAAATTTTGTTTTTTGAAATGGACTCTCTCGATAGGACCTAAAGAGTAATATTTAGAAAAAAAAAATTGACAATTTTAGTCATTACGTTTAGGTTCGTGACAGTTTTAATCCATTTGTTTGTCATTGTGGCAGTTTTAGTCTCTTTTACCTATAATTGAATGTTGAACAGGTCATTTGGAGCATTTTTACAAAATTTATAAATTTTGAGTTAAGACATGAACTGTAAAATTAAAATTGAACTTTTGATACCTTAATATTTACAATTTTTTAATTATTATAAAATTGCCTTTTTCCATGCCCATTTTTGATACCCAAAAGTTCAGTTTCTTAGTGATGTACATAAAATTGAAATCCCCATTGGGCCTAACCCAATGAATTAAAACCAAGAAATAGTAAAGGATAAAGAAGTCTAGATCCATAGTCAGGTTGAAAAGATCAAACAAACCAAGTCTATATGTCACAAATTTGGGTCGGTCATGAAGGTTTAAGATCGGTCCTGAAGGCAGAACAAGAAAAGATTCATTAAAGCTTGGGTCGGAAAACATTAATAACCAACTTGGTACTCTTAGATCGGTAAACCTTATAACTCAGCTCGGTAAGATTAACTCAAGAAAGCCCAGGTCGGTAAAAGCTTTAACGAAGTTAGATCGGTCAAGTGTCAAGGCTCACTCAGATTAGGTCGGTAAATAATATAAACGCAGGAAAGATTAGATCAGTAAAAACGGCCTGAAATAAGGATAAACAGTTAGATATCATGGTAAGGCCATTATTTTAATATATGCAGAACAATAATGACAAAGGAAGCCAAAGTTAAAGCCAGCTTTCCCGGAACGGCTAAAGTATCATTAAGAAAGAATAAGCGGGAGCGTATGACATCATGATTCAACAGAACTCTCAATGTGGGTTTATAAATATTGAGGCACCGGCCTCATTTGAGGCAAGTGAATTCCGAATAAGTTCTCCGAACACAATTTCTGGCAATTCTTACAAGCATATTTCTTAGGCTATTCTCTCATTTATCATTTCTTGGAATACTCTTGCTCTATATTGTTTATCTCTTTCATATTACTGACTTGATCGTCGGAGTCTATACAGGGGGGAAAGCCCCGCTCCTTTCCTTGATTAATTTCCATTGCTGCCACCAGAACATTGCAAAATCCTCAAGCTTCATCATCTTGGCCGAGCTCAGCAACCCAGATTACTCAATTATTCCCCATTTTGTTCATTCCCTTCGCAGCACAACTTCATACAGATTGGGCTATTGTTCATCACAAAGATCTATTGGGCCGCGAAGAAGCATCATTTCACTATTGTAATTTTTGCGTCACATCACTTAGTTTTACGGTTCATGTTTTAATTCAAAATTTATAAATTTTGTAAAATGCCCCAAGTGATCTGTTCAACTTTCAATTAAAGGTAAATGAGACTAAAACTAACACACTGAGAAACAAAAGGGACCGTAATCGCCACAAATAAACAAAATGGATTAAAGCGGTCACAGGAAAGAAAAAAAAAACGTAAGGGGACTAAAAATACCATTTTCCCGTAATATTTAACTTCAGAAATAGTAAATATGCGACAGCCCAATCTCTTTGGGAAGGAGAGGAAAAAGGATCATACTAAACCCAATGGATAGGTAGCAGTATGTGGAGCTAATCTCTTATGGTTCAAAGTCCAAACTCAAACTAACGGCTCTGGGTTAAGTTTGGATAGTTAACATAGTTACTAGTCCTAGCCCAAATTTGAAATGAAAAGCGTGATCCACATAATTCTTCTTTTAAACATTTAGAGCCCAATATTTATTTGTTAAGTTCAAAATGTAGGAAAATATTGTCATTGTCATGTGTCATTATTTAATTAATTAATAGTTGTGTAAAAGAATTATAATATCTCAATATATATATATATTGCTTTTCTTTTATCTCTTTTTGTTTTTTCAAGGATGGATTTATGTAGGTGTGACAATTTAGATCATATGTACATTAACGAGTCACTTTTAAAATATTGGACTCGTGTCATATCATAAATCATCAAAAATTGTCTATTAGAGATGGCAACTCGATATAGGTTGTATATAAGTTAACATGTCAGTTTAATACGTCATGTTCGTCTCGTGTTTTTACTTACCACGTTAGAAATTGTGATACTCATAATTATTCCCTATATTTCATTAAAAGAGTTTATTTTGAAAAATATTTTTTGTTCCACTAGAAGAGTCCATTTTTAATTTTTTTACTCCTCCGACCCTTACAAATATAATCATGTGTGGTCTACAATTAGTCCATACTTAAAAAGTAAGGTCCTTTTTGGACAAGTACTTCAAAACATTTTACTGTTTTAAGAGTATAAAAAACTTTAAAATGATGTTTGGACAATAAATTGCAAAATGTTTTTAAAAAATAATAGTAAAATGTATTTAAAGTACACTTTCAACATGTTTTATAAAATACTTAAAAAATGTAAAAGTCATTTTAAGTTAAACTCGCACGTTGTCATGTCCTGCCCCCCGATCCGCCCCCTACCCCGACCTCGCCTCGACCCCGCCCCGCCCTGCCCCACCCCCATTTCGACTCGGCTTTGTACCAGATCCGACATCGGCTTCACCACGACCAGGCCCCGACCCTGTCCAGACCTCGGCCTCACTCTCGTTCTGACCTAAACCACGGCCTTGCCCCCGACCAGACCTCGGCCCCACCCCAACCTCACCCCGGCCCGGCCCTCGTTCCAACCTCGCCCCCGACCTGGCTCTGACCCCATCCCCGACATGACCCTAACCACAAACCTGGCCCCGACCTCGCCCCCGGACCCGACCCCACCCCGCCCTGACCCGTACCCGGCCCGACCCTGGACTCGACTCCTCCCTGGCCTTAGCCCTGACACTGACCTCAGCGCAACCTCGACCTGGACCCGACCCCTACCCACCCAAAAGAAAAAACAAATTTGTTTATACATATGAGTAAGCATAATTTTTATATAATTTCCCGCATCAAACATAATTTAAAAATATTTTTTTCAAATACTTGTCCAAATATCTTTTAAACTATTTTTAACTCAAAAAACATTTTTATAAAGTACTTGTATTTCATTAAAATAAACTTCAAAAACATATTTTATAAAATATTTTTGGGAAAACACTTTTATAAAAATGTTTTTGAAGTACTTGTCCAAACGTAGCCTAAGTATATAAATAGAACAAATGATGTCAAATTAGCTAATAAGTTATACCTTGTCAAAATAGATTCTTCTAGTGGAATGGAGTAAGTATTTCATAAAACTATAGCCAATGAATGCATGACACATGAGGTGCTATGCAAAGTTGTGATGAATTAGTTGAGATGAGGGGAAAATCGCACTTTTGGTGCATCTTTTATACACTTGTTACACTTTTGGTCCCTCTTCTATTCTTGGTTGCACTTATGAATCCTACTATTTCATGTGTTAAGACTTTTAGTCCCTATAATCGACAATAACCAATTTTGTAGGTCATTTTCGGGTGATTGTGTAAATTTCAAAATTGCATTTTGACTCAGATGACCTACAAAATCGAGTGCTACCAGTTATTGAAACTAAAAATGTCAACACGTGAAAGAACATGTTAAATTAAACTAGGCTATGAGTTGTTCCTCTGAATATTCCATTGGCAATGGCAAGTTAAATTCCAATTTGTGTTTATTTATTTAATGGTTTTCTTCAGTCTTAGATGGTAAGACCTGAGGAGAAAACTCAAGATGGCATATATATATGTTGTTCATACTTGAGTTGATCACATCATCATGGTTTCTTTCTCAATGGAAAAGGCTTTCATTATGTATCATTGGGTTCCATTTTTTCTATCATTATTTTGTCTCCAGGGAGCTTTAGCTTCAGCCCAAGAGGAAGCTGTGTTAAATCCTGTTATTGATGGGTCACATATGTTATTAGTTTTATTTTATTACTATAAGAGTTACTAATTAATTTATTGTGCTTTAGATTAATTACTAAGATAACAATTAAGTCTTATAAATTAATGTTATCTTTGTCACAATTCATTAAGTATAATAAATAGCTCACTTAATGTGAGTTTTATATCCTGATGGAAGAGATATACTACGGTTAACGAGCAAGGGTCCTTGCCTTACCTATATATATGTATGCCTGTGATTCCATCACATCAGTTGTCTTCAGTTTGACGCATAGGTGAAAGGCCAGAAACACTTTTCTCTATATATTTTGGTTGCAGGATAGGAATACTTTCAAGTGGAAATTTTAAATCTTCTTCAAGCAACAATGGCTGGAGGTAAGTCCTGGATTGATAATTCTAACAATTGGTATCAGAGACAAACTTTAGCCATGTTGGTTGATATGGAAAAATTGTGTTTTGAACTATTTAGTTGATTCCTTCTCTAAGTTTCTGGTCGTGTTGTAACTTGTTTAAACTAATGTTTTTTTTTATAAAATTTTAAACTTATGAATACCAAGGTCAACTTTAAGACTTTTTAATAACCATAACATCAACTGGTTTGCATGACGAATTCCTTGAGGTTTTTGTTGTTGTTGTTGTTTTTTTTTTTTTTTTTGGGTTCTTTATTTTTTACAATTGTGGACTAATATAATTGATTATATCAATGCCACTGCACTTATAAATTAATAATTTATCTTCGTTGTACTATATCAATTGTCACACAATTTGAAAAAAATTATATCGTTGATTTATTTTGATGGAGTTTTGTTTGGCTTTCCTGTCATGCCAAATTCCAGAATTCAAAGAATTTCAGTGTCATTTTTATTGTATGATACTTTGAAATTAGCCACAGCATTTTGAAGTATTTAATACAGTAAAATTATGTTATGGCATCTCATTGAAGTTACAATTAATTTTTGTCAAGATAACTGCTTTGTCCCACAGGAGAGTAATTATTTTGATAAAGTTAATTGAAGGAAAAATTAAACATACGATTGAAAAATATTTCCTATGCCCACAGGTGTGGAAAATTTTTCTTTGTTTAACTTTTCAATATTATGAATATGTATATTCTTTGCATGGAGGCAGCCTTTGCCCACAGGGAGGTTTAGAATATACTATATAACTATTGTATGAATTAATTTGTTAATTCAACTTGTTGCATGCCATTAATTTTACCTCCTTTATAATTGCAGTTTTACCCACTACTGCTTTCTTTGACTCTTCTAATACTCCAATGTTGACTGGTGAAAATTACGCTGAATGGAAGAAAAATATCCTTTTGACATTAGGGTGCATGGACTTAGACCTGGCGCTCCGTGAGGATGCTCCCCAAAATCCCACGGATTTGAGTACACTAGCCGAAAGGTCTAATTATGAGATGTGGGAGCGATCTAATCGCTTAAGCATGATGCTTATAAAGTCCCGCATAAGTCCAAGTATTAGGGGTGCAATCCCTAAATCTGAAAATGTCAAAGCTTACATGAAAGCTATTGAAGAACAATTTGTAAGTTCTGACAAAGCTATTGCAAGCACATTAATGAAAAAGCTTTACAATATGACTCTTGACAAAAACCGTGGTGTACGAGAGCACATTATGGAGCTGAGGGATGTTGCTGCAAAATTGAGCTCCCTGAAGGTTGAGATTTCGGAGCCGTTTCTAGTGCATTTCATTATCAACTCTCTTTCTTCTGAGTATACTCCTTTTAAAATATCTTATAACACAAATAAAGGAAATTGGTCAATTAATGAACTGTTGACCATGTGTGTTCAAGAGGAGCAGAGGTTGAACAATGAGTCAATTGAAACTGTGCATGTTGCGACTCATTTTAAAGGGAATGCAAAGAAGGGCAAAAGTGTTTCTTTCAAGAAAGATGGCGATAAAGACAAATGCCGCTTTCGCAAGAAGAAAGGACACTGGAAAAGAGACTGCCTGAAATATAAGAAATGGCTTGAGAAAAAAGGTAATCTCACACTTGTGTGTTATGAATCAAACTTTACCGAAGTTTCTGATAATACTTGGTGGATTGATTGTGGTTCCACAATTCATATTGCTAAAACCATGCAGGGCTTTCTGGACCTAAGGAAGCCGAAGGGAAGTGAGCAATACATCTATTCTGGGAATAGGATGCGCTCAACTGTTGAAAGAGTGGGAACTTATAGACTCATTTTAAAAACCGGATTTCAGTTGGATTTGCAAAACACTTTTTACATTCCTTCTTATTCTAGAAATTTAATTTCTTTTTCTAGACTGTCAGTTGTTGGATATGATTCAAATTCTCATCTTTTTACCATGAATTTATTGAAAGACAATAAAATTATTGGTTCTGCCCACTTGAATGGCTTTTTATTTCAACTTCAGTTGGATCCCACATATGAACATAATCTTTTAACAATGCATGAAATTGGCACAAAATGTTGTATTATCAATGAGAATTCATCAAAGCTTTGGCATGGGAGATTAGGACACATCTCCATTGAAAGAATGAAAAGATTGGTAAATGAAGGAGTTCTACCAACTTTAAATTTTACCGATCTAGGTTCTTGTGTGGATTGTATAAAGGGTAAGCAAACCAAAAAGACCACTAAAGGTGCCAAAAGAAGTTCTCAATTGCTTGAAATCATACACACAGATATTTGTGGACCTTTTCCCTCCACTTGCTTGAATGGTCAAAGATATTTCATATCTTTTATTGATGATTATTCAAGATTCATGTATCTTTCTCTCTTGTTTGATAAATCTGAAGTGCTTGCCGCATTCAAAAAGTTCAAATTAGAGGTTGAGAATCAAAAGGACAAGAAGATAAAAATTGTCCGCTCAGATAGGGGTGGAGAATATTGTGGACGGTACACAGAAAAAGGACATGCACCAGGTCCGTTTGCTAAATTCCTTGAAGGAGAAGGTATTGTACCTCAATATACAATGCTAGGTACACCACAGCAAAATGGTGTTGCCGAAAGAAGGAATCGAACACTAATGGACATGGTTAGAAGCATGATAAGTAACTCAAATTTGCCTATATCCTTATGGAGTGAAGCTTTAAAAATCGTTGTGTATATTTTAAATAGGGTTCCATCCAAGTCTATTCTTAAGACACCTTTTGAAATATGGAATGGATGAAAACCTAGTTTAAACCATTTACACATATGGGGTTGTCCAGTTGAAGTTAGGGTATATGACCCCACTTTTAAGAAATTGGATGAACGTACAATAAGTGGTTATTTTATAGGCTATGCAGTTAACTCTAAGGGATTTAGATTCTATTGTCCCTCCTATAATATAAAAGTGGTTGAAGCTAAACATGTTAAATTTCTTGAGGAGCACAAAATGAGTGGAAGTGATTCAATAAGAAAATCACAGTTTGAAGAGGTATGGGATACAGCCTTACATATAGACAATTTGATTGCTGATCAGTATAATGATACTAGTGCTATTGAAAAGTAGTCAGTTGTGCATAATCAAACTGAGGAATCACATCAAGAACTGACACCCGATATTGAACCCACAAATCAAGTTCTCACTGAAACAGTGGGAGTACGCAGGTCCTCAAGAACTAAGAAACCAGCAATTTTTAGTGATTATGTTGTGTATATCCAAGAGTCTGACTATGACATTGGACTCAAACAAGATCCTTATTCGTTTTCACAAGCTATGAATAGTGAGAATTCTTCACTTTGGTACGATGCCATGAAGGATGAAATTGAATCCATGGCTAAAAATGAAGTCTGGGAACTCGTTCTTTAAAACCAAAAGAGACTCAATTGGTAATGTTGAACGATATAAAGCTAGACTCGTTGCCAAAGGTTTTACTCAAAAAGAAGGCATTGACTACCATGAAACATTTTCACCGGTTTCAAAGAAGGATTCATTAAGAATAATAATGGCATTGGTAGCTCATTATGATTTAGAGTTACATCAAATGGATGTGAAAACTGCTTTTTTGAATGGGGATCTTGCTGAAGAGGTGTACATGAATCAACCAGAAGGTTTTGTCAATCCTGGCAAAGATAAACTAGTTTGCAAGTTAAGAAAATCTATATATGGACTTAAGCAGGCTTCTAGGCAATGGAACATGAAATTCCACAACGTTGTCTCTTTATTTGGTTTTGTAGAGAATATCGTTGATCAATGTATTTACCTCAAGGTAAATGGAAGTAATTATATTCTCCTAGTCCTATATGTGGATGATATTTTACTTGCAAGCAGTGATTTAGGGTTGTTGCATGAAACTAAGAAATTCCTTTCATAAAACTTTGATATGAAAGATATGGGTGAAGCTTCTTATGTCGTTGGCGTAGAAATTCATCGAGACAGGGCAAGAAAAATGCTCAGCTTATCTCAAAAGGCTTATCTTAACAAAGTTCTAGAAAAGTTTGGGATGCAAAATTGCTCGCCCATTGCAGCACCTATTGTCAAAGGAGAAAAATTCAGTTTAGACCAGTGTCCTAAAAATACATTGGAACAAGAGGAAATGAAAAGTATTCCATATGCTTCACTTATTGGAAGTCTAATGTATGCATTGGTCTGCACAAGACCTGATATTGCATTTGCGGTTGGAATACTTAGTAGATATCAAAGTAATCCTTGAATGGATCATTGAAAGGCTGCTAAAAGAGTCTTGCGATATTTACAAGGGACCAAGGACTACATGCTCACTTACAAAAAAATCTAACAACTTGGAGGTAGTTGGATATTTAGATTCAAACTTAGCTGGATGTTTGAATACAAGCAAATCTACTTCTGGATATATCTTCCTTCTTGCTGAAGGTGCTGTATCTTGGAGAAGTATAAAGCAATCCATAATTGCTTCATCCACAATGGAAGCTGAATTTATTGCATGCTATGAAGCTACATCACAGGCGGTATGGTTAAAAAACTTCATATCAGGTATAAAAATCGTCAATACTATTAGTAGACCATTGAAGATATATTGTGATAATGCAGCTGCAGTATTCTTTTCCAAGAATAACAAAAGTGGGAGTCGCAGCAAGCATATCGACATAAAGTATTTGAAAGTCAAAGAACATGTAAAGAATAAAGAAATCTCTATAGAGCATATCAAGACAGAGTTAATGATCGCTGATCCAATGACTAAGGGATTGCCGGCTAAAGTTTTCAAAGATCATGTAACTCATATGGGACTTACTAGTCCATTTTAAGATACTTCCTCTGACTATTTTTGTTTTTTCTTTTCTTGTGCACATTAAGTATTATGATCTTTTGATCTAATGTAGTGGACCTTGAATAACTTACAGTAAGTTGTTCATACAAGTTTGGTGCTTAATTAGCAATGAAATGCATTGTAATGATGGAAGAAAATGCTTGATTTTAGAGAGTACAACCACCATAATTCATGCAATAGTTGCTTTTAAGTATCCATAAAATGTAATTAGTAACTTTATGAAGTGACAATAAAGTCTATGGCCATATGTTCGATCACTTATGAGGAATTTAATTTTTGGTATGTGACCCAAGTGGGAGAATGTTAAATCCAGTTATTGATGGGTCACATATGTTATTAGTTTTATTACTATAAGAGTTATTAATTAATTTATTGTGCTTTAGATTAATTACTAAGATAACAATTACGTCTTATAAATTAATGTTATCTTTGTCACAATACATTAAGTATAATAAATAGCTCACTTAATGTGGGTTTTATATCCTGATGGAAGAGATATACTACGGTTAATGAGGAAGGGTCCTTGCCTTACCTATATATATGTATGCCTGTGATTCCATCACATCAGTCGTCTTCAGTTTGACGCATAGGTGAAAGGCCAGAAACACTTTTCTCTATATATTTTGGTTGCAGGATAGGAATACTTTCAAGTGGGAATTTTAAATCTTCTTCAAGCAACAAGGGCTGGAGGTAATTCCTGGATTGATAATTCTAACAAGCTGTTCTTCTCAATTGGAAATCTAGCTTTCACAATGCGAATAACTCCCTGCTAGATTCATGGCATCTCCAGCCTGCAAATGCTTCTTCCCATTCTTCATCAATTGCCAGCAACCATTGCTCTTGGTATGGTGTTTCATGCATCAATGGAAGTGTCAACATGTTAAATTTAAGAAGATCGAATATTAGGGCTACACTTTACAGCTTCCCTTTTTCTTCACTCCCTAATATTGAGTATATTGATCTTAGCTTAATTAACCTTTCTGGCAGCATTCCACCACAAATAGATAACCTCTCTAAGCTCCTTTATCTTAATTTGCAGCACAATCAGTTGTTTAATGAAATCCCACTTGAAATTGGTCGGCTAAAAAATCTCCGAACACTTCAGCTTAATGGGAATCAATTAAATGGCTCAATCCCTGGTGAGATAGAACAGCTAAGCTCAATGACTAATCTAGATTTCTGTGGGAATAATCTTGAAGGTTCCATTCCTTCTTACTTGGGCAATTTGAAAAACTTGGTACAGTTGTACCTCTTTGATAATTTACTCTCGGGCTCTTTTCTTCCAGAGTTAAGGAATCTTTACAACCTTATTGAACTCTTCATGGATGAGAATCAGTTTACGGGTTCAATTCCACCTTCTTTTGGAAATTTTAGTAAATTAGAGTCATTGTATCTTAACGATATTGACCTTTTAGGTCCCACTCCTCCTGAAATAGGGAAACTAACCGCACTTCAAAGTTTGAGCATATATAATAATATGCTCATTGGATCAATTTCAATACCACTCGGTAATCTCACCAATTTGATATGCTTAAATGTTCGAGAAGATCAATTTACTGGATCAATTCCTTGTACTTTAAGTAATTTGAGAAATTTAGTAATCTTAAATCTTCGAAACACTTATCTTTATGGTTCTCTTTGTTAAAATGATTAAATAGTATAAGATTTTTAGTTATTTTTAAATCCAAAAATAGTATCCGATCAATTGCTCTGGCAACAACATCAGCACCAAAAGATATCAATTTTACTATTTCTGAAGGGTTTTTAACATAGACAAAATGGTCTGGTGCTTGGAAATCAGCCCCTCATACATTTCCTTGGAAGCTGTGTTAATATATTTCTTGATGCTTCATTTTAATATTAACTATGCAAAAAATCATCCAATGGAAGAGCTTTTGTTTCTATATGTATGTATACTTTGTATTTGATGCTTGCATTTATGTAATTAGATTGAAGAATGCCCTTATATGACTGGTTTACAGGGAGAAAGTATGGAAAGAAAACGATAAAGTGTAGCACTCATCCCAGGTATCATTCATTCATTTCTTGGTATTGCGACAAGTACTTATTAAAATAGACTCAAGATATTCGGTGGAGACAGTGCATGGGTGATGGGTAGGGCTAAGAACGAACACGAACATGCTCGAGTTCGGTTAGATAAAAACGATCACGAACATAATTTTTAGGCTCGATAATAAACGAACACGAACAAGGTGTTGAAAGCTCGTTAATGTTCGTGAACAAGCTCGATTAGAATATTAACTATATAATATAAATAAAATAAGTATATATAATATTAAAATATTAAATAATACAAATAATTGAATCTTTATATATATATATATATATATGTACATAGATATCAATATATGAGTTTAAATTGAATTTTGATTTTTATATAAGTTGATATAGTATACTAAATTAACTAAACATTACAATTTTCTATTAGTTAATGCAAGATAGAACGAACACGAATGTTCACGAACAAGTTCGGCTCGGCTCGATTAATAAATAAACGAACACAAAAAAGATTTTAACCTTGCTAAATAAATGAACAAGTCAAAACTCGGGTTGGCTCAGCTCGGGTCGGCTCGTTATCACCCCCTAGTGATGGGGAATACATACAATGGAATTTACAGTATATTTTCTGGATTATACAGAGCTCTTTAAGTCCTACGGACATGATAGTGTGCCAAAATTACAGGGAAAGGAAAGCGTCTAGCAGATTACTTGATGAAATTGGCATTCACAACTCGCGTTAAGAGGAAATGATAAATATTATTTAATACAGACGATACATGTTGTTTGAACATAATCATTTATTTCATCAGCTAAATTCAAAAATTTAACCATTAAAAATAACATGATATATTTTAGCACTTAAATTCAGGGAGCCTGTAGTCCAGTTGGCTAAATTAACATAAGGTGTAGTTAAATCAATTACAATAGTTAGATCTAATCCAATGGGTATTAAAAATAAGTTGCTAACTGTTGAAAAAATAATACACAACTTACAGATGACCTGTTACCTGTTAGAGTAGGTTTTGTTATGGTTTTGTATTTTTCTTTTTCTTTTTGAATTTCATCGCTTTCTCCTTCCCCTTATACTTCAGACGAGGAGGTTTTTTTTTTCTTCCCCTTTTTCCTCCATTGCTCCTGCTTACTCCCTTTGCCCACTAAATCACCGATCACCCCCAAACAAAGAGCCCTTTTTTCCATTGTTTCCTCCATTGCTGATGCAAAGTAGTGACTTCCACCCACATAACAATTCCCCTAAACAAAGCTTTTGGTTTGTTCGTCAGCCGGGTGAAAGGAAGAAACTGAATTTGAGCATAAGAAAGTAAGGGCGTCGAAGTGAGTTAGATCTGGAGCTTACAACGTAAGAACGAGCTCGTTTATTTAATTTCTTGCTTTGATATTTTTGATTGGTAATTATCGTGATATATGCGATTATCATAGATCACTTTCATCTAATGTATAATGAACCGATATTCACACTGAAAATTGGGAGGCCTAGGCTGTGATAATTGTTCGTGATATGCTCTGTTTGTTAGGGAGTACAATTAGTTTAGTTTGTGATAATTTTCTGCGAAATGTATACCCATGGAGTTTGAAAAAGGGACGCAACTTCGGCTCTAATGGTTGGTGCTAGAACTAGGTCTAGAATGCTGAATTAAACTCATTCTGAAACCTGTGGATGCTATAATTTATCCACTTAATTTGGGGACTGGATATGACCTGATTGTTTGATAATCTTTTCTAACTTATTGCCTTCAAACTATTTGAAAAAATGCCTAAATGGATCAAAGCCTACACTGGAATTAGACTGAAATATATTAGAACTAATCTTGACTAAGAAACTTGAACGTTGACTAGAGGTGTGTCATGCAGTTGGGTTCTTGTTGTTTCTGCTTGGAAACCAAATGCATTGATTAGTTTTAGATAATCTTTTCATTTGGTACTAGCTACTACAAGTTAAGAAAACAAATACCAAAGAACTTGGGATGTTAAAATGATTTTAGTTTTTGTTTCTAAAAGACGTGTTTATGTTAAGAAAACTCTCTCAAGTAGGAGGAAAAGATGGATAACGAACAGTAGTTCATGTAACTAAACCATTAGTGTTTTGGGGAGACTTTTCCCCTTCCATTAGTGTTTGGGGTTTAAACAAATGGAACTAAACCATTATACATTTCGTCTTCATTTTAAAATGTAAAATTTTCTTCTTAGGAGCATCACCTTCAGTTTTCTGCAAAATCTTCATGGGGATCTCTATAGTTTATTGCATCTCCCTGTTGTTTGTGATAGACTAAGTGGTATTGAGTTCTCCATCTTAGGATCTTTTTCATGACACAGTTCCATATTGCCACTTAACACTTAACTTTTTAACAATGGTCTCAGCATCACTGATAGAAACAACCATTTCTTGTTCCTCTAACAAGTCTTTGTCCTGGTTCTGAAACAAGAGTAAATCTGGTTGCTTCTCTGCCATTCTTAACAAGTTGATTGCTTCATCTTGTAATTTTATTTTAGTTGTAAAGGAAATATTTAAAATGTCAATTCTTGGTTGGAATTTTACATTTTTTGCACTTCTCTAGATATGATGCATCACATGATTCACCCAATATCCTATGATCCTTGGTATTTGACCAACTCTAGGCAGAGGTTTCAATACATTTACTACCATGAGAGTTGAAGAACATTCAGTACATCCAACAAAACGTGACTGCTTCAAACCGAAATATGCTACTGTAATAGGTCTCCCTATTGAAAAAGTTAAGAGTCAAAACTAACAAGGGTTCATCCATTTAACGACAAACAATGCGCGCTTAAATACATGGGGGAACATGGGTAGTTCAAAAGTTGCACATTGAAAACCTAAAAAGTCCAACCTTCGATGGTGGTGACAACCATGTCAGCAACTCATATATTCTTATCACCCTTCGTTATGATAAGAAAACAATTCATTGATTCCATGTACATGCTTTCAAAAGCAACTTTCGGTAAGATGCCTATTTAATTACTTGAAAAAATTTTTGTAGAGCAAAATTCTAAGAGCTGAATATTTGTTGATTTGTGGAAATTGTGTTGAAACAGATTCTTGGATGTGTTATTACTGTAAATTAACTTAACGACTAAACAAGGGATTTCACACAGTCTGATTATTTAAGACCCCTTTCCTAAGTTGATTTCCAATAAGTTTGCTTGTGAAAATTCCTCAATGAAGTGGAGTTAATGCTAGAACAGATAATCTTTGATGGAATTAGACTAGAACTAAGACATGCGAATTGTTTTTAGGCTGGAACCTCTTTATTTCTTGTTATCATCTTAAGGACCAAGAGAACATGTTAAGATGTAGAAAGCTTTGTTCTTTTAATGTTTAATTCTGCAATTTTTGGATTATGTTTCCTCAAAAAACTGCTGGACTTGAAGTGCTGTTTTAGTTCAGTTTTCTGTTGGTTTGAGAAGTATAAAATTTTATTGTTTCAATGAAAAATACTGCAAATTTTGTTTCTATTTTCTCCAAAATGTTAAGAGCATAAAATGCTGTTTTGCTGATAATTTTTACAAGTTTCAGAACTTGAAAATTCTTTATTAATGCACAAGATGGTTCAGCTAAAGAAAGGAAAATAAAGAATGGAGAAACTTATGCAAACCTTTTGTGAATAAGAATGGAGATTTGAATAGTTAGAAACTAATCAGTATGAGTGATTAAAGATGAAGGTAGCTTGAAAATTAAAGAACATGATTGTTTCTGCAGAGGCCATTGTATTGAACGATATCATTCCTAATTGAAGTGCGTTAACATGACCATATTCATGCTTATTCATGATGCTATATGCACCGTTGGTTGGTGAGTTTTATTCCAAGACTATTTTATGTGAAAGGAATTCGTGGACAAATTAAAAATAGGTCATGTAGTTTGTTGGTGCGCTGGTTAGGCTTTTTAATATAGTTTTTATTGTATTTTATTGATTTGTTCTAATTATTATACTTGTACTATTTGTTAATATAGTTTTTATTGTATTATACTTGCAGGAGACCAGATTTCCCTGTTGTACCCCGGCAGAGAGCAAAATGAAGCGGCGTAGGGTATCGGAAAATAAAGTGAAGTAAGTACATCGAATTAATTCTTTCTAGTTTGTTCGTATTCATATTATATTTAGACTAAACTCCAAGATTGGTCACTTTCATATTGGCCAACACTTTTTTATCCCCACACTTTTAAAAACATCCTGTTGAGTTCCTTCCTTTTTGTCAGTACGTGTTTTGTCCATTAGTTGATTTCTATTCTTCAACCCCTCAAGTCTGGAGGGAACATTTCCATAACCCCCTAAGCCCATGTTAAGGAGGCTGCGGCTATGATAAATAACCCAAATTAGCCTTGATATATGACACCGCTTTCTTACTCTATTTTCGCCACTAGTTCAAATACAAAGCATAGGTTTGAGGGACCAAAACGTTATGGCCTGGGAGGCTTTTGTTTTTTCAAAGAACGGAATTAAAGAAGTTTTTAAGCACTTGGGAAGGAAGAAGTTCGTAGGTAAGTCTTATAGTGGTTTATGCTACAATTTTGTTTATTTGCAGGGATGTCAATGTTATGGAGATGAATTCGACTACAGCTACAGCTGACCAAATATATGTACGTAGTAGTAATTAATATAGAAAAAGTATATTTCAGTTTTCCAATATTAAATGGTGGAATAATATTTGTTAATATTTTTTGATACCGTAGGTAAAACTTGCGAACAAGGGGTCTTCACAAGGTGTGGTTGATGGTGTTAATAACCTAGGCCCCGGCCAAACAGAAGTTGTTAAACAAATAGGGTTTGGCGGAATATTAGAAATGAAATGCACCCTTATTTATGGGCATTCATGTCGTTGGTTATTAGATAGGTTTGATCTCAGGACGTGTAGCTTTTATGTACTCGGGAGTAAAATATATGTGACGCTACTAGATGTACAAAAGATTCTGGGTTTGAATTGTCACGGGAGAGAGATATTAGAATCTAATTTGATCTACAACCAGCAACCCCCGAATTGAAATAAAAAAGATTATAGAACTCATTTTGATGAAAAATTTGGGTGGAGTATTAAGAAAAAGGCAGCATTTGGAAAAATGAGGGCAATCTGTTTTAAGTGGAAGGGCAACGCTTAATTTCATCCAAAAAATATTTTTCTCGCTCCGGGAATATTACCCATAGTTCACTAGGTGCAACACTTTAATAAAAAAGATTTTAGAGTTCAATTTGATGAAAAAATTGGGGTGGAGGGCAATGAGTATTAACAGAAAGGGCAGCCTTTGAAAAACGTAAGGGCAACCAGTATTAAGTGGAAGGGCAGCACTCAATTTCATCAGAAAAATATTTTTCTAGCTCCCAAAATATTACCCATAGCTCACTTAATCTCAAAGAAAGATGGAATTTTTTTTTCCCAAATCCCGAACTTAAATAAAAATATTGTAGAGTTTATTTGATGAAAAATTGGGGCGGAAGGCAATCAGTATTAACAGAAAGGGCAACCTTAGAAAAAATGAGGGCAACCATAATTAAGTGGAAGGGCAACGCTCAATTGCGTCAAAAAAAGTATGTTTCTCGCTCCCAGAAAATTACCCATAGTTCACTTAATCAAGGCGAAGGATAGGATTTTTTTTCCCAAGTCCCAAACTTGAATACAAAATATTTTAGAGTTCATTTTGATGAAAAACTGGGTTGGAGGGCAATTAGTATTACCGAAAAGGGCGTCTTTGAAAAATTGAGGGTAATGTGTATTAATTGAGAGGGGAGCGATCTATTCGGTCGGAAAAATATTTTTCTTCCTCCTAAAAAATTACCCATAGCTCATTAATTATCGGCAAAGGATACGAATTTTTTTTTAAAGCCTCGAAGTTAAATAAAAATATTTTAGAGTTAATTTTCATGAAAAAATGTGGTGGAGAGCAATCAGTTTTAACAGAAGAGGCAGCCTTTAAAAAAATGAGGGCAACCAGTATTAAGTGGAAGGGTAGCCCTCAATTTTATCCGAAAAATATTTTTCTCGCGCCCGTAATATTACCCATGGCTCGCTTAATCTCGGAGAAGGATGGGAAATTATTTTTCCCATATCCCAAAATTAAATAAAAAATATTTTGGAGATCAATTTGATGAAAAAAATTGGGGTGGAGGGCAATGAGTATTAACAGAAAGGGCAGCCTTTGAAAAAATGAGGGCAATTAGTATTAAATGGAAGAGCAGCGCTCAATTTTGTTCTAAAAATATTTTTCTCGCTTCTGGAATATTACCCATAGCTCACTTAATCTCGGAGAAAGATGGGAAATTTTTCCAAGTCCCGAACTTAAATAAAAAAATATTTTAGAGTTTGTTTTGATGAAAAATTAGGGTGGAGGGCAATAAGTATTAACATAAAGGGTAGCATTTGAAAAAATGAGGGCTGCCAGTATTAAGTGGAAGGGCAGCACTCAATTGCGTCCAACAAATATGTTTCTCGCTCCCGGAAGATTACCCATAGTTCACTTAATCATGGCGAAGGATGGGATATTTTTTTCGCAAGTCCCGAACTTCAATAAAAAATATTTTAGAATTCATTTTGATGAAAAATTTGGGTGGAGGGCAATCAGTATAAGTGAAAGGGCAGTCTTTGAAAAAATAAGGGCAATGTGTATTAAGTGGAAGGGCAATGCTCTACTTGGCCAGAATTTTTTTTTTCTGCCTCCTGAAAAATTGCTAATTAGCGGCAAAGGATGGGAAATTTTGTTTTAAGTTTCGAAGTTAAATAAAAAAAATATTTTAGAATTTATTTTGATGTAAAATTGTGGTGGAGGGCAATCATTATTAACAGAAAGGGTACCCTTTGAAAAAATGAGGACAACCAGTATTAAGTGGAAGGGCAGTGCTCAATTTTGTCCAAAAAATATTTTTGTCGCTCCCGGAATATTACTCATAGCTTCCTTAATCTCGGAGAATGATGAGAATTTTTTTTTAAAGTCTCGAACTTAAATAAAAAATATTTTAGAGTTCATTTTGATGAAAAATTGGGGTGGGCAATGAGTATGAATAGAAAGGGCAGCCTTTGCAAAAAGGAAGGCAACCAGTATTAAGTGGAATGGCAGCGTTCAATTTCGTCCGATAAATATTTTTCTCGCTTCCGGAATATTACCCATAGCTCACTTAGTCTCAAAGAAAGATGGGAAAATTTTTTTCCCAAGTCCCAAAACCTAAATTAAAAAATATTTTAGAGTTCATTTTGATAAAAAAATCGGGGTGGATGGCAATCAGTATCAATAGAAAGGGCAGCCTTTGAAAAAAAAAAGAGGGCAATGTGTATTAAGTGGAAAGATAGCGCTCAATTTCGTCCGAAATTTATTTTTCTCGCTCCAGGAATATTAATCATAGCTCACTTAATCTCGGAGAAGGATGAGAAATTTTTTCCCCAAGTCAGAAACTTAAATAAAAAATAATATTTAGAGCTTATTTTAATGAAAAATTGGGGTGGAGGGCAATCAGTATTAGCAGAAATGGCAGACTTTGAAAAAATGAGGGCAGCCACTATTAAGTAGAAGGGTAGCGCTCAATTGTGTCCCAAAAATATGTTTCTCGCTCCCGAAAAATTACCCATATTTCACTTAATCAAGGCGAAGGATGAGAAATTTTTTCCTAAGTCGCGAGCTTAAATAAAAAAATATTTGTTGGAAAATAGATATTCAAAGTTATTGGTGTATATAAATAAATGGAAATATGATTTGCAAGTAAGTTTACTTGCTGAGCAGGTAAACCAATTAATGAGGTGGCAACTTCTTATTGGCCAACTTATGACTTAAGGTTAAGTTAAATTAAAGAAATGGACTATAAATTTTCCCTTAAATTCAATATTTGCAATATTTTAGATATTAAGTTTTGTTGGGAGGAACCAAGTTTTAATAAACCAATTGTTAGAACAGCGTAGGAACGTTAAGGAAGATAAAAACTAATCACCAATGAAAGATAAACCAAGCCAAAAGCATAATACCAGAAAGAACACACGATTTCAATGTGAAGAGTAAAAATCACGGGACTATTCGTCCACTCAAAAACTCCACTATAATCAAATCAACAGTAGAGTACAATTCTCAGAAAATAAACAATTGAGATATGACTTTTAACAATCAACGAAAGCGCCAAATTCCAAAACAGAAATCAAAACCAGTGAAAAACTTCACCAGAAAACTAGTAGCAGTGTACAAAAATTATAGAAAAATATCTAACCATTAAAATCATATATCCTTTAGTGTATGATTAATATATAATCAAAGTCACCGGTCAGCTTTCAAAGTTTCAAGTCTCAGGTGCTCACTTAAAAAAGACTCTTTAATTAGTCTTTCCTCACATTTATTTATATAAAAAAAAAGGTAGTGTGAAAACAAGTTGGCTAAGAAAACATTTCCGCTAATAGCAATACCACCTTTCACTCATCGTCCATGGTATATATATACCTCTTCACTCGAATTCGTTGTTTTTTTTTTTTTTTTCTTTTTGAATGCATCATTATATATAAGAGTCATGTTATCTATTACATTAATGACAAGGGTTGTGGGAAGAGAAAAAATGAAGTGGGGAGCCTTCTGTCGGAATTGGACCCTCAACATCTAGATGGCCTGCTATACGTTACAATCGATGAGGCACTAACTCGTTTCTACATTTGTTGTTCAACTTCAAGGATTTATTAGAATAATTTAGACAACCTGAGTCGACTTATTATTATTATTATTATTATTAGTTAACAACTCACAAACTTTGAAATCATGACTTTAAAGTTACATGATCATTTTTACTACTACCCAACTATTAATTACCTCACAATTATGAGGCTTATTTTATATATATAAAAAAGAAAATAGCTAGAGAAATTTTTCTCTTAAATTGGCTTTGAGGAATATGTGCCCCACAAAACAAAAGATGCCATTAATATTAGCTCAAACAATAAGAAAAAAAAATTAAAGAAAGGAATAGAGAGAATAATTATAAAAATGTGTTTTGAAGATTTGTTTTAAATGTATATGTATCAAAATTTATTAGAATATATATTTTAGTTTATAAATATAAATGTGTTTCCACTAAATTATTTTCTTGACTCTGTCACTATTAACACTGTAATTCGTCAACTCAAACTCGCAAACTTGGATATGACACGAATCATCAATCTTAATTAGAATAACATTTCTAGAAGGATCCAACCGTTTCTCCTAACCCATGCCAATTTGGCGTGAGTCAGATAAGCTTGAGGAATTGTTGGGAAATTAAATCAACTTAATTAGGAAATTCTATTTGTTGTAGGATTTAATAATTACTTATTTAATTTCATTTGTTTCTAATTTCGATTTAGTTTGTTTTGAGAAACTAGTTTCTAATAAAGATTTTGTAATTGTGAGTCTATGTAAAGAACTTATGTGGTATAGATTTCAGCTGAGAAGAGAGTTTGATAAGTCAGAGATTTGTACAAGCTTTTCGGCTCTCTGCCTTCGGGCTGTCTGTAAGAAAACCTTTTGGCTAAGTGTGATGTGTGTAAAAGATGATGCGTTGTTGTTATGAGATTTAAGGTCATAAGATATGAATGTTTTTGCTTATGTCTCCAACGTTAATAGTGGTTGACATGTTGTTAAGAGGTGTTTATAGTGGTTTGATGTTGCGATGTTATAAGATATTTTTGTTCTTACTTATACCTCTAATGTTGTTGGTGTGGAGCAATTTTGCCTTTCCCGACCTGTGATTGATTTGACAAAGTACATTTTTTTTTCCCATCTAAGGCCTGTTCTTTTTGTTTCGTTTTGAAAACGGTTTTGGTTTCAACAGTAAATTTAATATATTTTAATTATATTTCATCATTTCCAATACAACTTTTTACTATTCAGCATCTACTTTTTATATTTTCAATACTCTTTTTACATTATAAAATTATTTTTCAAAACTTATTTACAAAATTATTTTCAAAACACCCAAAAAGAATAGGCCTCTAATAAAATTCGTAACTTTGGACCAAAATACAATTCTGTTTCGTTTTTTCTTAGTGCTTTCAAGATTAAAAAGTTTATGTTGTGACATTGACAGAGCAATAGGTAGATTCTCCGTTTGTTTTGATACTTTTTAAAGAAAATTCTTCACATTTTTTTAAATAAAAACCCCTTTATAAACATATACTTTCATCTTTTTAAAAAATTCAAAATTTAAATTTACTACTCACATTATTTCAAAAATAACAACACCCTTACCTCTTTTTTACACAATTTCCTATAAAACAATTCCATCAAAAAAAAAATTTCTCAAAAAAAAAAAAAAAATCTTCTATTTAAGTTACAATCCAAACAAAGCCTTGGCTCAATTGTGTCTGTTTCTCATTATCTTTTTTCACCCTCTTTTGCATTTTAATTCTTCTTGTTTTGTGTTTCTCTTCTTTTAATAGCTGTCCAAGAGCATGTTAATTTGTTAACTGTTTGTATTTGACAGATTTGTCCATTGCATATTGCGGTATAATAATATTATTTTATGGTCCACACCCAATAAGCTATGGCCACTTGGTTAATATACTCCTAAGCTTTGAGGTTATGGATTGATTGGATTCAAAACCATCACGGTCATTTTTAGAGTTATTCGCACAAAATATGCATTGCATAACACAAGTGCAAGTCCAGATAAATAGTATCTCTCGTCCTGTCGTGTTATGTGAAACACAATACATATATGCATGTATATGAATGGATTAAAAAGAAGTTAATGTATTCCTTATGTTCTAAGAAGTAAAAATAATAATTTATCTTTTCCTGCTGAAAAAATAATTTATATTTTTTTGGAGATCAAAGAACTTCCAATCTTTTGAGTTTCGACATAGATCATGGTTGGACCACACGGATTATTGGGTTCAGCACATTGAATGAACTAAAAAGAATAGGTGAGCCCGTGGCCATTTTATTTCAATTGGATTTGGATTTAACATGTTGGACGTGAGCCCATTTGGTTGAATTAAATTTTCGTTTTGGACTCTCACTTGAAATTTCAACTTCATTCATTTTGTGTCTCCCTCAACACAACAGTACACACAGAGGGAGTCATCCTGACCGTTTGACGATTTGATAGCCAATAATTCAATATTAAATTCGATATATATATTTGCTTTCGATAGAAGTAATAATTAATTATAATATTTTAACAGTTAAATTCAATACTTCATATGCTAAAATTAAAATCAACACTTAAAATGCCACGCAATACTTCTGCACATAATTAAAAACAACAATGAGACACTTGTTGTTTTAACATACATGCAATACATCAAAAGTTAAATACAATATTTTAACATTTAAAAACGGTAAGTGATGCTTCAATATCAACCCCCGTCCTCAAATTTAGGATGTACAGGGTGAGATACTAAAAGAGTGCCCTAAATTAAATTTTAAGAAAATATAAAAAGCATCTATATATGCTGACTTCTTCGAACTTTTTTAGATACAAAGTCATCCATAATAGAATCGATTTCAAGATTTTCCAAATTTCCTTTTCAGTACACAAGATTGCTAGTCCATTTCATTTTCTTGCTACATTGACGATCACAAGTATGTTTTCGGCAATTTTAATTTTCAGAAACTTTTCTTCGCCGATGCTACAGTAACAAACATAGTCAACATAAGCCTATAATCAATTGTAACATTTAGATAACAAACTACACTTTCACAAATTCAAGAGTATCAATTGCTGTCGTTATCTCATTTGGAAAAGTCACTTGTGGTATATATTTTTAGTTCCATGAATATTTCATTTAACTCAACAGCCAATTGTTATGAGTAAGAGGCTATTTCAAATTGACACAATATTTTCTCAATTTTCATAATTATCCAGTGTTTTAAAAAATTTTGAATTTAAAAAAAAACTAAATATACTTTCAAATTCTTTCATTTGCCCAAATCTACATTTCAAAGAAGTAATTGCCATATCCACAACAACTACTAAATAATCAATTTAAATTACTCTTATGGCGACAGTGAAATTTCATCATCAACTCTCTCATCAAATTATTTTTTCCTAAAAATACGACAATTTGTTAAAAATATTGACTCTATATTCATATCACACGCAAGACTTTCAGTGATTGTTGAACATGTAGTAAAACTAGAGGCGGAGGCATATAGTTTGCCTCACCTCAAATTTTTTGAAATATCCCGATTGTTATATAAAAATTAGAAAAAAATAGATAAAATAATTGATTTTTCCCCATCAAAAATTTAAAAAAATAGGGGCAACTATAAAAATGAAATAATTTATTATTTGATTAATTAAAAGTGTGTTTGTTGTTAGAATGTATACTAGTATTCTTAGTAAATTTTAAGTTTGGTAAAACAAAATATGAGTTTAAATATTCGCCCAACAAGTTTTAAATGTAGTTATTTTCGTATATTTTTTGGAAATTTTTTTTTAATGTAGTATAATATTTTTGCGCTAAATATTTTGCTTCATCTGACCTTGAGGACCTAACTCTGCCACTGAATAAAACCATCATTTCTATACTTTTCATAAAATGAAATTGCACCTTCCAATTGTTTCTTGGCCGAGTTGATGCACATAAATTTCAATTGCAACTTTTTTACTCATTGCTTTTATAATAAATAAAATTTCATATCATATAACCATGCCAAGTAAAATTTGCAAGACATAAACCCTAACAGATTAAAGAAAATCCGATCCAATATATGACGAGTATATTATATATATATCGATCAGTACTTATATGTATTCGATGTAATCAACTTGACGGGCGCAAATGCAGCAGCCTTCTCGTCGAGAGTCCCGTATTTCTCCAGGACCGCAGAGACATTGTTCATCACGGATTGCAGACCACCATCGATCCAGCCACCATGGAAAGAGGTGCAGTCGCTGTTGATAAGGTCGCCCATATTGCCTTCACCTGTCAAGAACTTCTCGAAGTCGTAGATCATCCTGGCGATCCCTTTGTCTTGACCCGCGTGAGCAAACGTGAAGGCGCCAAGCGCCTCCGGTTCGAGCTGCCAGTGGATGGTGTAGATGTCGTCGGGCGTCACGGGCACAAGATGGTCCGCGTATTTGGAGTAGGGGGTCGGTGCCATGATATCGCAAATTTGGCGTTTCAGCATAGCGAGGAGATCGGCGGGGCTGCCAACTCCCATGAGCAGAGTGGAAAGATCCTCCCATGTGTAGGCAACGAGAACCATGCCGTATTCTTTGTGGCCGTAGTCCAAAGTATAGAGCTGTGGCGCCTTGGTGTCGGACAGAATGTCACGAGGGAAGTCGGGGGGCATGTTCGCCCATAATTTGCGCGTTCTGATGAAGAGCTTTGAGGCGGAGGTCATATGGGTGGTGTTAACGGCGGCGCTGGTGGCGGGGTCGAGAAGCTAAGATGCGCCAGGTTGGTAGCGGGTGAGGGACATTCCGACATCCATGGCACGGTTTGTGGTTCCGACGATAACCAGATTATAGAGCATCGAGCTCGCGACTCCGTTCACCGGCACCTCCTCGACGGTCACCGTTGGCCAGCCGCTCGGGCCGCTAACTGAGTCACGGACCCTGGCGGTGGTGTTGAACTTGGTCGTGACACCGAGGGCTGACGCCTCTTGCCAGATGGCCCGAGTCAAGTCTTGAATAGCAGCGGGCTTTGCATCCGCGCCGACGCCTTTGGCAAACGTCGCTTGATCGGTTTCCAGACTGTTGGCAACGAGGCGGAACACAGTGTTGAAGCCGACTGGATAGAACGGTCCGAAACCGCCGAAGCCAAGGCCAAGAGCGCCAAACTTTTCGAAATCGGCATCGCTCCAGACCTGACCGCCCGGAACGTCCCATTCGTGATTTTGACCGAAGATGCGTTCCAGGCCGGCACGGAAGTTGGCCATACGGAATGTATCCAGATAAGCCTGCCACGCCGGAATGACCTGCGTACGCTCTTCCAGAGTAGAGGCTTGCAACCATTTAGTGAGCTGCTCCGCCGATTCCAAAACCTTCCTTCCACCTGCAACAACACCATCGCTGATGAAAGCGACCCAACCATGGTAGACCGTCTCGAAGCCCGGCGGGATTTCAGCCGAATCGACCCAGCTGTAGGGGGAGCCTCTATAGGAGACAAGCGTGGGGACTTTGTCGGGATCGGGGAAATTGGACAGGAAGGTGAAGCCGAAGGCGGCGGCGTAGTAATAAAGAATATCTTCGGAGGGGGGGAAGCGCATTCCGCCTAGCTCTGCGATGTTGACGCCGTCCGGCGTCTCAGCCGAGAGGGTCCGGCCTCCAACCTCGCCGCGGGCTTCAATCAAGGTAACCTTTGCGCCGGCCTTGCGAAATTCCAAGGCTGCAATGACGTTGCTGATGCCGCCGCCAATCAGGCATATTTCGAAGTCTGGGGGCAGAGTGCCCAGTTGTGAGTTGATCCCGCCAGCGTTGATGTTCCACTCCGAGTAGATGATGTGCGGAGTGTCTACATAGCCCTGGGGGCGGACGGCTTCGGTTGGGCTGTGGGGACTGCGCGAGGGAAGAGAAGGGCCGAACGCCATCGATACGGGACCGGGTCCGTGGCGGGTTCTGAGGTTCGGAAGGTGAGACATAGTGCAGACGGCTTTGGTGATAGAGCTGAAAAACGCGGGGCTCAGTTAGAAAATGCCGTGCGGATGGCGATGAGAGACTGCTTACGATAGGAAAGGAGCTATTGGCTTGGGATGTCCAGGAGAGGGGGCCGAGCCTTTTATAGCAGCCAGGCGATTGCGTGATTAAAGGGCATTTCAATAAAATTACAAGTACTAATGACGCATGCAGTGACTCAAAGAAAGAATTAAATGTAGTTTATTCTGTAACTCTATAAAGGGAGAAGGCATTTAACTCTTGAGGGCATCGGTTGAAAACCTTAAGCCTACAATCACCCTCAAGCTTTTGTAAACATTTTCCTTTTTCCATACTTCCACTTGTATTCACTACTTCATCTTTATATTTCCTTTCACTCATCAATAAAAGGTTCGAATTTACTCCACTTTTCTCTTCTTGATTTCCTGGGTCTATTTTGGTATCAGAATTGTCATTTCCCTATTAAAGTCACACAAATATCATAACTCCTATTTATTTATATTTCATCGTTCTATTAAAAGAGTTAAATTTCGACAATTCACGTACAACATTTTTTATTAGTTGCAAGGTATAATACTTTAAATAAGTAATATGTCGCTATTGTTTCCAAAGATAAATTAATTGTGAACCACACATGATTTATTAGTAATGGTATGAGAGGTGAGAAATCAAAACTTAACTCTTCTAATAGAACAGAGAGAGTGAATATGAAAAGAAATGGGAAGAAAACCATGGGTTGGTCAATGGAAAAAATATATACTTCTTTGATATATAGCTAGAGTATACGTGAAAAAGTAGTATTAAATTATCTATTTTAAATGCGGTTTATTAAACTCACAAAACGTTAAACATTTTTTTTAATAGAACTATTACAATAAGACATAGGGAATAATCTATAGGGCATACATTTATCCTTTCAAGTTTTAGTGAAACTACAAATATTTTTTCAAATTTTCTGACAACAACATTTATTCCCTGATTTGTTCAAAAACTTACTCAGAAAACAAATAAATCAATTAACTTCAAGTGTTTTTTTTTTTTTTAATTTCTTTCTTTGCCCTCAGATGGATGGATCGGTAATTTCATCAAAACTCAAGCGAGGTAAATGTTGTTGTCAAAAAATTTAGGAAATACTTAATTATAATTTCACCAAAACTCGGGAGAGCTGAATTTACTTGACCCTAATGTATATATTGAGTTGTTTTTATATAAATAAATAATAAGAAGAAAATAAAAGAAAGCAACATATCCAGAAGGTCGATTGTTTTAATTATTTTCCACCCAAATGCATTTAATTAATACACTCCCATTGAAGGAAATTCTTGGCTTTGTTTTTTTCCATTAATTAATTTTTCAAATAACCCAATACCCTACCTACTTCCAGCTAATTCACAGTTGTACCTTTGGTAATCCATTAATTAATAAATTAAATTCAGTTGGTGTTCTTGCTGGAATTAATATCATTCATTTATTCGTATTCGATATTGACATGCCTTATCAAATGGATTTGAAGGAATGACTTTAACATGTAAAACTCCTAGTCAACTCATGTAACCTTTGGATCCAGCAATACTAAAGGATTTGGCACGTTATCAACCGTAAAAATACTATAAATAAATATATTGAAGAACTATGATTTCTAAAGTTCTAACGTTTGAAAATATGTGAAATTTGAGACACTGTGAATACCATACAAATAATGAACGTATTACTGCTTGAGTTATGTCGATTAGTGACCTAGATATTTTGTCGATTAAATGAAGTGGAGTAAGGAGGAACTTACAAAATTTCAAAAGTCACGTGATTAGAGGAAAATAAATAAAATTCAAAAGCCACAAATTAATTTAGAGAAAATTATTGAAGAGTATATGTACTAGCTTTGGCATTAAACGCAGATGGAGAATACAGCTGGGAAGGAAAATTAAGTTCTAAAGGGACACACTTGACACTACTCCTATTAATATTAATTTATTCTCGTTCATGCATGTAAAAGTCAAGTCAACTCTTGTTTCTTATTTATTTATTTTTGGAGGGATAGTCAACTCTAAGAACTTAAGGACTTGAGATTTTGTTGTTTCCTTCTCGATTTTTTCTTTAAAAATTTTTTTACAAAATTCATTAATCGGTTCTTACATCGTCAAACTCTGGAAATTAATCAAGCAGTGATTCATCACAAATGAACGAATTTGAACACCATCTAAGATAAAAGATGAGAAATTTAGGTGTGAGCCCCACTAAATACCCAATAACCACCACCATGGGCGGATCTAGGGGGTGGGGTGGTTTCCAACTCCCTCCTACACTCTTATTAGTAATGTATATTTATTTATTAAAAAAAGTTTATAAAATAGTTAACTGTTAAAAAAAAAATTTGTTTATATTTTGAACTCCTCTGAAAATTTTAAAATGTTATTTCTGACTCTTCCACTGAGCACCACCCACCCCCAAATGCTAATATTTTTATTCCGTTGCAATTCTATTTATTTTCAATTCAATTATCTGGTAGGGGGTGGGTCAACGGTTGAAAACTTGAAATTCTACTTTATCTTTCAGTCGGAATTGTGACTCAAAATTTTGTTTTATTATTTGAAATTTTCTCTGTTTATATTATTAGTTAATTTCTTTCTACTTCCGTTTCTCAAACCTGTCTTCAACTTTTTTTCTTCATTCTTTCCTTTCTTTTGTTTTGTTTTTATTTATTTATTTATGATAAATAAAAAATAAAAAAGCTGAATTGTCTTCATTTTGAATATTATTCCTTCCGTCTCATTATAAGAATTTTATTTTAAAAAATATTTTTATCCTAATAAAAGAGACTTATTTACCTTTTTTTCACTTTCATATTGCTAATTACTAGTAATATGTATTATTATGTATAATTCACAATTATTCTACACAAAAAGTAAGGTTTAAAGTGAACAAAATTATGATAAATTATTTATTTTGAGTGTATGCCTTTAATCTCATAAACTGTAAATTTTAAAAAATAAAAATTATCTAATGAGACAAAGGAGTACTATAATTCAAATATACATGATCGATAGAGCGAAAAATCTCTCGGTACACTTTTATGTATCAAATTAGTTAAATTAAAGCAATTCGTTTTTATTTATCTTAAATTGCAAAAATATCATTAATTCGAATAAATAAAATAAAATAAATTTTGAAATAATATGTAAATAACACACAAAAACGTAGTAACATAAAATTGGATTTAAGATTCGTATGAAAGAAAATGACAGTTTATTAAATACGTGCCTCTAAATTTATTGTAAAAACTAAAAACAACGAAAACGAACCGAGTACTAAATCTTCAACCCTAATTCGTTGTTTTTAGGGCAGCACTCAATTTCATCAGAAAAATATTTTTCTAGCTCCCAAAATATTACCCATAGCTCAATTAATCTCAAAGAAAGATGGAAATTTTTTTCCCATATCCCGAACTTAAATAAAAATATTGTAGAGTTTATTTGATGAAAAATTGGGCGGAAGGCAATCAGTATTAACAGAAAGGGCAACCTTTGAAAAAATGAGGGCAACCATAATTAAGTGGAAGGGCAACGCTCAGTTGCGTCAAAAAATATATGTTTCTCGCTCCCAGAAAATTACCCATAGTTCACTTAATCAAGGCGAAGGATAGAATTTTTTTTCCCAAGTCCGAAACTTGAATACAAAATATTTTAGAGTTCATTTTGATGAAAAACTGGGTTGGAGGGCAATTAGTATTACCGAAAAGGGCGTCTTTGAAAAATTGAGGGTAATGTGTATTAATTGAAAGGGGAGCGATCTATTCGGTCGGAAAAATATTTTTCTTCCTCCTAAAAAATTACCCATAGCTCATTAATTATCGGCAAAGGATACGAATTTTTTTTTTAAAGCCTCGAAGTTAAATAAAAATATTTTAGAGTTAATTTTCATGAAAAATTGTGGTGGAGAGCAATTAGTTTTAACAGAAGAGGCAGCCTTTAAAAAAATGAGGGCAACCGGTATTAAGTGGAAGGGTAGCCCTCAATTTTATCCGAAAAATATTTTTCTCGCGCCCGTAATATTACCCATGGCTCACTTAATCTCGGAGAAGGATGGGAAATTATTTTTCCCATATCCCAAAATTAAATAAAAAATATTTTAGAGATCAATTTGATGAAAAAAATTGGGGTGAAGGGCAATGAGTATTAACAGAAAGGGCAGCCTTTGAAAAAATGAGGGCAATTAGTATTAAATGGAAGAGCAGCGCTCAATTTTGTTCTAAAAATATTTTTCTCGCTTCTGGAATATTACCCATAGCTCACTTAATCTCGGAGAAAGATGGGAAATTTTTTCCAAGTCCCGAACTTAAATAAAAAAATATTTTAGAGTTTATTTTGATGAAAAATTAGGGTGGAGGGCAATAAGTATTAACATAAAGGGTAGCATTTGAAAAAATGAGGGCTGCCAGTATTAAGTGGAAGGGCAGCACTCAATTGCGTCCAACAAATATGTTTCTCGCTCCCGGAAGATTACCCATAGTTCACTTAATCATGGCGAAGGATGGGATATTTTTTTCGCAAGTCCCGAACTTAAATAAAAAATATTTTAGAATTCATTTTCATGAAAAATTTGGGTGGAGGGCAATCAGTATAAGTGAAAGGGCAGCCTTTGAAAAAATAAGGGCAATGTGTATTAAGTGGAAGGGCAATGCTCTACTTGGCCGGAAAAAATTTTTTCTGCCTCCTGAAAAATTGCTAATTAGCGGCAAAGGATGGGACATTTTGTTTTAAGTCTCGAAGTTAAATAAAAAAAATATTTTAGAATTTATTTTGATGTAAAATTGTGGCGGAGGGCAATCATTATTAACAGAAAGGGTAGCCTTTGAAAAAATGAGGACAACCAGTATTAAGTGGAAGGGCAGTGCTCAATTTTGTCCAAAAAATATTTTTGTCGCTCCCGGAATATTACTCATAGCTTCCTTAATCTCGGAGAATGATGAGAAAATTTTTTAAAGTCTCAAACTTAAATAAAAAATATTTTAGAGTTCATTTTGATGAAAAATTGGGGTGGGCAATGAGTATGAATAGAAAGGGCAGCCTTTGAAAAAAGAAGGGCAACCAGTATTAAGTGGAATGGCAGCGTTCAATTTCGTCCGATAAATATTTTTCTCGCTTCCGGAATATTACCCATAGCTCACTTAGTCTCAAAGAAAGATGGGAAATTTTTTTTCCCAAGTCCCAAAACCTAAATAAAAAAATATTTTAGAGCTCATTTTGATAAAAAAATCGAGCTGGATGGCAATCAGTATCAATAGAAAGGGCAGCCTTTGAAAAAAAAAAAAGAGGGCAATGTGTATTAAGTGGAAAGATAGTGCTCAATTTCTTCCGAAATTTATTTTTCTCGCTCCAGGAATATTAATCATAGCTCACTTAATCTCGGAGAGAGATGAGAAATTTTTTCCCCAAGTCAGAAACTTAAATAAAAAATAATATTTAGAGCTTATTTTAATGAAAAATTGGGGTGGAGGGCAATCAGTATTAGCAGAAATGGCAGACTTTGAAAAAATGAGGGCAGCCACTATTAAGTAGAAGGGTAGCGCTCAATTGTGTCCCAAAAATATGTTTCTCGCTCCCGAAAAATTACCCATATTTCACTTAATCAAGGCGAAGGCTGAGAAATTTTTTCCTAAGTCGCGAGCTTAAATAAAAAAATATTTGTTGGAAAATAGATATTCAAAGTTATTGGTGTATATAAATAAATGGAAATATGATTTGCAAGTAAATTTACTTGCTGAGCAGGTAAACCAATTAATGAGGTGGCAACTTCTTATTGGCCAACTTATGACTTAAGGTTAAGTTAAATTAAAGAACTGTACTATAAATTTTCCCTTAAATTCAATATTTGCAATATTTTAGATATTAAGTTTTGTTGGGAGGAACCAAGTTTTAATAAACCAATTGTTAGAACAGCGTAGGAACGTTAAGGAAGATAAAAACTAATCACCAATGAAAGATAAACCAAGCCAAAAGCGTAATACTAAACAGAAAGAACACACGATTTTTAGGTGGAAATCCTTTCAATGTGAAGAGTAAAAATCACGGGACTATTCGTCCACTCAAAAACTCCACTATAATCAAATCAACAGTAGAGTACAATTCTCAGAAAATAAACAATTGAGATATGACTTTTAACAATCAGCGAAAGCGCCAAATTCCAAAACAGAAATCAAAACCAGTGAAAAACTTCACCAGAAAACTAGTAGCAGTGTACGAAAATTATAGAAAAATATCTAACCATTAAAATCATATATCCTTTAGTGTATGATTAATATATAATCAAAGTCACCGGTCTGCTTTCAAAGTTTCAAGTCTCAGGTGCTCACTTAAAAAAGACTCTTTAATTAGTCTTTCCTCACATTTATTTATAAAAAAAAAGGTAGTGTGAAAACAAGTTGGCTAAGAAAACATTTCCGCTAATAGCAATACCACCTTTCACTCATCGTCCATGGTATATATATACCTCTTCACTCGAATTCGTTGTTTTTTTTTTTCTTTTTGAATGCATCATTATATATAAGAGTTCTGTTATCTATTACATTAATGAAAAGGGTTGTGGGAAGAGAAAAAATGAAGTGGGGAGCCTTCTGTCGGAATTGGACCCTCGACATCTAGATGACCCGCTATACGTTACAATCGATGAGGCACTAGCTCGTTTCTACATTTGTTGTTCAACTTCAAGGATTTATTAGAATAATTTAGATAACCTGAGTCGACTTATTATTATTATTATTATTAGTTAACAACTCACAAACTTTGAAATCATGACTTTAAAGTTACATGATCATTTTTACTACTACCCAACTATTAATTACCTCACAATTATGAGTCTTATTTTATATATATAAAAAAGAAAATAGCTAGAGAAATTTTTCTCTTAAATTGGCTTTGAGGAATATGTGCCCCACAAAACAAAAGATGCCATTAATATTAGCTCAAACAATAAGAAAAAAAAAAATTAAAGAAAGGAATAGAGAGAATAATTATAAAAATGTGTTTTGAAGCTTTGTTTTAAATGTATATGTATCAAAATTTATTAGAATATATATTTTAGTTTATAAATATAAATGTGTTTTCACTAAATTATTTTCCTGACTCTGTCACTATTAACACTGTAATTCATTAACTCAAACTCGCAAACTCGGATATGACACGAATCGTCAATCTTAATTAGAATAACATTTCTAGAAGGATCCAACCGTTTCTCCTAACCCATGCCAATTTGGCGTGAGTCAGATAAGCTTGAGGAATTGTTGGAAAATTAAATCAACTTAATTAGGAAATTCTATTTGTTGTAGGATTTAATAATTACTTATTTAATTTCATTTGTTTCTAATTTCGATTTAGTTTGTTTTGAGAAACTAGTTTCTGATAAAGATTTTGTAATTGTGAGTCTATGTAAAGAACTTATGTGGTATAGATTTCAGCTGAGAAGAAAGTTTGATAAGTCAAAGATTTGTACAAGCTTTTCGGCTCTCTGCCTTCGGGCTGTCTGTAAGAAAACCTTTTGGCTAAGTGTGATGTGTGTAAAAGATGATGCGTTGTTGTTATGAGATTTAAGGTCATAAGATATGAATGTTTTTGTTTATGTTTCCAACGTTAATAGTGGTTGACATGTTGTTAAGAGGTGTTTATAGTGGTTTGATGTTGCGATGTTATAAGATATGTTTGTTCTTACTTATACCTCTAATGTTGTTGGTGTGGAGCAATTTTGCCTTTCCGACCTGTGATTGATTTGACATAGTAGATTTTTTTTCCCATCTAAGGCCTGTTCTTTTTGTTTCGTTCTGAAAACGGTTTTGGTTTCAACATTAAATTTAATATATTTTAATTATATTTCATCATTTCCAATACAACTTTTTACTATTCAGCATTTACTTTTTACATTTTCAATATGTTTTTTATATTATAAAACTATTTTCAAAACTTGTTTTCAAAATTGTTTTCAAAACACCCAAAAAGAACAGGCCTCTAATAAAATTCGTAACTTTGGACCAAAATACAATTCTGTTTCGTTTTTTCTTAGTGCTTTCAAGATTAAAAAAGTTTATGTTGTGACATTGACAGATCAATAGGTAGATTCTCCGTTTGTTTTGATACTTTTTAAAGAAAATTCTTCACATTTTAAAAAAAAAAAAAGCCCCTTTATAAACATATACTTTCATCTTTTTAAAAAATTCAAAATTTAAATTTACTACTCACATTATTTCAAAAATAACAACACCCTTACCTCTTTTTTACACAATTTCCTATAAAACAATTCCATCAAAAAAAAAAAATTTCTCAAAAAAAAAAAAAAATTCTTCTATTTAAGTTACAATACAAACAAAGCCTTGGCTCAATTGTGTCTGTTTCTCATTATCTGTTTTCACCCTCTTTTGCATTTTAATTCTTCTTGTTTTGTGTTTCTCTTCTTTTAATAGCTGTCCAAGAGCATGTTAATTTGTTAACTGTTTGTATTTGACAGATTTGTCCATTGCATATTGCGGTATAATAATATTATTTTATGTTCCACACCCAATAAGCTATGGCCACTTGGTTAATATACTCCTAAGCTTTGAGGTTATGGATTGATTGGATTCAAAACCAATCACGGTCATTTTTAGAGTTATCGCACAAAATATGCATTGCATAACACAAGTGCAAGTCCAGATAGATAATGTCTCTCGTCCTGTCGTGTTATATGAAACACAATACATATATGCATGTATATGAATGGATTAAAAAGAAGTTAATGTAATCCTTATGTTCTAAGAAGTAAAAATAATAATTTATCTTTTCCTGCTGAAAATATAATTTATATTTTTTTGGAGATCAAAGAACTTCCAATCTTTTGAGTTTCGACATAGATCATGGTTGGACCACACGGATTATTGGGTTCAGCCCATTGAATGAACTAAAAAGAATAGGTGAGCCCGTGGCCATTTTATTTCAATTGGATTTGGATTTAACATGTTGGACGTGAGCCCATTTGGTTGAATTAAATTTTGGTTTTGGACTCTCACTTGAAATTTCAACTTCATTCACTTTGTGTCTCCCTCAACACAACAGTACACAAGGAGGGAGTCTCATCCTGACCGTTTACGATTTGATAGCCAATAATTCAATATTAAATTCGATATATATATTTTCTTTCGATAGAAGTAATAATTAATTACAATATTTCAACAGTTAAATTCAATACTTCATATGCTAAAATTAAAATCAACACTTAAAAATGTCACGCAATACTTCTGCACATAATTAAAAACAACAATGAGACACTTGTTGTTTTAATATACATGCAATACATCAAAAGTTAAATACAATATTTTAACATTTAAAAACGGTAAGTGATGCTTCAATATCAACCCCCGTCCTCAAATTTAGGAGGTACAGTGTGAGATACTAAAAGAGGGCCCTAAATTAAATTTTAAGAAAATATAAAAAGCATCTATATATGCTGACTTCTTCGAACTTTTTTAGATACAAAGTCATCCATAATATAATCGATTTTAAGATTTTCCAAATTTCCTTTTCAGTACACAAGATTGCTAGTCCATTTCATTTTCTTGCTACATTGACGATTACAAGTATGTTTTTGGCAATTTTAATTTTCAGAAACTTTTCTTCGCCGATGCTACAGTAACAAACATAGTCAACATAAGCCTATAAGCAATTGTAACATTTAGACAACAAACTACACTTTTACAAATTCAAGAGTATCAATTGCTGTCGTTATCTCATTTGGAAAAGTCACTTGCAGTATATATTTTTAGTTCCATGAATATTTCATTTAACTCAACATCCAATTGTTATGAGTAAGAGGCTATTTCAAATTGACACAATATTTTCTCAATTTTCATAATTATCCAGTGTTTATAAAGTTTTAGAATTAAAAAAAAACTAAATATACTTTCAAATTCTTTCATTTGCTCAAATCTACATTTCAAAGAAGTAATTGCCATATCCACAACAACTACTAAATAATCAATTTAAATTACTCTTATGGCGACAGTGTAATTTCATCATCAACTCTCTCATCAAATTATTTTTTCCTAAAAATACGACAATTTGTTAAAAATATTGACTCTATATTCATATCACACGCAAGACTTTCAGTGATTGTTGAACATGTAGTAAAACTAGAGGCGGAGGCATATAGTTTGCCTCACCTCAAATTTTTTGAAATATCCCGATTGTTATATAAAAATTAGAAAAAAATAGATAAAATAATTGATTTTTCCCCATCAAAAATTTAAAAAAATAGGGGCAACTATAAAAATGAAATAATTTGTTATTTGATTAATTAAAAGTGTGTTTGTTGTTAGAATGTATACTAGTATTCTTAGTAAATTTTAAGTTTGGTAAAACAAAATATGAGTTTAAATATTCGCCCAACAAGTTTTAAATGTAGTTATTTTCGCATATTTTTTGGAAAAAAAATTTTAATGTAGTATAATATTTTTGCGCTAAATATTTTGCTTCATCTGACCTTGAGGACCTAACTCCGCCACTGAATAAAACCATCATTTCTATACTTTTCAAAAAATGAAATTGCACCTTCCAATTGTTTCTTGGCCGAGTTGATGCACATAAATTTCAATTGCAACTTTTTTACTCATTGCTTTTATAATAAATAAAATTTCATATCATATAACCATGCCAAGTAAAATTTGCAAGACATAAACCCTAACATAGATTAAAGAAAATCCGATCCAATATATGACGAGTATATTTACCACCAGTTTAATTAAGGCTTAAATATTACTAACCCCTCTGTGTTTATAGGGGAGTGTGACATTTGCCCCCATGTATTCTTTTAATAAGTCTTTTGCCCCCCATAACCATAAGTCTCACATTTCTATATAATGCAATGACTTTTAAAACCTTCCTCTATTAAGGATTATATTTTTGGACAAAAATACCCTCAACTAATTAAACATTAACAGTAAAAAGATAAATTAACTATTAAAACTTAAAAGAATTTTGATGGATGGCGCGAGATTATCAATAAAACTACGAAACAAAGCTATTTAAGGGGAAAATACCTCATGATGTTGCTCAAATAAAAACTTGCATATTTAATGAAATCTTTTAATCTATGAATTTTTTAGAAACACAACTAATAAATAATGAGGAAAATATTTTTCTTAATATAAAAATAATAAATTTTATGTTATACAATAATATAATCTTAAGGTAAAATCCACTAAGAATACACATCATTAAAAAAAAAAAAGGCAACACTCTAGTCTTTGTTGAAATTTGGAAATTTTCTCAAGAAATAATATATATCTGAATTGTGCCGGCATTTCTTGTTCCATTTTGCTCCTTAATTTTTCACTCTAAAAAGTCCAACGTTTGATTCCACATAAAAAAAAAACAAAACAAAAACAACAAAAGGTGTCCATATTCTGATGTACCAACCTGTACAGTTAGTCATCATTGGAGGGTTTCAACTAAAATTTCTCTACGTTTCTCCTTTTGATCACTTCTTTTTCTTCATTTATAATTTTCTAGTCTTAAGTCAACATTAAACAAATAGGAGATAATTCTAAATGCTTCATGATTACTGATTCGTTAGTTTTTCTCCTTAAATTAGTTCAGTTCAATCTAGTTAATTTGCCACCTTTAAAAGGCATAATTGTCTGATTTCGTGATCCAAATTGGCAAACCCCCCCTTTCATGGGTGTACACGCTTGTGTAATATACCTTTTTTTTGTCCATATAAATAATCATGTTCGGAGTTAAACTTTGTGGTTCTGAAATAATTGTATGATTGTACTTTTTTTTTAATTATAAATAGAGTCAATAAACATTCAGAGTGAAACTGCCGAGCAATTGATGTAGCATCCACATGGAAAACGCCTAGAGTAAATGCCATGTGTTGTCATATCATTCACTCTATATATTTCTTCTATATTTCACTTTTCTAATAATTTTTTCGCTAATTATTATGTTAACAAAAACTTTAGAGAGTGATGGTAATTTTTCAAAATATTTGGAGGAGATAATGGTAGTTTAGCCAAACCTCAAAGAGATAAATGTAATTTACCAAAAAGAAGAAGAATTAAGTGTTCATTATTGGTAACTAATCTGTCAATCAATTTTCATGGATGACCTTTGATCTACAATTCATAAGCGTCAAAATTTGCAATAGAGCAACCTAATCTGCGAGTTGATTAAGGAGAAACAATCTAAAATATGTCAAAGTTCTAGAACTGAAAGTCTCTGCACGTTTGTGACCATTTCTTGATAAGTTTAAAAGATGCAAACATGGCTGACCTTTACTTCATTTCTTTTTTTTTCTGTTTTATATTTTACTTTTTTTGGTTCTACGGGTAATAAATTGGAGTGATTAATTAGTATATTACATTTAGGGATTTAGGGGTGGCAACTCGTGTCGTGTCCGAGTCATCGGTTTCGGGTTGGCGAGTTCCCGTGTCAACACACTTCAACGCTAACCTTACTCGTTTTGTTATTCATATCGACCTATTTAACCCACGAGCCCGCCAAAGCTCAACCCTAATTCGTTTATATCGTGTCGTGTTCTTGTATCGTGTCAGAAACTGTCATCTCTAATTACATGTACTTTGCTTCTTGAAATATTTCACTGGAATTTATTTTCTTTTTATAGGGTATCATTTGTTTGAAATCTTAAGACGGTTTTGTTATTTCATACAAATTTAGGGATTATAATTTTGGTTAAGGGTTTTTTCTCAATGTTTTCTAAAGCTCAAGAGTATTTTAAAATTTTATCAAACCTCAAGGGTGTTTTAAATTTTATCCTAGATTTCTTCTTCTCTTTTTTAAAAACGAAAAGCAGATTCAATGCAACTCACATTGAGACCTCAAAATAACTACATTCTGAATTAGAGCACTGTATGTACTAAAAAAACATGTTTTAATATAATTGGTGCACGAACTATATACATTTATTTATTGTTGCGGGCATTACATTGAGATTAAGATGAATTTTCACACCATGTCAAGCGTCAAGACATGGGAAAAAATGTGAAATTGACTATTGAAAAATACTTAGATTTATTTAAGTCAAACTAAAGATAATCTTTAAAAAAAAAAAAAAGTCAACCCCATTATATTATACGAAACGACAAGTACCCGTGAGAAACCTGCATACATTACAACCTACTACTTCTACATTATTTGGGTTTTCTCGACTCCGACTTGACAGGCCGAACAAATACAATTGCCCGGTGTCCAATTTTCCAAATTGGCTGATGTTTGTGTCTTTTTTTTTCTTCTAAAGATAAAAAATAAAAAATAAAAAAAATCGAAGTGTTCACATGTCAGCGATCTGAGAAAAAAAAAAAAAATCTTTTTTCTAAAGATATTTAATAGAATTCGCCAGGATACGTACACTAAATAATGTGTTTTAATATACATGTGACGTAATTTGAACACCATTGTTTGCACCATGTTAGCCGGAGACTCGACTCTATAACTTTAAAAAAACATTTGTTTTAAAACATATATATAAATCTTAACAATAATACTATTTGACCCAAACATTTAAAACTGTTACCATGCACTTATACGTTTTGGTTTGTACGTATTATATTATTGAGTTGTGATCGTATTTATATCATCAAAGATAATCACATGCATTTTATAGTCAATTAACGATACGTCAAAGACTAAATTTATTACACGATATATCAGATGTTGAATTCGATATACCTATTTTTATAATATTTACACGATATCTTTGAGGTATCATATCATATGCTTCAAATGCAAGTTTTTGCGAAATATATATATTATATATTTGAAAGAAAAAAAAATGTTTTACATCAATTTTGGTATGAAACCTGCGGATTTAGTCCAACTAGCTATTATTTTGCATGGTAAGAATGAATCTAACAATTAATGGTGGAGTTGAAAATTGCGAATAAAACCGAGTGTAATAATATTATTATATCAATTCAAATATTGGTTTCTAGAATTTATTACTCATCATTGAGTATCAAATTGATCTCATGAATAGAATTGAGTCCCAAATATTTAATTTATAGGAAGAAATGGCCTCCGATCTTTATTTTTTGACAAATATTTGTAGTATATAAATAAATAAATAAATAAATCACGTAATAAATAGCTGGATTATACTGTGTTGTTGAAGTTGAAGCCATGCATAATTAATTATATATATATATATATATATATATCTAAAACCTGTTCTTTACGTTTTTGTTTGAGTTTTGGTTTTGGTTTCGGTTTCAACAGTAAATTTAATATATTAGAAGCAATTTTATTATTTTTAATACAATTTTTTACTATTCATGAGCTATATATTTTTATATTTTTAATACACATTTTACGTTATAAAATTATTTTTCAAAACCCAAAATTCAAACCAAAAGTAAACAACAGGCCCAAGCAATTGAAGAAATTTTCAACTTCAAAGGCCTAACTTTCTATGAAATTAATTCTGCCTTTTGACATTTTACAAGTCAAAAGCAGGTGACAGTAGTGAGGTAACTTGCCAAGAATAATATAACAAAATTTCTATTTATATATTTTTACGTGTCACCTATTAATATATATATATATATATATATATATAATAGTTTTCTCTGACAAAATTTGTCCAAGAATTTCTCTCTTTTATTTGGAAAATCTCCATGTTAATTTTGTAATGTATATTAATGGATCTATCTTATAGTGTGACTTGCATGGTCGTTAGTGGCGGGATCAAAACAAAATTTTTGACAGGTCCAATACATGAGTAATTTTGTTTGATAATTAAATATATCTATAATTTCTTTTAATAATTAAAATACACTATTAATAAAGGTGGAGTAGGGACGATTCTAAGGAGGTTTCGGGTGGTTCCCGGACCACTCCAACCCCCTCCTCCACTCTTATTATCCGTTCTTGTGTCCTTTTATTATATATGTAGAAAAAACTGTAGTTTTTTCAGATTTGATGTTAAAGAAAAATTGTTTTATTACATCTCTAGATTATTAGAAAGGGTAAATTATAAAATGATTTCGTAATTGAATAGGTAATTTATTTGATAATTAGTCAAGTCGAACAACTTAGAACAATGATAAAACCTCCACGATCATTAATTATATCAACCATTATCGCCTATAGCCACGAAATTTCCTTTGTTTCTTTTTTTCTTCTTCCACTTATGTCTTGTAGACTTATTATTTTTTATGAGATAGACATACATAAAGTTCAAAATTGTCATTTCCCTATTAAAGTCACACAAATATCATAACTCCTATTTATTTATATTTCATCGTTCTATTAAAAGAGTTTAATTTAGACAATTAACGTATTACAACTTTTTTATTAGTTGCAAGGTATAATACTTTAAATAAGTAATTTGTCGCTATTGTTTCCAAAGATAAATTAATTGTGAACCACACATGATTTATTAGTAATGGTATGAGAAGTAAGAAATCAAAACTTAACTCTTCTAATAGAACAGAGAGAGTGAATATGAAAAGAAATGGGGAGAAAACCATGGGTTGGTCAATGCAAAAAATATATACTTCTTTGATATATAGCTAGAGTATACGTGAAAAAGTAGTATTAAATTATCTATTTTAAATGCGGTTTATTAAACTCACAAAACGTTGAACATTTTTTTAATAGAACTATTACAATAAGACATAGGGAATAATCTATAGGGCATACATTTATCCTTTCAAGTTTTAGTGAAACTACAAATATTTTTTCAAATTTTCTGACAACAACATTTATTCCCTGATTTGTTCAAAAACTTACTCAGAAAACAAATAAATCCCTCGGATGGATGGATCGGTAATTTCATCAAAACTCAAGCGAGGTAAATGTTGTTGTCAAAAAATTTAGGAAATACTTGATTATAATTTCACCAAAACTCGGGAGAGCTGAATTTACTTGACCCTAATGTATATATTGAGTTGTTTTTATATAAATAAATAATAATAATAAGAAGAAGAAAATAAAAGAAAGCAACATATCCAGACGGTCGATTGTTTTAATTATTTTCCACCCAAATGCATTTCCCATTGAAGGAAATTCTTGGCTTTGTTTTTTCCATTAATTAATTTTTCAAATAACCCAATACCCTACTTCCAGCTAATTCACAGTAGTACCTTTGGTAATCCATTAATTAATAAATTAAATTCAGTTCGTGTTCTTGCTGGAATTAATATCATTCATTCATTCGTATTCGATATTGACATGCCTTATCAAATGGACTTTAACATGTAAAACTCCTAGTCAACTCATGTAACCTTTGGATCCAGCAATACTAAAGGATTTGGCACGTTATCAACCATAAAAATACTATAAATAAATATATAACAACATGCAGCGCAGGTTGTTGTTGGGAACTATGATTTCTAAAGTTCTAACGTTTGAAAATATGTGAAATTTGAGACACTGTGAATACCATACAAATAATGGACGTATTACTGCTTGAGTTATGTCGATTAGCTACCTAGATATTTTGTCGATTAAATGAAGTGGAGTAAGGAGGAACTTACAAAATTTCAAAAGTCACGTGATTAGAGGAAAATAAATAAAATTCAAAAGCCACAAATTAATTTAGAGAAAATGGTTGAAGAGTATATTTACTGGCTTTGGCATTAGACGCACATGGAGAATACAGCTAGGAAGGAAAATTATGTTCAAAAGGGACACACTTGACACTACTCCTATTAATATTAATTTATTCTCGTTCATGCATGTAAAAGTCAAGTCAACTCTTGTTTCTTATTTATTTATTTTTGGAGGGATAGTCAACTCTAAGAACTTAAGGACTTGAGATTTTGTTGTTTCCTTCTCGATTTTTTCTTTAAAAATTTTTTTACAAAATTCATTAATCGGTTCTTACATCGTTAAACTCTGGAAATTAATCAAGCAGTGATTCATCACAAATGAACGAATTTGAACACCATCTAAGACAAAAGAGGAGAAATTTAGGTGTGAGCCCCACTAAATACCCGATAACCACCACCATGGGCGGATCTAGGGGGTGGGTGGTTTCCAACTCCCTCTTACACTCTTATTAGTAGTGTATATTTATTTATTAAAAAAAGTTTATAATGTAGTTAACTGTTAAAAAAAAAATTTGTTTATATTTTGAACTCCTCTGAAAATTTTAAAATGTTATTTCTGACTCTTCCACTGAGCACCACCCACCCCCAAATGCTAATATTTTTATTCCGTTGCAATTCTATTTATTTTCAATTCAATTATCTGGTAGGGGGTGGGTCAACGGTTGAAAACTTGAAATTCTACTTTATCTTTCAGTCGGAATTGTGACTCAAAATTTTGTTTTATTATTTGAAATTTTCTCTGTTTATATTATTAGTTAATTTCTTTCTACTTCCGTTTCTCAAAACTGTCTTCAACTTTTTTTCTTCATTCTTTCCTTTCTTTTGTTTTGTTTTTATTTATTTATTTATGATAAATAAAAATAAAAAATAAAAAAGCTGAATTGTCTTCATTTTGAATATTATTCCTTCCGTCTCATTATAAGAATTTTATTTTAAAAAATATTTTTATCCTAATAAAAGAGACTTATTTACCTTTTTTTCACTTTCATATTGCTAATTACTAGTAATATGTATTATTATGTATAATTCACAATTATTCTACACAAAAAGTAAGGTTTAAAGTGAACAAAATTATGATAAATTATTTATTTTGAGTGTATGCCTTTAATCTCATAAACTGTAAATTTTAAAAAATAAAAATTATCTAATGAGACAAAGGAGTACTATAATTCAAATATACATGATCGATAGAGCGAAAAATCTCTCGGTACACTTTTTATGTATCAAATTAGTTAAATTAAAGCAATTCGTTTTTATTTATCTTAAATTGCAAAAATATCATTAATTCGAATAAATAAAATAAAATAAATTTTGAAATAATATGTAAATAACACACAAAAACGTAGTAACATAAAATTGGATTTAAGATTCGTATGAAAGAAAATGACAGTTTATTAAATACGTGCCTCTAAATTTATTGTAAAAACTAAAAACAACGAAAACGAACCGAGTACTAAATCTTCAACCCTAATTCGTTGTTTTTAGGGCAGCACTCAATTTCATCAGAAAAATAATTTTCTAGCTCCCAAAATATTACCCATAGCTCACTTAATCTCAAAGAAAGATGGAAATTTTTTTCCCATATCCCGAACTTAAATAAAAATATTGTAGAGTTTATTTGATGAAAAATTGGGCGGAAGGCAATCAGTATTAACAGAAAGGGCAACCTTTGAAAAAATGAGGGCAACCATAATTAAGTGGAAGGGCAACGCTCAGTTGCGTCAAAAAATATATGTTTCTCGCTCCCAGAAAATTACCCATGGTTCACTTAATCAAGGCGAAGGATAGAATTTTTTTTCCCAAGTCCGAAACTTGAATACAAAATATTTTAGAGTTCATTTTGATGAAAAACTGGGTTGGAGGGCAATTAGTATTACCGAAAAGGGCGTCTTTGAAAAATTGAGGGTAATGTGTATTAATTGAAAGGGGAGCGATCTATTCGGTCGGAAAAATATTTTTCTTCCTCCTAAAAAATTACCCATAGCTCATTAATTATCGGCAAAGGATACGAATTTTTTTTTTAAAGCCTCGAAGTTAAATAAAAATATTTTAGAGTTAATTTTCATGAAAAATTGTGGTGGAGAGCAATTAGTTTTAACAGAAGAGGCAGCCTTTAAAAAAATGAGGGCAACCGGTATTAAGTGGAAGGGTAGCCCTCAATTTTATCCGAAAAATATTTTCTCGCGCCCGTAATATTACCCATGGCTCACTTAATCTCGGAGAAGGATGGGAAATTATTTTTCCCATATCCCAAAATTAAATAAAAAATATTTTAGAGATCAATTTGATGAAAAAAATTGGGGTGAAGGGCAATGAGTATTAACAGAAAGGGCAGCCTTTGAAAAAATGAGGGCAATTAGTATTAAATGGAAGAGCAGCGCTCAATTTTGTTCTAAAAATATTTTTCTCGCTTCTGGAATATTACCCATAGCTCACTTAATCTCGGAGAAAGATGGGAAATTTTTTCCAAGTCCCGAACTTAAATAAAAAAATATTTTAGAGTTTATTTTGATGAAAAATTAGGGTGGAGGGCAATAAGTATTAACATAAAGGGTAGCATTTGAAAAAATGAGGGCTGTCAGTATTAAGTGGAAGGGCAGCACTCAATTGCGTCCAACAAATATGTTTCTCGCTCCCGGAAGATTACCCATAGTTCACTTAATCATGGCGAAGGATGGGATATTTTTTTCGCAAGTCCCGAACTTAAATAAAAAATATTTTAGAATTCATTTTCATGAAAAATTTGGGTGGAGGGCAATCAGTATAAGTGAAAGGGCAGCCTTTGAAAAAATAAAGGCAATGTGTATTAAGTGGAAGGGCAATGCTCTACTTGGTCGGAAAAATTTTTTTCTGCCTCCTGAAAAATTGCTAATTAGCGGCAAAGGATGGGACATTTTGTTTTAAGTCTCGAAGTTAAATAAAAAAAATATTTTAGAATTTATTTTGATGTAAAATTGTGGCGGAGGGCAATCATTATTAACAGAAAGGGTAGCCTTTGAAAAAATGAGGACAACCAGTATTAAGTGGAAGGGCAGTGCTCAATTTTGTCCAAAAAATATTTTTGTCGCTCCCGGAATATTACTCATAGCTTCCTTAATCTCGGAGAATGATGAGAAAATTTTTTTAAAGTCTCAAACTTAAATAAAAAATATTTTAGAGTTCATTTTGATGAAAAATTGGGGTGGGCAATGAGTATGAATAGAAAGGGCAGCCTTTGAAAAAAGAAGGGCAACCAGTATTAAGTGGAATGGCAGCGTTCAATTTCGTCCGATAAATATTTTTCTCGCTTCCGGAATATTACCCATAGCTCACTTAGTCTCAAAGAAAGATGGGAAATTTTTTTTCCCAAGTCCCAAAACCTAAATAAAAAAATATTTTAGAGCTCATTTTGATAAAAAATCGGGCTGGATGGCAATCAGTATCAATAGAAAGGGCAGCCTTTGAAAAAAAAAAAAGAGGGCAATGTGTATTAAGTGAAAAGATAGTGCTCAATTTCTTCCAAAATTTATTTTTCTCGCTCCAGGAATATTAATCATAGCTCACTTAATCTCGGAGAGAGATGAGAAATTTTTTCCCCAAGTCAGAAACTTAAATAAAAAATAATATTTAGAGCTTATTTTAATGAAAAATTGGGGTGGAGGGCAATCAGTATTAGCAGAAATGGCAGACTTTGAAAAAATGAGGGCAGCCACTATTAAGTAGAAGGGTAGCGCTCAATTGTGTCCCAAAAATATGTTTCTCGCTCCCGAAAAATTACCCATATTTCACTTAATCAAGGCGAAGGCTGAGAAATTTTTTCCTAAGTCGCGAGCTTAAATAAAAAAATATTTGTTGGAAAATAGATATTCAAAGTTATTGGTGTATATAAATAAATGGAAATATGATTTGCAAGTAAATTTACTTGCTGAGCAGGTAAACCAATTAATGAGGTGGCAACTTCTTATTGGCCAACTTATGACTTAAGGTTAAGTTAAATTAAAGAACTGGACTATAAATTTTCCCTTAAATTCAATATTTGCAATATTTTAGATATTAAGTTTTGTTGGGAGGAACCAAGGTTTAATAAACCAATTGTTAGAACAGCGTAGGAACGTTAAGGAAGATAAAAACTAATCACCAATGAAAGATAAACCAAGCCAAAAGCATAATACTAAACAGAAAGAACACACGATTTTTAGGTGGAAATCCTTTCAATGTGAAGAGTAAAAATCACGGGACTATTCGTCCACTCAAAAACTCCACTATAATCAAATCAACAGTAGAGTACAATTCTCAGAAAATAAACAATTGAGATATGACTTTTAACAATCAGCGAAAGCGCCAAATTCCAAAACAGAAATCAAAACCAGTGAAAAACTTCACCAGAAAACTAGTAGCAGTGTACGAAAATTATAGAAAAATATCTAACCATTAAAATCATATATCCTTTAGTGTATGATTAATATATAATCAAAGTCACCGGTCTGCTTTCAAAGTTTCAAGTCTCAGGTGCTCACTTAAAAAAGACTCTTTAATTAGTCTTTCCTCACATTTATTTATAAAAAAAAAAGGTAGTGTGAAAACAAGTTGGCTAAGAAAACATTTCCGCTAATAGCAATACCACCTTTCACTCATCGTCCATGGTATATATATACCTCTTCACTCGAATTCGTTGTTTTTTTTTTTTCTTTTTGAATGCATCATTATATATAAGAGTCCTGTTATCTATTACATTAATGAAAAGGGTTGTGGGAAGAGAAAAAATAAAGTGGGAAGCCTTCTGTCGGAATTGGACCCTCGACATCTAGATGACCCGCTATACGTTACAATCGATGAGGCACTAGCTCGTTTCTACATTTGTTGTTCAACTTCAAGGATTTATTAGAATAATTTAGATAACCTGAGTCGACTTATTATTATTATTATTATTAGTTAACAACTCACAAACTTTGAAATCATGACTTTAAAGTTACATGATCATTTTTACTACTACCCAACTATTAATTACCTCACAATTATGAGTCTTATTTTATATATATAAAAAAGAAAATAGCTAGAGAAATTTTTCTCTTAAATTGGCTTTGAGGAATATGTGCCCCACAAAACAATCGATGCCATTAATATTAGCTCAAACAATAAGAAAAAAAAAAATTAAAGAAAGGAATAGAGAGAATAATTATAAAAATGTGTTTTGAAGATTTGTTTTAAATGTATATGTATCAAAATTTATTAGAATATATATTTTAGTTTATAAATATAAATGTGTTTCCACTAAATTATTTTCCTGACTCTGTCACTATTAACACTGTAATTCGTTAACTCAAACTCGCAAACTCGGATATGACACGAATCGTCAATCTTAATTAGAATAACATTTCTAGAAGGATCCAACCGTTTCTCCTAACCCATGCCAATTTGGCGTGAGTCAGATAAGCTTGAGGAATTGTTGGAAAATTAAATCAACTTAATTAGGAAATTCTATTTGTTGTAGGATTTAATAATTACTTATTTAATTTCATTTGTTTCTAATTTCGATTTAGTTTGTTTTGAGAAACTAGTTTCTGATAAAGATTTTGTAATTGTGAGTCTATGTAAAGAACTTATGTGGTATAGATTTCAGCTGAGAAGAAAGTTTGATAAGTCAAAGATTTGTACAAGCTTTTCGGCTCTCTGCCTTCGGGCTGTCTGTAAGAAAACCTTTTGGCTAAGTGTGATGTGTGTAAAAGATGATGCGTTGTTGTTATGAGATTTAAGGTCATAAGATATGAATGTTTTTGTTTATGTCTCCAACGTTAATAGTGGTTGACATGTTGTTAAGAGGTGTTTATAGTGGTTTGATGTTGCGATGTTATAAGATATGTTTGTTCTTACTTATACCTCTAATGTTGTTGGTGTGGAGCAATTTTGCCTTTCCCGACCTGTGATTGATTTGACATAGTAGATTTTTTTTCCCATCTAAGGCCTGTTCTTTTTGTTTCGTTCTGAAAACGGTTTTGGTTTCAACATTAAATTTAATATATTTTAATTATATTTCATCATTTCCAATACAACTTTTTACTATTCAGCATCTACTTTTTATATTTTCAATACGTTTTTTATATTATAAAACTATTTTCAAAACTTGTTTTCAAAATTGTTTTCAAAACACCCAAAAAGAACATGCCTCTAATAAAATTCGTAACTTTGGACCAAAATACAATTCTGTTTCGTTTTTTCTTAGTGCTTTCAAGATTAAAAAAGTTTATGTTGTGACATTGACAGATCAATAGGTAGATTCTCCGTTTGTTTTGATACTTTTTAAAGAAAATTCTTCACATTTAAAAAAAAAAAAAGCCCCTTTATAAACATATACTTTCATCTTTTTAAAAAATTCAAATTTAAATTTACTACTCACATTATTTCAAAAATAACAACACCCTTACCTCTTTTTTACACAATTTCCTATAAAACAATTCCATCAAAAAAAAAAAATTCTCAAAAAAAAAAAAAAATCTTCTATTTAAGTTACAATACAAACAAAGCCTTGGCTCAATTGTGTCTGTTTCTCATTATCTGTTTTCACCCTCTTTTGCATTTTAATTCTTCTTGTTTTGTGTTTCTCTTCTTTTAATAGCTGTCCAAGAGCATGTTAATTTGTTAACTGTTTGTATTTGACAGATTTGTCCATTGCATATTGCGGTATAATAATATTATTTTATGTTCCACACCCAATAAGCTATGGCCACTTGGTTAATATACTCCTAAGCTTTGAGGTTATGGATTGATTGGATTCAAAACCAATCACGGTCATTTTTAGAGTTATCGCACAAAATATGCATTGCATAACACAAGTGCAAGTCCAGATAGATAATGTCTCTCGTCCTGTCGTGTTATGTGAAACACAATACATATATGCATGTATATGAATGGATTAAAAAGAAGTTAATGTAATCCTTATGTTCTAAGAAGTAAAAATAATAATTTATCTTTTCCTGCTGAAAAAATAATTTATATTTTTTTGGAGATCAAAGAACTTCCAATCTTTTGAGTTTCGACATAGATCATGGTTGGACCACACGGATTATTGGGTTCAGCCCATTGAATGAACTAAAAAGAATAGGTGAGCCCGTGGCCATTTTATTTCAATTGGATTTGGATTTAACATGTTGGACGTGAGCCCATTTGGTTGAATTAAATTTTGGTTTTGGACTCTCACTTGAAATTTCAACTTCATTCACTTTGTGTCTCCCTCAACACAACAGTACACAAGGAGGGAGTCTCATCCTGACCGTTTACGATTTGATAGCCAATAATTCAATATTAAATTCGATATATATATTTTCTTTCGATAGAAGTAATAATTAATTACAATATTTCAACAGTTAAATTCAATACTTCATATGCTAAAATTAAAATCAACACTTAAAAATGTCACGCAATACTTCTGCACATAATTAAAAACAACAATGAGACACTTGTTGTTTTAATATACATGCAATACATCAAAAGTTAAATACAATATTTTAACATTTAAAAACGGTAAGTGATGCTTCAATATCAACCCCCGTCCTCAAATTTAGGAGGTACAGTGTGAGATACTAAAAGAGGGCCCTAAATTAAATTTTAAGAAAATATAAAAAGCATCTATATATGCTGACTTCTTCGAACTTTTTTAGATACAAAGTCATCCATAATATAATCGATTTTAAGATTTTCCAAATTTCCTTTTCAGTACACAAGATTGCTAGTCCATTTCATTTTCTTGCTACATTGACGATTACAAGTATGTTTTTGGCAATTTTAATTTTCAGAAACTTTTCTTCGCCGATGCTACAGTAACAAACATAGTCAACATAAGCCTATAAGCAATTGTAACATTTAGACAACAAACTACACTTTTACAAATTCAAGAGTATCAATTGCTGTCGTTATCTCATTTGGAAAAGTCACTTGCAGTATATATTTTTAGTTCCATGAATATTTCATTTAACTCAACATCCAATTGTTATGAGTAAGAGGCTATTTCAAATTGACACAATATTTTCTCAATTTTCATAATTATCCAGTGTTTATAAAGTTTTAGAATTAAAAAAAAAACTAAATATACTTTCAAATTCTTTCATTTGCTCAAATCTACATTTCAAAGAAGTAATTGCCATATCCACAACAACTACTAAATAATCAATTTAAATTACTCTTATGGCGACAGTGTAATTTCATCATCAACTCTCTCATCAAATTATTTTTTCCTAAAAATACGACAATTTGTTAAAAATATTGACTCTATATTCATATCACACGCAAGACTTTCAGTGATTGTTGAACATGTAGTAAAACTAGAGGCGGAGGCATATAGTTTGCCTCACCTCAAATTTTTTGAAATATCCCGATTGTTATATAAAAATTAGAAAAAAATAGATAAAATAATTGATTTTTCCCCATCAAAAATTTAAAAAAATAGGGGCAACTATAAAAATGAAATAATTTGTTATTTGATTAATTAAAAGTGTGTTTGTTGTTAGAATGTATACTAGTATTCTTAGTAAATTTTAAGTTTGGTAAAACAAAATATGAGTTTAAATATTCGCCCAACAAGTTTTAAATGTAGTTATTTTCGCATATTTTTTGGAAAAAAAATTTTAATGTAGTATAATATTTTTGCGCTAAATATTTTGCTTCATCTGACCTTGAGGACCTAACTCCGCCACTGAATAAAACCATCATTTCTATACTTTTCAAAAAATGAAATTGCACCTTCCAATTGTTTCTTGGCCGAGTTGATGCACATAAATTTCAATTGCAACTTTTTTACTCATTGCTTTTATAATAAATAAAATTTCATATCATATAACCATGCCAAGTAAAATTTGCAAGACATAAACCCTAACATAGATTAAAGAAAATCCGATCCAATATATGACGAGTATATTTACCACCAGTTTAATTAAGGCTTAAATATTACTAACCCCTCTGTGTTTATAGGGGAGTGTGACATTTGCCCCCATGTATTCTTTTAATAAGTCTTTTGCCCCCCATAACCATAAGTCTCACATTTCTATATAATGCAATGACTTTTAAAACCTTCCTCTATTAAGGATTATATTTTTGGACAAAAATACCCTCAACTAATTAAACATTAACAGTAAAAAGATAAATTAACTATTAAAACTTAAAAGAATTTTGATGGATGGCGCGAGATTATCAATAAAACTACGAAACAAAGCTATTTAAGGGGAAAATACCTCATGATGTTGCTCAAATAAAAACTTGCATATTTAATGAAATCTTTTAATCTATGAATTTTTTAGAAACACAACTAATAAATAATGAGGAAAATATTTTTCTTAATATAAAAATAATAAATTTTATGTTATACAATAATATAATCTTAAGGTAAAATCCACTAAGAATACACATCATTAAAAAAAAAAAAAAGGCAACACTCTAGTCTTTGTTGAAATTTGGAAATTTTCTCAAGAAATAATATATATCTGAATTGTGCCGGCATTTCTTGTTCCATTTTGCTCCTTAATTTTTCACTCTAAAAAGTCCAACGTTTGATTCCACATAAAAAAAAAACAAAACAAAAACAACAAAAGGTGTCCATATTCTGATGTACCAACCTGTACAGTTAGTCATCATTGGAGGGTTTCAACTAAAATTTCTCTACGTTTCTCCTTTTGATCACTTCTTTTTCTTCATTTATAATTTTCTAGTCTTAAGTCAACATTAAACAAATAGGAGATAATTCTAAATGCTTCATGATTACTGATTCGTTAGTTTTTCTCCTTAAATTAGTTCAGTTCAATCTAGTTAATTTGCCACCTTTAAAAGGCATAATTGTCTGATTTCGTGATCCAAATTGGCAAACCCCCCCTTTCATGGGTGTACACGCTTGTGTAATATACCTTTTTTTTGTCCATATAAATAATCATGTTCGGAGTTAAACTTTGTGGTTCTGAAATAATTGTATGATTGTACTTTTTTTTAATTATAAATAGAGTCAATAAACATTCAGAGTGAAACTGCCGAGCAATTGATGTAGCATCCACATGGAAAACGCCTAGAGTAAATGCCATGTGTTGTCATATCATTCACTCTATATATTTCTTCTATATTTCACTTTTCTAATAATTTTTTCGCTAATTATTATGTTAACAAAAACTTTAGAGAGTGATGGTAATTTTTCAAAATATTTGGAGGAGATAATGGTAGTTTAGCCAAACCTCAAAGAGATAAATGTAATTTACCAAAAAGAAGAAGAATTAAGTGTTCATTATTGGTAACTAATCTGTCAATCAATTTTCATGGATGACCTTTGATCTACAATTCATAAGCGTCAAAATTTACAATAGAGCAACCTAATCTGCGAGTTGATTAAGGAGAAACAATCTAAAATATGTCAAAGTTCTAGAACTGAAAGTCTCTGCACGTTTGTGACCATTTCTTGATAAGTTTAAAAGATGCAAACATGGCTGACCTTTACTTCATTTCTTTTTTCTTTCTGTTTTATATTTTACTTTTTTTGGTTCTACGGGTAATAAATTGGAGTGATTAATTAGTATATTACATTTAGGGATTTAGGGGTGGCAACTCGTGTCGTGTCCGAGTCATCGGTTTCGGGTTGGCGAGTTCCCGTGTCAACACACTTCAACGCTAACCTTACTCGTTTTGTTATTCATATCGACCTATTTAACCCACGAGCCCGCCAAAGCTCAACCCTAATTCGTTTATATCGTGTCGTGTTCTTGTATCGTGTCAGAAACTGTCATCTCTAATTACATGTACTTTGCTTCTTGAAATATTTCACTGGAATTTATTTTCTTTTTATAGGGTATCATTTGTTTGAAATCTTAAGACGGTTTTGTTATTTCATACAAATTTAGGGATTATAATTTTGGTTAAGGGTTTTTTCTCAATGTTTTCTAAAGCTCAAGAGTATTTTAAAATTTTATCAAACCTCAAGGGTGTTTTAAATTTTATCCTAGATTTCTTCTTCTCTTTTTTAAAAACGAAAAGCAGATTCAATGCAACTCACATTGAGACCTCAAAATAACTACATTCTGAATTAGAGCACTGTATGTACTAAAAAAACATGTTTTAATATAATTGGTGCACGAACTATATACATTTATTTATTGTTGCGGGCATTACATTGAGATTAAGATGAATTTTCACACCATTCAAGCGTCAAGACATGGGAAAAAATGTGAAATTGACTATTGAAAAATACTTAGATTTATTTAAGTCAAACTAAAGATAATCTTTAAAAAAAAAAAAAGTCAACCCCATTATATTATACGAAACGACAAGTACCCGTGAGAAACCTGCATACATTACAACCTACTACTTCTACATTATTTGGGTTTTCTCGACTCCGACTTGACAGGCCGAACAAATACAATTGCCCGGTGTCCAATTTTCCAAATTGGCTGATGTTTGTGTCTTTTTTTTTCTTCTAAAGATAAAAAATAAAAAATAAAAAAAATCGAAGTGTTCACATGTCAGCGATCTGAGAAAAAAAAAAAAATCTTTTTTCTAAAGATATTTAATAGAATTCGCCAGGATACGTACACTAAATAATGTGTTTTAATATACATGTGACGTAATTTGAACACCATTGTTTGCACCATGTTAGCCGGAGACTCGACTCTATAACTTTAAAAAAACATTTGTTTTAAAACATATATATAAATCTTAACAATAATACTATTTGACCCGAACATTTAAAACTGTTACCATGCACTTATACGTTTTGGTTTGTACGTATTATATTATTGAGTTGTGATCGTATTTATATCATCAAAGATAATCACATGCATTTTATAGTCAATTAACGATACGTCAAAGACTAAATTTATTACACGATATATCAGATGTTGAATTCGATATACCTATTTTTATAATATTTACACGATATCTTTGAGGTATCATATCATATGCTTCAAATGCAAGTTTTTGCGAAATATATATATTATATATTTGAAAGAAAAAAAAATGTTTTACATCAATTTTGGTATGAAACCTGCGGATTTAGTCCAACTAGCTATTATTTTGCATGGTAAGAATGAATCTAACAATTAATGGTGGAGTTGAAAATTGCGAATAAAACCGAGTGTAATAATATTATTATATCAATTCAAATATTGGTTTCTAGAATTTATTACTCATCATTGAGTATCAAATTGATCTCATGAATAGAATTGAGTCCCAAATATTTAATTTATAGGAAGAAATGGCCTCCGATCTTTATTTTTTGACAAATATTTGTAGTATATAAATAAATAAATAAATAAATCACGTAATAAATAGCTGGATTATACTGTGTTGTTGAAGTTGAAGCCATGCATAATTAATTATATATATATATATATATATCTAAAACCTGTTCTTTACGTTTTTGTTTGAGTTTTGGTTTTGGTTTCGGTTTCAACAGTAAATTTAATATATTAGAAGCAATTTTATTATTTTTAATACAATTTTTTACTATTCATGAGCTATATATTTTTATATTTTTAATACACATTTTACGTTATAAAATTATTTTTCAAAACCCAAAATTCAAACCAAAAGTAAACAACAGGCCCAAGCAATTGAAGAAATTTTCAACTTCAAAGGCCTAACTTTCTATGAAATTAATTCTGCCTTTTGACATTTTACAAGTCAAAAGCAGGTGACAGTAGTGAGGTAACTTGCCAAGAATAATATAACAAAATTTCTATTTATATATTTTTACGTGTCACCTATTAATATATATATATATATATATAATAGTTTTCTCTGACAAAATTTGTCCAAGAATTTCTCTCTTTTATTTGGAAAATCTCCATGTTAATTTTGTAATGTATATTAATGGATCTATCTTATAGTGTGACTTGCATGGTCGTTAGTGGCGGGATCAAAACAAAATTTTTGACAGGTCCAATACATGAGTAATTTTGTTTGATAATTAAATATATCTATAATTTCTTTTAATAATTAAAATACACTATTAATAAAGGTGGAGTAGGGACGATTCTAAGGAGGTTTCGGGTGGTTCCCGGACCACTCCAACCCCCTCCTCCACTCTTATTATCCGTTCTTGTGTCCTTTTATTATATATGTAGAAAAAACTGTAGTTTTTTCAGATTTGATGTTAAAGAAAAATTGTTTTATTACATCTCTAGATTATTAGAAAGGGTAAATTATAAAATGATTTCGTAATTGAATAGGTAATTTATTTGATAATTAGTCAAGTCGAACAACTTAGAACAATGATAAAACCTCCACGATCATTAATTATATCAACCATTATCGCCTATAGCCACGAAATTTCCTTTGTTTCTTTTTTTCTTCTTCCACTTATGTCTTGTAGACTTATTATTTTTTATGAGATAGACATACATAAAGTTCAAAATTGTCATTTCCCTATTAAAGTCACACAAATATCATAACTCCTATTTATTTATATTTCATCGTTCTATTAAAAGAGTTTAATTTAGACAATTAACGTATTACAACTTTTTTATTAGTTGCAAGGTATAATACTTTAAATAAGTAATTTGTCGCTATTGTTTCCAAAGATAAATTAATTGTGAACCACACATGATTTATTAGTAATGGTATGAGAAGTAAGAAATCAAAACTTAACTCTTCTAATAGAACAGAGAGAGTGAATATGAAAAGAAATGGGGAGAAAACCATGGGTTGGTCAATGCAAAAAATATATACTTCTTTGATATATAGCTAGAGTATACGTGAAAAAGTAGTATTAAATTATCTATTTTAAATGCGGTTTATTAAACTCACAAAACGTTGAACATTTTTTTAATAGAACTATTACAATAAGACATAGGGAATAATCTATAGGGCATACATTTATCCTTCAAGTTTTAGTGAAACTACAAATATTTTTTCAAATTTTCTGACAACAACATTTATTCCCTGATTTGTTCAAAAACTTACTCAGAAAACAAATAAATCCCTCGGATGGATGGATCGGTAATTTCATCAAAACTCAAGCGAGGTAAATGTTGTTGTCAAAAAATTTAGGAAATACTTGATTATAATTTCACCAAAACTCGGGAGAGCTGAATTTACTTGACCCTAATGTATATATTGAGTTGTTTTTATATAAATAAATAATAATAATAAGAAGAAGAAAATAAAAGAAAGCAACATATCCAGACGGTCGATTGTTTTAATTATTTTCCACCCAAATGCATTTCCCATTGAAGGAAATTCTTGGCTTTGTTTTTTTCCATTAATTAATTTTTCAAATAACCCAATACCCTACTTCCAGCTAATTCACAGTAGTACCTTTGGTAATCCATTAATTAATAAATTAAATTCAGTTCGTGTTCTTGCTGGAATTAATATCATTCATTCATTCGTATTCGATATTGACATGCCTTATCAAATGGACTTTAACATGTAAAACTCCTAGTCAACTCATGTAACCTTTGGATCCAGCAATACTAAAGGATTTGGCACGTTATCAACCATAAAAATACTATAAATAAATATATAACAACATGCAGCGCAGGTTGTTGTTGGGAACTATGATTTCTAAAGTTCTAACGTTTGAAAATATGTGAAATTTGAGACACTGTGAATACCATACAAATAATGGACGTATTACTGCTTGAGTTATGTCGATTAGCTACCTAGATATTTTGTCGATTAAATGAAGTGGAGTAAGGAGGAACTTACAAAATTTCAAAAGTCACGTGATTAGAGGAAAATAAATAAAATTCAAAAGCCACAAATTAATTTAGAGAAAATGGTTGAAGAGTATATTTACTGGCTTTGGCATTAGACGCACATGGAGAATACAGCTAGGAAGGAAAATTATGTTCAAAAGGGACACACTTGACACTACTCCTATTAATATTAATTTATTCTCGTTCATGCATGTAAAAGTCAAGTCAACTCTTGTTTCTTATTTATTTATTTTTGGAGGGATAGTCAACTCTAAGAACTTAAGGACTTGAGATTTTGTTGTTTCCTTCTCGATTTTTTCTTTAAATTTTTTTTTACAAAATTCATTAATCGGTTCTTACATCGTTAAACTCTGGAAATTAATCAAGCAGTGATTCATCACAAATGAACGAATTTGAACACCATCTAAGACAAAAGAGGAGAAATTTAGGTGTGAGCCCCACTAAATACCCGATAACCACCACCATGGGCGGATCTAGGGGGTGGGTGGTTTCCAACTCCCTCTTACACTTTTATTAGTAGTGTATATTTATTTATTAAAAAAAGTTTATAATGTAGTTAACTGTTAAAAAAAAAATTGTTTATATTTTGAACTCCTCTGAAAATTTTAAAATGTAGTTTCTGACTCCGCCACTAACCACCACCCACCCCCAAATGCTAATATTTTTATTCCGTTGCAATTCTATTTATTTTCAATTCAATTATCTGGTAGGGGGTGGGTCAACGGTTGAAAACTTGAAATTCTACTTTATCTTTCAGTCGGAATTGTGACTCAAAATTTTGTTTTATTATTTGAAATTTTCTCTGTTTATATTATTAGTTAATTTCTTTCTACTTCCGTTTCTCAAACCTGTCTTCAACTTTTTTTCTTCATTCTTTCCTTTCTTTTGTTTTCTTTTTATTTATTTATTTATGATAAATAAAAAATAAAAAATAAAAAAGCTGAATTGTCTTCATTTTGAATATTATTCCTTCCGTCTCATTATAAGAATTTTATTTTAAAAAATATTTTTATCCTAATAAAAGAGACTTATTTACCTTTTTTTCACTTTCATATTGCTAATTACTAGTAATATGTATTATTATGTATAATTCACAATTATTCTACACAAAAAGTAAGGTTTAAAGTGAAAAAAATTATGATAAATTATTTATTTTGAGTGTATGCCTTTAATCTCATAAACTGTAAATTTTAAAAAATAAAAATTATCTAATGAGACAAAGGAGTACTATAATTCAAATATACATGATCGATAGAGCGAAAAATCTCTTGGTACACTTTTTATGTATCAAATTAGTTAAATTAAAGCAATTCGTTTTTATTTATCTTAAATTGCAAAAATATCATTAATTCGAATAAATAAAATAAAATAGATTTTGAAATAATATGTAAATAACACACAGAAAGTAGTAACATAAAATTGGATTTACGATTCGTATGAAAGAAAATGACAGTTTATTAAATACGTGCCAAACTTTTAGTTAATGATGAAGAAAACGGTGTGCTGGCTAAATGTATACATCCAGGAACCTGCCTTGACGATGTTCTGCAATGACAGTTCTGCCCTTCATTATGATTACTGATTATTTATTTATTTTTTATTTTTGGGTTGGGAGGGGTGGTTTAAAAATATGGATTTCGTTTTACTTCCAGAACAAAGTATGCTATAAAATGACAACAGCGTAAATGAATATACAGATCTAATTAACCTTTTTTTTCCATTGAACCGGCAAAAAGTTAGCCACATATACCTTATATTTTAAGTATAGATTCTCATGTTCTATCGTCTGACGGTATGATATGTAATACTTTAGCAATAAAATTCAATATGTGATACATTAAACACTAAACTCGTTAAGTATACGTTTTATAATATAATCAGATTATCTGATAAACTTAATTTGATATGCGGCGTGTTGGACCGTCAACTATTGTCTTATTGTATTATGAAAGTATCCAATTCCCCTGTTTCCTAATAATAGAAAGTAGGGGGGAGGGGGCCTAAAGAAGCAAAGAGCAAACATATTAGGCCAAACAGAACAGTTGGAGACAACATTTATATAGTAATAAACCAAGCTACAAACTAAATTAATACCAAATACAGTGGCAACGTACGATTAAGACTTAAACTGTGTTTGTTGCTTCTATCTGACAAGCAAATTGTCAGATATTTTTTATATTCTTTTAAATAATTGAGGGTAAAGACTCGAATGACAAAACGAGAGCCTAGTGGAAAAAACAAGTGAATTTATTGAGGGGCCCTTTTTGACAAGAAACTAAGTTCAGAGGGATATGCCAGATAGCTTGGGGCTAGGGCTGAGAACGAACACGAACGTTCACGAACAAGCTCGGGATCGGCTCGTTAAAAGCCCGGTTCGAGATCGTTTATTTATTAATAAACGAACATGAACAAAATTTTAAGCTCGATTAATAAACGAACAATAAATTAACAAAAGGGAGCTCGGCTCGATTACGTTCGTGAACAGCTCGATAAGAAAAAATAATTTTTACAAAAGATAAAATAGATATATAATTTATCATTCATACATATTAACATAAAATTACATTTGGTGTAGTGGTAAGACACCAAGAGGAGAACCTAGAGAACTTGGGTTCAAATCTTCCACAAAGCAAATTTTGCTTTTAGCAAAGTGGAGATCCACAAGGCTAAGGCTCGAGCTCGAGCCCATAAATCCTATACGAGCTCGAGCTCGAGCTCTATTTCTAGGCTCGACTCGAGCTCGAGCTCAAGCCCAAGATAATGAAGCGCCCAAGATAATGAAGCCGAGCCGAGCTCGAACATAGGTGTGTTCGGGCTCGGCTCGGCTCGATATCACCCCTACTTGGGGCCACAGCTGCATATTTCCTCTTTCTTTTTCGAAGAGAAAGTCTTGTTTTTATTTTTTAGTTTATATAATTTACTCTTATATAATTATGTGCAAACTACACTCAATTCATCTAAAGAAAGTAAGAGTATGCAAAAAAAAGAACAAAAAAATAGTGATCACAAATATTAATTTTGTAGATAATATATTTTGAAAATTATAAGAGTGTAATTTTTTAAAACAATAGTATTCTAATAAGACAGAGGAAATACAATTAATAGGGATTGTAGTACTTATTCCAACCTTAATTGAGAGGGATGATACTCTAGAAGAATGGTTAAAAAATATATATATATTAAAAATGAAAAAAACACACACACACACACATACTACAAAGTGAATAGAAAAAAATATTATTAAAAAAATGTACTCCATTAATGAAGTCATCATGCCAACATCATAAAGGATACATATATAAAGATTTTTACTTTGACATAGAGTGCTTAGAAGCCCCCTCATGTATTGCTTGGAAGCTGGTTAGGAAGCCTCTCTAAGAAAATGACTTCTACTTTCTGAGTTCTTCTTCAATGTATATATATATATCCATAATAATCTCCACTTCCAAAAGCAGAAAAACCAAAGGAAAACTCACTTGATGCATTTCCAAGTCTTTTCCTTAGTCTAGTCTAGTTAGTCCTCTCTTTTGCACCTTCATTTTCCCAGCCTACCATGTCCAACTCCTCCGCTTTCCTCCCTCCACGGCCACCGCCCCCGGGCGGCGCCATTGCTCACTATGATGTCACCAATATCCCAAGCCCTTATTATCCCACCACCCCTGATTATAACAACTTGATGGATCATTACTTCAATTATCATTGTTCATCAGGGTTTGAAGTTTCTGATCATCATCTTGACTTGGAAGTTGATCAGCAGCCATTTATTTCTTCTAATAATGGTTTTGAAGCTTCAAATGTTACAGCACCATTTGTGTCATCCCAATCTGTTAATTTCACTCAGGAAATGGCCAGCACTGGAAGTTCAGCTGGTTCTTTTGATGACAACATGCAACCATTGGATTATCATCATCATCACATGCAAGAAAAGTTAGTGAACTTCTAAATTATAATTTCTTAATTTTTGCAACAATTCATTCAATAAAGGGCGAATTGCACCCTTGACATCCTTTTACTATTGTATGTTGGACAAAATTCTTCTCGGTTTCTATATGGGGACAGAGATGTTACTTTCGGATGAATTCTAGGGACCAAACATATTATTTGGGGTAAACTCTACTGACCTAGATATAACTTAAAGATAATATTTCGATCCCTGAAGAAACTACAGGACAATTTGCATGCCCTTTGCCCTTCAATCAGTGGCCGGGCTCCAAAATTGAAGGGGCATGGCCAACAGGAATAAATTTCTTTTTGTAAGGGCTAAATATTTGTATAATTTTTTTAATACTAAAATATAAATACTAATCAATAGAAAAATAATTTTTTTTGCAGGGGTTTAACCTACTTCAATGCTAATGAAGTTCCACCACTGCGTTCAATAAAACGGTCGCTTTTTGTGTTTTGTACTAATTTGTAGTTGATTTTTTTGCATATAATTTAGGTTCATGAGGAGGGATGAGAAGAGAGCTAAGGTTGAAGGCCATGTTGTTGCAATCCGGACACAAACACAACTTGAGATCTTGGATGATGGATTTAAGTGGAGAAAGTATGGGAAGAAAATGGTGAAGAGTAACCCTAATCCCAGGTAAATACATATTTCTCTTACAATTTCAAGCTCATATATAGCATGAAGTTAACCAAGCATGCATGCCTCCCATATCAAGGGATCTCATGCCAAAATTATATACATGATTCAATGTTTACAAATTAAATTACGCTTAAATACTCTTTCCGTTCCACTAGAAGAATCCAGTCAGCAGTACAAAACTGTTTATGAGTTATAACAATTCTAAAATAGACTCTTATAATTGAACGAGAGAATATATATATATACTACTTTCATGATCTTAATTTCTTCATTAGCTTTTTTACATGACGTGGGATTTGGGGAAGGAAGTAGGCAACAACTAACCTAGCTAGATAGGGCAAGGTTGATGCTAGTTTTGTTTGTGAAATATCTAATGAATATTGTTGGATTTTAATTTTTGGGATTAATATGATACTATTCTCCTGCCACATATATATTAATTTCTATTTTTCCTTATTCCAAAATTTTGGGTCTACTAAAGTGTATTGTTTTGGTATAGTCCTTTTCTACATGTCTAGTCCCACAAAATTATATGCAGTCCTTTGGGTAGACAATAAATCAAAGAAAGATCATCTGCAAAAGTGCCGATTGTTCTTGTCCAAAAACACAACCATCATATAAAGAATTGATAGTCTGAACAAATCTTATAGATTTACAAACTAAAAAAACAAAGAATTAGTGTTATATATGTAAAGTGTGCATCAATATCATGACTATAATAAGAATATTGTTGATTAATGCTCGTTTGATATCAAGACTAGATCCGAACCTTGATTTGGATTGTGATTTTAAAATATTAAAATTGCATTGAAAATATAAAAAGGTATATTGAAAATGTGAAATGACTTATTAGGAATGATGAAATATTATTGTAAAATGAAAATGAGATCCAAACATTGATTTGGATCACGTTTCCAAATAGCCGATTTCAAGTTTCAATGAGGATTTTCATGCAAATCAAAACAGGGAAAAGTTGTACTTTGTCTCTTGAATATGTTTGTTTTTATGACACTTTGGGTCCATTTTCTTTCAAGTTTCTTGCACTTTTACCCGTACGTTGTAGAGATTTTCATTTTTGGTCCCTTTGATTGATCTTCTATATATGATTTTACAAGTTAATTTTGTGAAAAAATGAAATTTGGGGGGGGCCATCCAAACTGTAGGCCTTGTTTAATTTGTTACCATTCGAGAAAAAAATATTACCTTTTCCTCAAAAGAAATCTCAATCCAAACAACTTCATTTTTCCTTAATTTAAATTTTAAAATTCTCTCTAATATCTTTCTCACATAATTTCAAAAAATAATATAATCATTACATTTTTTCTTCTCTTTTCTACACAAATTCTCAAAAATATCATTTCTCTAAAACAAAATTTTTTCAATTTGGTCACAAAGTAAACGGACCCTACTTACCAATACTCATAGTCAATTAAAAATTTTACAGAATGGAGTGTAGTTGTGACATATATATTTTATTATGAAGATACAATTTATAGTGTTAATATGATATTCTTGCACACGCATTTGTAATATGTTGAGATTAATTGATTCTTCATTAATAGTTTCTACCTCAAATCCTCAGTTAAATGTTATAAACTCTCTGATAACAGTATTAGAGATATGAATATTTTAGTAAGACGAAAATATATATTTTCTCAGTTCCACTAGAAGAGTTATTTTAAAATCGTACTATGTGACTCCAAAACAGTTATACTGCTAAATCTTTCTAGTAAAGTATATTTAATGGAGCTAACACACGCATGAACTTATAAATGCAACATTTTCAATATATATATATATATATATATATTTGCAGTTTAATTAATAAAAAGGGGTTTGATTTTCATGGAATATTAATTGTTGAACAGGCATTATTACAAATGCTCAATTGGAGGATGCAAAGTGAAGAAAAGAGTGGAAAGAGACGGTGAAGATTCAAGCATTTTGATAACAACTTATGATGGGAAGCACAACCATGAAAGCCCTGCTTCTAGTGTTGTTTACTGTGATCGTTTGCCTTTTCTCATGTTGCGACCATCGCAATCTGATGGTACCTATACTTAATTCTATATAATATATTATTCCTCTCAAGTTTCAAGAGACTTACAAATGCATTTTTATACTTTCGTGATTTGGTCATAGTTATACATACGAGCTCCATTCGAAGTAAAACGACGTCAACTTGTGTTTTTTGAACACATTTGAGCGTTTGTAATTATAAATAAAAAATTTTAAAAATCAAAAAAAATATTTATAATTTCGTCAAAACTCGGAAAGCGGTAAATATAATTTGCTCTAAATTTAATAAAGTGGGGTAAAAGAATAGTAGTAGTATAAGCTGGCTGGACGTTGATCTCTGAATTGACATACGAAACGGGCTGGTAACAGGTGTCAATTAATGGATGATACATAAGTGAATCCCAAACCCCAAAGGAGGAAACTTCGCAAGTAGTTGACTTGGTCGTCAACGTATCCTATATCATAACGATTAGAGCAAATTACATTGGAATTGTTATTCGTAGTAACCGTTTCGATATTTTTAATAACATTTTCTTGTGAAAAGTCTAAAATACCCTGACACTAAAAAAAAAAAAAAACAGTCACATGCAGTACAGGAAAAAGAAAAAAAAAAGAAAAAAGCAAAAAAAAGTGGCAGGCATTTGTCTATGAAGCAGAGCGTAAGTTTTTTGCAGTGCAGACCATTTCATTCTGCACTGCAAAAAATTAAATCCTGCAAAACAGAGCCGTGTGGATTCACAAAATTGAATAAAAATCGAGACGAATCGGATCGGAAAAATGTGAGTGGCTAAAGTTAATATTTTTTTCGGTATCGTTTTATTTGTTTGTTTTGATTATTTTGGTTGTAATATGTCCGGATTTGTTAGTATTTTGCCCGAAATTGTGAATTTTTTTCCCGGATTGGCGAAGGTCTGGGCGGTGGTTACTGCAAATAACAAATTTGGAGGGGGGGGGGGGGGGGAGTGAAATACCGCCGGCGACATATTTCGAGAAATACCGCGCGGCGACCGGCGGTGTTATTTCGGGAAATACCGCAGGAATAACACCGCCGGTCGCCGGCGGTGTTTTAACGGAGGAAAAGGTTTCTTGGCGGTATTTTTGGGAAAAATACCGCCGGAGACCGAAGCTATTTTCTAAAAAATACGGCCACGGAGAGAATTTTAGGAAATTACAGCCAATCGCCGGCAGTATTTTCCGGCAAAAATACCGCCGGAGACTGGCGATATTTTCCCAAAAAATATTGCCGTATTCCGGCGGTATTTCCGGGGAAAATACCGTAGGTACCGCCGGCGACCGGCGGTATTTTCGGAAAATTCCGGCAGGAAGACACTTTCCACGGCCGAAATGTGACAGATACGGCAAAAAATTGCAGGATAATCGCAGATCCGGGAAAAAAAATCCCCCCAAAATGGGTTTCTTTCCTGGCAAATGGTCTGCACTGTGATGCATTTGACTTTTTGTTTTTTTTTTTTTAGTGTCAGGGGTATTTTAGACTTTTCACAATAAAATATTACTGCAAATATCGAAATAGTTACTGCGAATAACATGCCCCAATTACATTTACCTTTATCGAGGTTTGTCCCAATTACCGAGTAGCCTTCCAGACACGTAAAAACTACAAAATACCTTTTAAATGTTGTTAACTGTCGAAATAGCAAATAATTAAATTAATATACGTATCCCGAATAAAAAAGATAAAAATACTATTATCAATTGTATTCTCATTTACAATAAAGTATAAGTAGATAACTGAATTGTGAATGACAATAACTCCATAATTCATAGTGTAATTTGTTACTATAAATGGGATTCAGTTATGAAAATAAAGTTGAGTTATTCACCCAAATTTATTGCAAATGGGAATCGAGTTAGTAAAAGTATTTTTTCTATATATTTTAATCTTGCTTATTAATGGTATATTGGTTTAACAATTTGCTATTTCGATAATTGTCAATGTTTTTTAATTCAATCTCGTTTCAAGAAGTGAAATTGTTCTCATCACATCTATGCGATGTTACATAATTTTCACAAACTTTAGGGATTAGTTGATAATTTTGAAAAACCTCTAGTGGTAAATGTAATTTACTCGAACAGTTAAAGATAGAAGTTCAGTTTATTCATTGCGGGTGATTATCACGTTGCAAACAAGAAGTATCACCGGTTGCTGCTATATTTGGGTCGATGCGCATATTTGCACTGTCACGGATAATATTCGTTGTTTTTAACATCATCGTGATATATCAATAGTAAAATTCAATAGATGATACACATCAGCAGCTACACTTAAATCAGAAATTAAATTTGATACGCGTATTTTAAAAAATATAATTACAGTACATCAAAAAAATATAAAAAAAGACTAAATTCAATACTCGCTTTATTAAATTATCAAACCGTCGAATACAAATTTTGCCAAGCAAAAAGTGCATTTTATTTGAGAAACTGGAAGTGTAATATTCATGATGAGTTAGGCGGCGACTTCTTGACCAAGACTAGGATGAAGCCAGTTTACAACGACTGGTATATGTAGCCGCCTTAAATCACCTGTCGCCACACCCACTGCACCTGTGCTCTGTGTCGGCAATTTTATTGCCTTTAGGCTTTAGCCAAACATCCAAACGTGGCTCTGTTCTCTTAGTACTATGGATAAAAAAAAATTTAGTTAGAGAATTTTTTTTGAGAATTTGTGTAAGAAAAAGAAAAAAAAAATGTAATGATTATGTTTTTTTTTGAATTTATGTGAGTGAGGATTTAGAGGGAATTTTTAAATTTGAATTGTGAATTTTGTAAAAATGATGTTGTTTCTTTGTGTAATATTTTTAAGAAAAAATAATACTTTTCTTGATTATGTTCGGAAAAGAACAAAGCTGCATTCATTAATTCTTTTAGACTTTTCCAACTCCAAAATTATTAATCAATGAATTGCCGAACAATGTCTAAACGGTCATAACGCATCACGAGTTAATTTAAAAGTTAGGTTCAATTTTTAATTTTATTAATTTTTGACATATTTGTGTGCAGACGGATGCTCCAGCTTCTATGGTTCTACTTTCCCGTCCCCAAGTCCTCTGAAGTCTGTGTTCTTTTCACATTTCAAATGGTGAATAGGTAAAAGCTAGAAAATACATTGGGGGTAAATTATTGATGTTCGAGGGGGATATTCATGATATTTATACAATTCAAGGATCGATTTATTAAATTTTCAAATCTCAAGGAAGTAAACGTAATTTTCCAAAATATTTTAAAAGCTAATTGCAAGACTGCAAGTCATTGTAAACTTTTATTTCTCTTCTACTTTTCAAAAATTTATGAATACTCACGAAGCTTTTGATAATAAATATAAAAATAATAATAATAATAATAGTCGTTGACGGCTAGAATTTAGATGGACTTGCGTCTGTGCGAATGTTCGTAGCTGTTTCAAGAAAAAATAATTCTAGCTTCCAAGATGCTAACGAATACCAAGATAAGGACCTATATATTACATGAGATACACGTTTTATATAGCATATTTTTTATTTATATGAATAGTACTCCCTCTGTCCTATTCAAAGAGTCCTGTTTGTATTTTGTATGAGACGGAGGAATATTTTGTATTGAGAAAAAAAAAATTTATATAAGACCGTCTAACAGTTCAACAATATACGCATCGACTTTAACATCTAGCCTATTATATATGTCATGTGCACTATTCATTATCTCAGTTACAATTCTGAATTGTGAAATATCGCGTACGTATTTGATGTATCACGTATAGTTTTGATTGTATCTGCTAATGTATAACGAATATGTTAATACAACAAGTATAACATGTAATAAAGAAAACACGAATATCAAATTTAATCTCAAATGTATTCTATATTAATGAAAAACACTTTTTTGAAAAAATACTCCTAAAATAAACATTGTTAAAAGTGTTATAAAATTACTACTAGGAGTAGTAGTATAATATCAATATAAAGCTACAAATACAAGTATATAAAATGAAGACAAGACAAAAGAAGGGAGAGCAAAATAATGGTAAGATTTTTCATTCTTTCTTTTTCATCATCTTATTTCTTCACCCAAGTCTTTATTTATAGACTAGGTAACAAGTTACAAAATTTCAAGAGTCTTATCTAATAATCTATGAACTAATGATACATAATGGGGTAGTGGAAAAACCTTAGAATAATAAGGGGTTTAGAATAGTAAAAGACATTCATAATATTCATAACACTCCCCCTTGAATGTCCATTATTAAGATAAATGCTTCGTTAAAACCTTACTAGGAAAACCCAGTGGGAAAAAACCTAGTGAAGGAAAAAGAGTACATTTTTTTAGTACAACACTGCCTCGTTAAAAAACCTTACCAGTAAAAACCCAGTGGGAAAAAAGTTGGTAAAGGAAAAAAAGTACAGTAGGTAACTCCCCCTCTTGAGCACATCACTGGTTTGATCGAACATTATAAGGATCAGTAAAATATCCAACATCTGCATAACTTGGAAGATCATACTTGTGCATTTAAAAAATAAAGACCCCATATTTATTGTTCCTTCAAACTAGAGAAATATATGTGTTCATGACTTCCAAACATATTTCAAAGCTTGTGTATAACTTGCAAGATACATTATTATTTCGATAGCTTTAAAATGTAGTACTTCTAGACCAAAAGGTTCTTCATCATTCTTATGATGACAAAATGGAGCTTTATGTATATCAAGTGATCTTACACTCATAATTGTGCTCAAAATATGTATTTGATTCATATAAAAGTGTTTCAACACTTTAGCAGTATAAGAAAATTGATAAACAGAGATGTCATTCTCTAAGTGCTCAATTTTGAAACCAAGATAAATGTTGTCTTTTCAAAATGTTTCATTTCAAACTTGTGTTTCAAACTAACAATATTTTAATCTCTTCAAGAGTTTCAATTCAACATTATACTTCAAATAATCAATAATGGTTTGATACTCTTCAGGATTTCTATACAAAATTATCAATATATATTGGAATTCGGATCTATCAATATAACATAAATATAGAGCTCTACACAATTTAATATAATAAATATCGCGATAAATTGTATCGTGCCTTCAGAGCAATTTAAATCTTTCAGAGATGTTCATTAGCCATTTTAATAGGCTTGTCATGACATCCATAAAATGCATTTTAAGATTTTCCCTTGCTGCCAGATAAAGCAAGTAACAATAATTATTGTATCCACCACATGAGATTATGCCGCCCCATAGTCAATATATTTTCTTCAGGAAAAAAAAACTTGTGCTATAAATTGTGTCAATTCATTGTGTAATTTTTCTTTTCACAAATACTCATTTTTGACTCACAAGTTACACATCTTCAGGTGTGTGAATTATTTGCTCAAAGACTTCTCTTTGAAGCATTGAATTCAATTCTACTAGAATTGAGTCTTTTCATTTCATTCATTTTTCTTGGGCAATAATTTCTATGTCGACATTTATTCATAAGCCCAGATTGACGATCCTCGTTTTCTTTCATAATGGCAACTGCCGCAGCATAAACAATTTTATCATCGACGTCGATTGTTCATAGCTAGGTTCCATATTTAGTAGTCAAACATGACACAATTGAGATCTCGTAAAAACTTTCATGAGTTAAAACTATTATAACTTGTATATATAAACAAGTTATCAAAACTCTCTCACAATGATTTAATTCACCAAACTAGCAAATTTATGTAATCAAAGTAAATTCATACCTCAAAACTGCAAAGCAATCATTAGAGATATTTCATACCGAATCATCATATAAGATTGAGTTTTCGGTAGTGGTAGGAAATCTTTCTATTCTTCATCCTGTAAGTTGAGCCTCTGGTAACCATATCGCTACCACTTCTCCTCGTTAATCAACCAATCTCAATTGGGTAGAATCTCGTGCTGATAATGTGTTATAAAATTATTACTAGGAGTAGTAGTATAATATCAATATAAAGCTAAAAATACAAGTAGATAAAATGAAGACAAGACAAAAGAAGAGAGAGCAAAATAGTGGTAAGACTTTTCATTCTTTCTTTCTCATCATCTTATTTCTTCACCTAAGTCATTATTTATAGATAGGGGTGATAACGAGCCGAGCCGAGCCGAGCTTTGACGTGTTCATTTATTGTTCATTTATTTATCGAGCTTAAAATCTTGTTCGTGTTCGTTTATTTATTAATCGAGTCGAGCCGAGCTTGTTCATGTTCGTTCTCAGCTCATGCTCATCTATTTATAAGGAATTTTCCTCCCAAATCTTCTCTCATTTCCGATGTGGGATTGGTGAAATTCACCTCAAAATTGTGAAATAAAATAAATTTGGCCTTGTGAAGATTTGAACCCTAGTTCCCTTGCTTCTCCTTTTGATATCTTATCACTACACCAAATTTATTTTCATGTTATATGTATGAATGATAAATTATATATGTATTTTATCCTTCTTAAAAATTGTTTTTTCTTATCGAGCTGTTCACAAACGTAATCGAGCCGAGCTCCCTTTTGTTCATTTATTGTTCGTTTATTAATCGAGCCTGAAATTTTGTTCGTGTTCGTTTATTAATAAATAAACAATCTCGAACCGAGCTTTTAACGAGTCGATCCCGAGCTTGTTCGTGAACGTTCGTGTTCGTTCTCAGCCATAATTATAGACTAGGTAACAAGTTACAAAATTCCAAGAGTCTTACCTAATAATCTATGAACTAATGATACATAATGGGGGTAGTGGAAAAACCTTAGAATAATAAGGGGTTTAGAATAGTAAAAAACATTCATAATATTCATAACAAAAAGTAATCAAGCCGGCCATTGGTATATTGAATTCTGAGAATAGTTCGATGGTGGAAAATTGGGTGACGTCTTGCATGTTCGAACGGGAGGAAGGGTATCGCGCGTTCACTGGTGGTAAGGGAAGGGTCTTGCCCGAGGTCATGAGTTCGATTCTTGGGAATATAAGGGTTAAAAAAATAAAAAAAAATTTAAGTCCGATCGTCCACTGGTTTGACTCTCAATATTTCAATAGTTAAATTTGATAACTGTGTTTTTTCAGTATTTATTATTTTAATATAACTACGATATATCATGTAGTAAACTTGATATATCAGAAACTAAATTCAATACACGATACTTAATCTGCTAAATTTATAAGTGCGATACGTTAGCAGGTTAACTAACTCAATACGTGATATTTCACTACATAAACTCAATACATCTGATTAATCATATGCTAGCCTATGATGTATTGACTTTCACCTACATTACACGATATTTTATTACATATCTCCCGAATACAACCTGAAAAGAAGACCTCTGCCACTAGAAAATATTCACTCCTTCCGTTTCATTAGAAGAGTCCACGTTGTAATGATATTTTTAGTATTACAAAGTGGACTCTTCTAATGGAACAGAGGGAGTAATACAGAGTACTAGAAAATACTATGCTGTTGTGCCCTTAATTTATAGCAATGCTTATTATTAACATTGTTAATGTTAACCATTCATCATCATCAGTTCAAAACCTTTCCTTACCTCTCCATTAATTCAAATGATCATTCTTAATTCTCTTTTCCCTTCATTATTTGTTAAAGAAACTCCTCATTTTCTATCTTCTCCCACATAAATTCCTTGTCCCTTCATCTCCGCCCATAATCTCCTATATAATTTCACACCTTTAGAACCAAGAATCCCAGTTATTTTTTCATAATTATTCCTCTTTTTCCACAGCCATTTCTGGGGGAAAAAAAAAAAAATTAACAATGAATCATTCTTCCAAGCTCCTATTCTCATTTGTCCTTGTGTGTTCTCTTCTTTCAGTTGTCATGTGTAGAGAACTCCATCAAATCTCCCTCTTGGAGAGGCTAAATTTGCAGGGAGAAGATGCAACAACTTGCTGGGAATCTCTGTCTGAGTTACATTCCTGCACTGGTGAAATTGTCCTGTTTTTCATCAATGGAGAGACGTTCCTCGGTCCCGGCTGCTGCGACGCCATAAGGACCATTCAGCACCATTGTTGGCCTTCCATGCTTGGCTCTGTTGGCATCAACGAGGAAGAAGGCGATGTTCTTCGCGGCTACTGTGACGCGAGTGAGGACTCAGGCTCAGCCGGTACCCCTCCATAAGCCGATCACCGGCGGAACTTCTGTTATATGCTTTGAGATTTACCATTTTCTTTTGTCTGTATTCCGGGATGTTCCTTGCAACATTTCGACCTTCTGAGTATCAGAAGAGATTATGTAACTAATAAAACAAACATATTTGGTCACTTATCTTGCATCTCATGAAAGTATAGCTTTTGTGCCACAAAATTGAATTTTCTCAATACATAATTGATCTACGAGAGAGTAACAAATCAGGGAGTTCTGTAATTTCTCATACATAACATAACCCAAAATTGTTATGGAAGTATTTCTAAAGTTTGGCCACAAAACGCCACCTTATCTATGATCAGATCATTTGTCATTTGGTTAACAAAAACATGGGCACTTGTAAAATGCCAAAACTCCGTGGAACGTTGGCCATTTCGCTACGATTTATCTGCCACGATTTTGAAAAAAGTTGATGGTTCTCTTCCTGAAGCGAGTGAAGACGATAACCACGCAAGCAAGGATCCACGGAGGAATGCGGCCGCCAGAAATGTTCAACTTGCTTGCCCAGCCCGACGGGGCCTCCTTCATGACATAAACTATCATGAGGGTTAAAAATGCAACCCCTGACAATATCTTTGTGATGGGTTTGATCAAAGAATCCTGAAAGATGAAGAAGAATCATTCAGAGTTATGAAAAGTGCAACTGCATCAAACCATATGACAACACAGAGAAAAAGAGAAATTTTGAGTGCATAAACATTAGCAAATCTAATATTCCAAGGAAGAGTTTATTAACATAGGAAAAGTATGCAAATACTAACTGTTGCAAAATAAGGAACCAGCGCGATATTCAAACACAACTAACAATGGCACCAAGTGAAACAGGTAAACTGCTAAATCCTTCTAGGCCACACTGCAGTTACAAATGTCGGGAGGACCTCAATACCTTTGAGATCCAGTAGTTAGAGAAGCAGTAGATATACAACAACTACTAAGCCTCTATTTCACTATATGAGGTCAACAATATGACTCGATGTGAGGCCTAACTCGATTACTTGAACATCGGGTCAAAGTATTCAATCAAAACTGGAAAAGCATCAGAGGTAATTGCTCTTAAATGTATTGAGTTTTTGTCCGAAACATTGAGAAATAGAAGCAAAGAGTATGTTTTTCAAGAACTGTACTTCACATTCAATCTTCCTCGTTTTCCCCTTTCCCTCCCACGGAGAAGGGCTTTTATCCCATTAACACTCTTCCTAAGTCTTTGCAATCAGAGTCCTGACACCACAATCCAGTATTTTATTGCGGACTTGTTTAGCACCAAAGAATCAAAATAAATCTTAAGCCTTTTGGAATGCTCAAATTCTAAAAATACAAGGGTTCAATTCCAGCAGTAATCTTAGTGGCACCAAACTTGAGACCTAGCATCAGAACACATACACCAAACAATTCCTGCAATACAATCTTTCTCAAAAAGTAAAGACGATCACTAGGCAATATGTAGTACTGCATCAATTCTGTACTGGCAAGGCTGAAAGCCTTTGAAGTATCGTTTGTGGTAAATGCAAAGTTAAATCAGCAAACAAACCAAATTTTCAGAAGCCCCTCAATTTTCTAGTTTACATTTGATCCCAATTCTTCCACTAATACTCATCAACTGCATTACTGAGTTGAAGTACTCAGTACCTTCTATTTCATTTTCTGTCCATCCAAATTCCTATTCTTCAGTTATTCCTTACTTTCCTAGCATAAAGATCTCTATCAGTCACAAAGCTGCATTAATTATACTGTACAACTAAACCGATCTCCCCGGATATGGTAATGTATCCGGATAGTCCAGTGGAGAACCATTGAACCTACTTTACAGCCTCTCTCAAACTTAAAAAAGGTTCAAAAAACATAGTATGTCTTGTGTTCTATAGTTCATCAAAGATGGCTACTCAACTTGATTAGTTTCATCCCTTCCCTTGTTAACCCCTCCACCAACAATCATAAGCACACACTCCTCTTATTCCAATAAATAAAAATAATAGGAATATCACCAACAAAATATTTTCTCAACAATTCAACTTTGCCCATCTCACAAGATCTAATGCATTAGCAAATGATCTTCAGCTCATTTTCTACACAATAATAAAAATGACTGCATGCTCATAAAAAATTGAACAGCCCGAGAATTAATTTGAAACTAATCAATGAAAACGAAAATTCCCCTTCAACAGATTTCACCAATATCAGCTGAATTTGATATCGTACGCAAGCCAATAATTCAGTCAAAATTCACACACAAAAACGAGATATTTCTCATAATTTCAAACTACCTTGGGTTGTCCGTCGAGGTTAATAACGGAGCCATCTTTGTAAGAAAGCAAAGATCGGCCATTTTTGGGATTAAAGCGGATCGGAGCTCCACGGCCGGACCCGGGATTAAAGGCGTACACGGATTTGAACCCGTATTTCTCCAGGATATCGCGGACCTCCAGTTGGTCTTGGTCCCAACCACCGAGGCTGACCTTGAAGACGTCGATGGGGCCTTTACCCAGCTTGTAAAGATGGACTTCCGCCTCCGGCACCTTGGTACGGACCGCCCGCGTTCTGTCCGGTGCAGCAATCGGGTCGGATAACAACGGAGTTGACTCGCCGGCGTTGGTCGGAGCTTCTTCCTCAATTTCTCCCATCCTTTTCTGGTTTCTCTTCCACGGGAAACTACGCCGGAAAAATGATTGAAGGAAAAGCGCCGGCTGAATTATTATTAGGGAGCTGAGTACGGTGGCGGTGGGAGCCACTTGAGGCCAGTTGGCTTAAGTATGACGTGGCAAGAGAGAGCCCTTAATCGAATTTAAAATGTGTTTAATAATAGGATTGTTCTATTAAAATGTGGCAGCCTATTTGTGTAACCGAAAACTTGTATTTGATGCGTATAATATTTCAACCAACTCGCTTAAAGAAAAAAACATTCCAATAAATTGTATCATGCATGTATTGAGATAAGAATATATCACAATTATGAGTTTAGTTATTGAAATATTGTGTGTCGAATTTAGATTCTGATGTATCTTGGTTATGAATTTAGTTGTTGAATTACCAAATTTTACACGGCAAAGCATCTGAAAATCAAACACGAGACTTTCTCCGTAAACAATTTCGTCCTTGTGTTTGCATGAGGTAAAATGGGACAAAGTGGTTATTTTTAAAACAAAAAGAAAAAAAAAAACTTCTAGAATGAATAATTCATGGGGAAAAAATAATTAACCTTTAAATTTACCTCTCAAGTTCTCACAAAGTTACCATTACACTTAGGTTTGTAAATTTACCGTTATCCATTGCCTATATATAAATATATCAACAATTAGTGTTTGATTTATCAATAAAAAATAAATAAAAATCATGAAACTTTTTTTTTAAAATTTTTTTTAAATTGGACATCCAGAAAGCTAGTAGCTAGTAATTTTCCAAACTCTCCAAAGTAAGTAATATTTTCCAAACCTTAAGAGTAAATGTACCCATTATTCAACGTGGAGATCTGAGGTTTTTTTTTCTTTTTTTGCCTATTTTGAAATTTGGTGGTTTTGTTGATTGTTAAAACTTATATTTTAATTGTCTATTTGTACACAAAGCCGCACTTACTTTTAATTTGATGATAATGGAGTTTTGGAGTTCGACACAAAGTCTCATAATTTTATCTCTTCACATCGAAAGAGTTTTCCACGTAAGAATTGTGTATGTTATTTCATGGTTAGTTTTATGATTTTTGGTTTGGTTCATTTTTTTTTTTTTAAGTTGTTGGTATCTAAAAGTTAAGCACTACTTCGAGTAAGCAGACAATTTGTTAGAATGTGTTAGTAACGTTTACTTTTACTTTGGCGATAATACAATTTTGGAGTTGAACAGAAAATCTCATGATTTTATTAATTTTGCATTGAACGAATTTTTCACGTAAGGATCATGGGTGTTATTCCATGAGTTGTTTTACACCTTTAGATTGTTGATATTTAATTTTAATTAACGTCTCTAACACATTCTAACACATCGAGGAGATTTATGTTATGAGTTTTAGTCGATGAATGAAATATCCAGCTGAATTTAATTGGGTCAATGAATCTATAAACTAGTAAGAATTCAAAACGTTTCTCAATATTTCAATAAATTCAAAAGCTTAGTATTTGAATAGACGTCTTTTCATTAATTTTCTAAATTAAGATTTTATAACACAAATTTCTTAGTAATATATAGCTGTAATAGTATCTACAACATTGTCCCAATTTATTCAGTACATTATGGTGACTAAGAACCATCTGTCATCTTTACCGGTAATATATTTCTATATATAAATAAGTAACTGAAAATGAATAATATTAATTATTTAGATATTCTTAATTTTGCCATATTATATGAATAATAAATACAATATAATCGCATTAATATTGATTCATTTGATATGCTTAATTATACGAATGTTAGTCCGATGAATCTCAGCTGTAAGAGTATTAACTAAATTAATGACATTTAAGTATCATTCCACAAGCAAAAAAAATAAATCACTATAAATAGGATATCAAGGGGGGAGAAATTTGTATACAACAATGGAGCCTTCCAAATACCATATGCTTCTATTGCTCTTTCTTGTGCCTTTGTTTTTGTATGCTAATCCATCCCATTATGGTGCAATGGCATTTCCAAATACAAATGTAAAAGCTGCAATTCAAGTCTCAAGGAGGCTTGCTCTTTCAAAAGCATTTGTTTTTGAAAGTGAAACCAAAGATGGTGGCTATCATCTTTTCCGGCTTGTTCCTACGGGGCCGGATGCACAACATTCACCAGATTCTCCCAATGCTTTTGATGAAGATAGACTAATTCCTTCAGGGCCGGATCCGCAAAAATCACCGGATCCTCCCACTACTTTTCATGAAATGAGATTAGTTTCTTCTGGGCCGAATCCATTACAACCACAAGATACTCCAACAAGGTTCAAGTCTAACAACTATGGGCGTTCTCTCAATGCTTTTCATGAAGATAGACTAATTCCTTCAGGGCCTGATCCACAAAAATCGCCGGATCCTCCCACTATTTTTCATGAAATGAGATTAGTTCCTTCTGGACCGGATCCATTACAACCACCAGATACTCTAACAAGGTTCCAGTCCAACAACTATGAGCGTTCTCTCAATGCTTTTCATGAGGATAGATTAATTCCTTCAGGCCCAAATCCACAAAAATCACCAGATCCTCCCTTTGCTTTTCATGAAATGAGATTAGTTCCTTTTGGGCCGGATACATTACAACCACTAGATACTCCAACAAGGTTTCAGTCCGACAACTACGAGCGTTCTCTCAATGCTTTTCATGAAGATAGACTAATTCCTTCAGGTCCAAATCCACAAAAATCGCCGGATCCTTCCATTGCTTCTCATGAAATGAGATTAGTTCCTTCTGGGTCGTATTCACTACAACCATCAGATACTCCAACAAAGTTCCAGTCTTACGGCTATGAACGATCACCCCCGAGATTATAAATTTTACTATGGATCTTTGCTTTAAGAATACATTTTACTCTAGTGAATTTTCATGTTTGAATACAATATATGAACACTTGTGATGGTCGTATTCTCATATTCTAATATATATTTAATTTCTCGACTTTATTTGGCAACAAAATTCTCGGTCAGTACGTATTACATGTTTGTATTTGTTTGTTGTTCAATTAGTCTGTCATATGGGTTTAAAATATATTTTTTTAAAAAAAGAAAAAAGTCAATCATATGAGATTCATGCACTTGATATTTACAAACATATATATTTTACAAATAAGAATGTTAAATTATGAATATCCTATCAAGTTTGTTTAAATTACTAAGTAAATAAATATATAAAAAAAAAGTAATGAAAATTCTTTTGAAAATTTTCCAAATTAACTGGCCAACTGCCTATCTAATTAGTCAAGGTTAGTTTGATAATTTTATCAAAGAATAGGCACAATTGATAGTTTAAAGAAAGTAACGGTTACTGCTTTACAATTTTTTTTTGTTTTATTTTTTTGATATGGGTCCTATTAGGGCCCCCCATATTGCGCTGACAATTTTTTTGTGGTATCATTTCAATTTTTATGAATGTCTCCGAAGGGACTTAACTATTCCTTTACTTCTTTGAAAATCGAATTTGAGTCCACCATAATACCAATTTGTTCACCTTTACAAATTAAGTAAAAAATTGAAGTTCTATTTATCTATAAATATATTATTTCAAATCAATACAAATAGGAATTCATCGTTATGTTGACTAATGAACTTTTAAAATTTAATCCCGTCATTAAATAATATCATTTTATATTTTTAATTAACTGTCTAAATTAAATATTTCCTCTCCTTTTAATTGTTGGTATTTAATTTTAATTAACTTTTCTAGCACATTCTAACAAGTTGAAGAGATTTTTATTGCATGTTTTAGATGATGAAAGAAAGATTGTATGTAATGAATTAAATTGGGTGCATGAATTTACAAAGTAGTAAGAATTCAAAACGTTTCTCAATATTTCATTAAATTCAAAAGCATTGAATTTGAATAGACGTCTTTCCATTAATTTTCTAAATTAAGATTTTATAACATAATTTTCTTAGTAATTCATAGCTGTAATAGTATCTACAATATTGTCCCAATTAATTCAGTATATTATGGTGACTAAAAATTAGGGGTGTCAAACGGGCGGGTTGGGCTGGTATTAAATGGGTGTTAAGTTAATGGATAATGGGTACCCCTTATCCACTCAATTAATGGTTTTAACTCAAATGGGTAATGAGTAGCTATGGGTACCCATAATACCCATTATACAAAAATGTAAGGCTTATTTAATAGTTTATTAATAAAAAAAATTTTAAATTTTTTTTAATTTCATTTTAATTTTTTTTAAAGTGAATTTTAATTCTTTGAATATATTCTAAAATTTGAAATATTAAATTTTATATACTTTTATATTTATTTATGTAATTTTTTTGTCGAAACACAATTTTTAATTTTTTATATTTATATAAACCCGTGCATGCCCCAACACCGAAACTGGGCCCGAGCCGAAACTGGTCCCGGGCTGAAACTGGGCCCGCCCCGAAATCGGTCAAAAACTGGGCCCGAACTGGCCCGGCCCGGCCCGAACCCAAACCAGGCCCTAAACCCGAACGAATTTTGAATTAGTATTTGATGTGCATAAAATTGAAATCACCATTGGGCCTAGCCCAATTAATTAAAACAAAGGAACAGTAAAAGACAAAGAAGCCCAGATCCATGTTCAGATCGGAAAAATCATACAAACCAAGTCGTCATAATTATAGATCAAATATGAAAGTTTAAGCTCGGTCTTAAATGCTTAATAAGCTCGTAAAAGCTTAGGTCGGAAAAGTTTATATATTAACTTAAGAACCTTAGATCGGTAAAACTCAGCTCGGAAAAGTTGGAAAAGTGTAATTCTACTCAAGAAGGCCAGGTCGGTAAAAGCTTAATAAAGTTAAGATCGGTCAAATGGTAAAACTCATTTAGATCGGTAACTCACGCTAAGGTTAGGTCGGTGAAACCGACCTGAAATAAAGATACTATTGTAAGATATCATGGTAGGGCCTTTATTTTAGTACATGCAGAGCAATAATGACAATGGGGCCCAAGTTAAAGCCAGTTTTCCGGGAACGGCAAAAACCATCATTGCAAAAAGAGGAAGTGGGAGCGTATGTCTTCATGACCCAACGGAACCATCAAGAATAAGCTTATAAATACTCAGGCACAAGCCTCATTCAAGTAAGTTCCAATAAATAATTTCTGGCAATTCTCACTAGCATTTCTTAAGCTATTCTCTCATTTACAATTTCTCTGAACACTCTTGTTCTATATTGCTTATCTCTTTCATATTACTGACTTGATCGTCGGAGCCTATACAGGGGGGAAAGCCCCGCTCCTTTTCTGAATTAATCATCAATTGGTGAACGGAGCAGTGCAAAATCATCAAGCCTCATCATCTTGGCCGAGCTCAGCAACCCAGATCACTCCATCATTTTCAATTTTGTTCATTCCCTTCACAGCACAACTTCATACAAATTGGGCTACTGTTCATCACAAAAGTTTATTGGGCCGCGAAGAAGCATCACTTCAACAGAGTAATTTTCGCGTCACATCAACTGGCGCCGTCTGTGGGGATCGTTTGATCAAATTATTTCATCAAATTTTCCTCATTTAAATAAATTTGTTGAAACCATGACGTAAACTCGCTCAGGAAAGGGTGCTTCTTCTTCTGATGACACCACCAACGGACTCATCGTTACCACCGCCCTGGTTCTTCCTACCGTTGCAACCACCAGTTCTAATCCTCCAACTGATCCACCAACTACTACCACCCTTGTTGAAACCCTCACCTCTGAACAGGAACAGGCAGAAAAAGATAGGTTCTTCCGTTTATTTCCAGAACTATTTCACTTAATAAACCATGTTGCTCCTATCATCTTTACTCTTAATACAGAACCTCCCATTACAACCACCACCGCAGATGCAGTTAACACAGAACACCCCTATGGTTTACACTGGTCCCCAACCGTTCCCCCACCCAGGGCTGTCATCAACCCTGTGTCCAACCCCTCTTGCTGCTTTAATGTCTAGTTTTCCCCTACAATCTACTACTATATGTCCTCCACAACCTGGGAGAGTTAATTTTTTTTCAGAAATCGGTCATATTACTAATCCTCCTAACCTTTCTGTGGCACCACCTGTTTATACCACTGTAGCCCATACTCAGGCTAATCCTACTTTTCCGGGTCCCTTTATGGCCCCCAATGCTCAGTTCAATAATGGTTCTTTTATGTCAGGCCTGCCCTTTCCCACTTTAGGACAACAAATGAGTCAATTGAATCAACCTGGCCATGGCCTACAAATCGGCCAAATGAATCAACCCTGTTATTACCCCGGATACACCACTACATCCAACCCTGCAATGTTTCAGCATTATGGTTTAGGCAATAACCGAGCCCTGCAGCCGCCCTTAGAAAATATTCCCTTACTTAATCCAAATTATTATCCCGGGCCCGGCCTAGGAAACTATTACCTCGACCTGGGGGGACACCCCTTGGGTCAGCCCGGATATCCCCAGATCGGCCTATCCGGATCTGGATATGCTCAGATCGGACGAACTGCCCCCACGTCTCGCGTGTCTCATCCTTTTGGATGGGAGATTCAAATGGCACAATTTCCCCCTGGATACAGAGGCCTAGGTAAGGTTGACAAGTATGACGGTACCACCGACCCCACGGCTCACTGGATGCAGTGCATGAGCGTCATGGATGCTGCCAACCTGTCCGACGCTAACCGATGCATGACATTCCATCTGACACTTAAAGGTCAGGCCATAAATTGGTATTGTACTCTGCCCCGAAATTCTATTCATTCGTTAGATCAGTTTGGTGACCTATTTTTAGCCAATTTCATGGGTAATAAGATATTGTCTAAACCAATTTCACATTTAATGAACATAACGCAAAAAATGGGAGAGGGATTACAAGCTTACATAGATCGGTTCAATGTAGAATCTAGGCAATGTAACGAAAAAGATGATAGGATAATGATGGGATCATTCATTAATGGGCTACGGTCAGGACCTTTAGCTACCGAGTTGGCCATCCGACCCCCACATTCTTATTTTGAAATGATGGTTACTGCTGTTAATTTTGCTGTTGTTGAAGATGCTACAGCTATAAAACAGGAAAGAGAAAGAAGTTTTTCCGATTTATATGGTAAGAGGAAAGCTTATTCCCCAATTCTTTCATCAGGAGGAAGTAAGAAATTAAATTTTGCAAATACTACTAACCCTATCCCAAAAACCGGGGTAAGTGTAAACGCTGTGCAGGTAGCCGAGCCATTCTCAGTCCCCCGAGCTGACATATATGCTGCCGTTCAGAATCAAGGGCTGCTGCCCCCAGCTCGACCCATGACGGGTCCCACAGATCGGCTCAATCCGGGCAGGTATTGTAATTACCATAAAAATATTGGTCACAATACTAATGACTGTCGTGATTTAGCTGCAGAAATAGCTAAATTAATTCAAGCTGGGAAACTACCACAATATACACAAGTGGCACCTCTGCCTAAACCGGTGGCTTCAGCAACCCGTGAACGACCTAACGGATGCTACTGATGTGGGGAGACCGGTCATTTTGCCCGCGAATGTCCCCAATCCGACTCCCGAGCCCCGAATGCTGGGGGTAGCACCGACCTGAATATAGCAGGGATTGTAAACACCATAGCAGGAGGACCGACCCAAGGCGACTCTAACCGCCAAAGGAAACAGGTATACCGACAAAGGAACACTATTCTAGGTAAGCGTAAATCAGATACCATGACACCAGGAATTACTTTCGATGACACAGATACATTTCTGCCTTTCAATTGTGACGATCCACTAGTGATCGATTGCTACATTTCAAATTACCAAGTACGTAGGACATTGTTAGACACGGGTAGTTCTAGCAATATAATTACAACCAAGGCACTGGCTGGTTGTCAATTACATAAGGCACAGTTAAGTCCAGTTCGGACACCATTGATTGGCTTCGGCAATCACCATGTTATACCTGTGGGACATTTGAGTATTCCCGTCACGTTACTGGCTGGACAGCTAAAACGTACGGAAACCATAGACTTCGTGGTCATCGATGAGCCATCACCATACAATGTATACCTGGGACGGCCTGGATTAAATCAGTTCCAGGCCATAGCTTCTACTGTACACATGCTTTTAAAGTTCCCCACCATAGGTGGGGTAGCTTCTATTCGTTGTGATGTCTTGCAGGCAAAGCAGTGTTACATGGCTTCCTTGAAGGAACCGACCCCCGTAGATCTGAAATCAGAAATTACCTCTACAGTCAGGCCGACCTCCGTTAACATTACCGATCTAATAGGTGGCTCGGACCTGTCCATTGAAGCAGGGGCCGAGGTAAGAATTATTCCCCTCGCGGCCGATCCAAACAAGGTAATAAAAATTGGGGCTGATTTGCCCCCTCAATTACAAAATGATTTGCTTAACCTTTTGCGTGAATTTGCGGAAGTTTTTGCTTGGGGACCAGAGGATATGCCTGGCATTTCTCGAAATATCATTGAACACAGGTTATCCATTGATCCCAATCATAGGCCGATCCGACAACGAAAGCGTAACCTTGGGGGAGAACGTAGTAGATACGTGGAAATCGAAATAAACGTCCTGCTGGAAGTACGTATCATCCGAGAAGTGGATTATCCATAATGGTTGGCTAACCCAGTGTTGGTTTCCAAACCGGATGGTTCATGGCGCATGTGCATAGATTTCACCGACTTAAATAAAGCATGCCCCAAAGACTGGTTCCCATTGCCTTTGATCGATATGTTGGTTGACGCTATAGCTGGATTTCGCTTCCTTAACTTCTTAGACGCATATAAGGGATATCATCAAATCTTCATGGCCAAGGAAGATGAAGAAAAAACGTCTTTTATTACAGACAAAGGTACATATTGCTTCATAACCATGCCTTTCGGTTTAAAGAATGCTGGAGCTACTTTTCAACGTTTGGTGAATAAAATTTTCAAAAAACAGTTAGGTCGTAATATGGAAGCCTATATTGATGATTTACTTGTAAAAAGTAAAAACGAATCTGCTTATTTATCTGATTTACGTGAAACCCTTGAAACACTAGCCCAATATAAATTAAGGTTAAATCCAAAAAAATGCGTTTTTGGGGCCACTTCAGGAAAGTTCTTAGGATACATGGTTTCTGAGGGAGGTATCTCGGTTAATCCTAAGAAAGTAGAAGCTGTATTGAAAATGCACCCACCTAGGACAATTCGGGAAGTACAACAATTAACGGGTAGATTAGCAGCTTTGAATAGATTTTTAGCCCGGTCAGCAGAACGAGCATTACCATTTTTTAACATCTTAAAGAAAACTGATAAATTTTTGTGGACCCCGGAATGTCAAACTGCTTTTGAACAATTAAAAACTTATTTAGCTTCTTTACCATCTTTGACTATGCCTATTCATGGAGATCAATTGTACATGTATATAGCTACTACCAAATCTGTCATTAGCTCGGTTTTGCTCCGAGAAGATAACCGGGTCCAGAGACCCATCTATTTTGTTAGTAAAGTTTTGCAGGCAGCAGAGAAAAATTATTCCAGCCTAGAAAAGCTAGTCCTGGCTCTAGTTCACTCCACACGGCGTCTTCGGCCTTATTTTAACTCGCATGGAGTCACCGTTTATACCGACGCACCCCTCAAAGCCATCTTACAAAGAGCAGGAGTTTCAGGTCGACTCACCAAATGGGCCATTGAATTAGGAGAGTATGACATCACCTTTGCCCCGCGTACAGCAGTCAAAGGACAGGTGCTAGCAGATTTCATAGCTGAAGGAGTACCAGATCAACAGGAGAGCATATCAAGTCCGTCAGAAAGAACCGATCTACTTTTAACAATAGCAGAAGGTGATAATGCGTGGACTCTCTACGTGGATGGTGCCTCAAGCCAATCCGGATCAGGAGCAGGGATCGTTCTCACCAGCCCAGGAGGAGAAATTCACACTTACGCTCTACGATTCTGCTTCACAGCCACAAATAATGAAGCTGAATACGAAGCCATGATAGCCGGCCTGAAGTTAGCTCGGAAATTTGGGGTTAAAAATCTAAAAATTTGTTCAGATTCTCAGCTCGTGGTTAAACAAATTTTGGGGGAGTATAAGGCTAAGGACCGACAAATGGAGGAGTATTTAACATTGGCGCAACAGCAACTAAAATTTTTTCAAAAATGGGCTATAGAGCGGGTCCCACGAAGCAAAAATACAAATGCCGATGCTTTGTCCAAATTGGCTTCTTCGGTTTTTTCTCACCTGACTAAAACCGTCCTAGTAGAAGAAGTACATACCAGGAGTACAGCTGAACCAATAATCTTGTCTATAAGAGAAGGACAGGATTGGAGATTTCCTATATGGCAATACCTACAAGATGGCACTTTACCAGAATCCCGGAAGGAAGCACAACGAATACAAAGGAAGGCTGAACACTATCAGATAATCGGGGAGGACTTGTATAAAAAGGGTTTCTTGATGCCTTTACTAAAATGTGTGGGATCGGGAGAAGCGGAGGCCATGCTGAAGGAAGTACACGAAGGAGATTGCGGGTCTCACATTGGGGCTCGGAATTTGGCCAAGAAAATAATTGGGGCTGGGTTTTATTGGCCTCGGTTATTCCAAGAAGCAGTGGAGTATGTTCAAAGGTGTTCCAATTGCCAACACAATGCAACAATTCATAAGTTGCCGGCCTCCAGTTTTACAGGGATAATTGCTCCATGGCCTTTCGCAGAATGGGGGATAGATCTCATGGGACCGTTTCCTAAGGTCGGTTCATGCCATTATCTTGTTGTGGCCATAGATTATTTCACAAAGTGGGTGGAAGCTGAGGCACTGACAAATATTACAGGGCGAACCGTAGCTCGGTTTCTTTGGAGGCAAGTCATCTGTCGTTTTGGTGTGCCCAGATCGGTTATTTCGGACAATGGGACTCAGTTCGAATCTAAGGAATTCACAGCCTTGTGTTCAAAACTTGGTATTACCCAGCGTTTCGCATCGGTAGCTCATCCTCCAGCAAATGGACAAGTAGAACTCACAAACCGAACTTTGTTACACGGACTGAAATCCAGACTAGAAGATAAAGGAAAAAATTGGGTAGAACAGCTGCCCCATGTGCTTTGGTGCCACCGGACTACGCCCAAATCGGCCACAGGGAAGACCCCCTTCGAGCTAGCCTTTGGGGTCAACGCTGTCATCCCCCCAGAAATACAAAGTGGAGCCCCGCGAGTTATGCACTTCGAGAGGGATCAAAACCAGAAAAACTTGGAGCTCAGCCTGGATCTGATAGAAGAAGTTCGGGACTCGGCCTATGTACATCAACTAAATTACAAAAATTTGGTTCGGCAACAGTATGATGCTCGGGTCAAACATCGAGCCTTTGTACCAGGAGACTTAGTCTTGCGAAACCGATCTATCAGCAAACCACAAGAACAAGGCAAGTTATTCTCTAATTGGGAAGGGCCTTATCGGATAATCGAAGCCCGACCTACCGGAAGTTATATTTTAGAAGACTTGCAAGGACGATTGATTCCACGAACTTGGAATGCAGCACACTTGAGAAAATATTATCAGTAAAGCAGTTCGAGTTAAAGATAAAAAAGGTCAAATTTGAAGGAAACAGAAAAGATCCTTTTCATTTGATAATCAAGCTCGGTTACAAAGACGATCTGAAAAATACAAAAAATCTTCGAAAGGGACCAGAATCAGAAAAAATTCTACAAAGTATAAAGCCAAGTACATCACTGCAACTGCATCTAGGCATGCTACCTACATTCCTCACACAGCTGGAAGAAAGGGCAAGCCCGATCTAAGGGAAGGCCGATCTCAGGAAGGAGGAGCTTGAGAAGAGGCTTCATCTGCTATCTCCTGGGGGTCGGCCACAGGATCCTCATCGACCTTTTCTGGAATCGGAACACCGATGTCTCGGCATTCTTGCTTAATTTCCTCTACTAAGTCAAAAGGATCACGTCCCTCCGGAAGCAAAGAAGACTGGGCTATGGAGTCTTCTGGAGCACCTTCTGCCGATCTGGAGCCTTTTAGCTCATCCCAGCATATAGTATACCCACACTGGATTAGCTCGAAAAAATGCCGGTTCATTAACTCCAGCAGTGTCCCTTCCTTAAAAAAGTTTCAGCTCGGCCTGACGAGATGCTTCAGCCTCTTCCGAACTGACCATTGCTGCAGCCTTCTTTGTAGCCTCTTCTGCAGTTTTCTTAGCCTCTTCGGCAGCTTTCTCCAGGGCAGTTTTTTCCTTTCCCCAGGAAGACTTTTCTTCTTTCAGGGCCTTCATCTCTGCTTCCAGGCCCTGGATCTTGGTCACCAGTTGGCTGGACTTCGTGCTCAGGTCTTGGTTTTGCTGCATTAGCTCGGTTTTTTCAACTTCAAGACCTGAAATCTTGCTTTTCTCGAGCCCCAGCTGAAACTCCAATTCCTCCACGGCCTTGTTCGGATTCTTCAACCTCTCCAGTTCATAGCTTTGGGCTAGGACATCCAAAGCTGTCGTTCTTCTGTTTGTGGCCGCATAATTAAACAAGACCTGCAAAAATCCGAGACCAGGGTATTATGAAAGTGATGTCCCAGGTAACCTTTTTATTTCAGGAAAAATTTCTAACTATGTTTCGAAAAATCACCTTTTTTATATGTGCGGCTATAAGGGTCTCCTGTTCCACCGCTTCATTCAAGTGATCCCGGAGCTTCTCGCTAGCTCGGATAATCTCCTCGAAAGATTGAGAAGACTCGGCCGCCACTTCCTGAAATGGCATAAGATCTTCTGGTGGTGGCTCTGACAAATCGACCTGGTGAATAGGCCGAGCTAGGGAGAACGGTCTCGCCTTTTGATCTCTTAGCACAATGACCCTTTCTTTGGTCACTGGGTCTGCGGGACCCAACAGGTCATCAGGACTAGGCAGCTCGGCTCCAGTAGGGGGGCCCGATAGAACTTACGGGGCTTTGGCAGCCTTAGCTTGCCTGGATTTCTTCCGGGCTCGGCTTTTCTTTTTTGTGACCCGGGTCATCAATGCCGAGCTGGGTGGATCGGCAACCTCTACCTCATCTGTGAGATCGATTTCGGCCGATCTTTTTGAAGATCCTGAAGCTGCAGCCGGTTTGTTGGTTTTTTTCTTCCTTCCGAACCCGCCGAGACTACCTGAAAACAAGCAACATGCAAAAATCAAAATTACCGAGCTATGAAGAAAGAGGATATCATAAATAAAAAGTTTAAGGGACAGGTATTTACTTTCTCCTTTCACACCAGGGGCTTGGCTCAGCCCGGCCCAAACCAGAAGACCCTCTGAAGGGGACCTAGCCGAGTATTTAACCGTACAGGTATAATTTCTTAAAATTTTATAATCTGACTGCACTATAGGGTTAGATACATCTCGGGTTTGATCAGCCGGGAGTATCACTTGAGACCAACGACAAGGTAAGTTTGCTTCATTGGCCTTTACCATAACATATCTAGCCCTCCAATTTTTATTAGTATCCGGGGAGTCAGTCAGAAGGATAGGGCTATTCCTATGTTTTTGAAAAGTTACCCACCCCTGGCCATAAGGATACGAGCGGGCAGTGTAAAATTGAAAAAACAAATCTATCGAAGGTCGGAGTCCAGCCCCAACACATACGCACACAAATCCTATCAAAAACCTAAAAGCATTAGGTACTAACTGACTCAGCCCGATATGCAAAAAATCCATCATCTCATTTAAAAAATCGGGAACAGGGAACCTTAGCCCAAACTTCAAGTGATACTCATAAACACCGACCCAGTTCTCATCAATGCTATTTATCCTTTCTACGGAGGTCGGTAAACGAATCTGAATATTTGGGCTTATATGATTGTCTGACCTAATTTTCTCTAAATCTGACTTAGTTATTTCCGAAGCTATATCTTGAGGTTTAAACTCGTGGGTGACGGCCGAATCTACATAAAGCGGTACCAAAATAATGCATAAATAACAAATAAAATTTTATGTATAATCTGGCAAAAACTTAAAAGAATCAAGCAGGGAGAGAACGCACTCACCTGCAGCCGGAACCTGATGCGACGCTCCGGTGCCGGAACTCTTTTCTGAAGCCATTGTAGACAGACGAACAGGGAAAGAAAGACGCCGACGGGACGATGGTGACGACAAAGCTGCAATACGAACGAGATCGACGGATTGAAAAGATAACACTCTCGGATTCCGGCAAAGTTCGAAGACTCCGGCTGTCGGAAGGAAAGTAAAGAATTTGTTTTCTTTCTCTTTTGTTCTTTCAGGAAAGCAATTTAGCAAATGGTGGCAATTGATGGTTGTTCTCACAATTTTTATAATGGAAGCCTTGGAGAAATCGAAGAAACATGGGCAGACCAAAAGCTGAGTTCATTAATGACACTTCGGGAACATCAATGACCTTGGAAGTTGTATCGGTTGCTGCAATAAACGTAAAGGGGTGTCCAGATTAATCCGCCTCTTTGAAATCCCGATCTAGGGTAACGCAAAAGGTACGCCTTTATGATTGCTTTTATTTGTTCAAAAACTGTTCAAATTCTTTAGATCGGTACTACAATTATTACCTATACATCGGAAGATACTGTATTTTATAGGTCGGTTACCATATTTCCCGTTTTTATCAGTCAATAAGCTATGAATTATAGGTCGGACAAACACTGGATGAATGCCTAAGTCACAAATAAAGTATGGATGCTGATTAGTTCGGAAAATTAGCTCAGGTTAATATTTAGAAATTCATGATGTCCTTTATGGTATGTCTTAGCTCGGGAAATCCAAGGAGTATTAAGTTTTAGATCGGTAAAACCTAATACTGGGGGGGCTTGTTGATGTGCATAAAATTGAAATCCCCATTGGGCCTAGCCCAATTAATTAAAACAAAGGAACAGTAAAAGACAAAGAAGCCCAGATCCATATTCAGATCAGAAAAATCATACAAACCAAGTCGTCATAATTATAGATCAAATATGAAAGTTTAAGCTCGGTCTTAAATGCTTAATAAGCTCGTAAAAGCTTAGGTCGGAAAAGTTTATATATTAACTTAAGAACCTTAGATCGGTAAAACTCAGCTCGGAAAAGTTGGAAAAGTGTAATTCTACTCAAGAAGGCCAGGTCGGTAAAAGCTTAATAAAGTTAAGATCGGTCAAATGGTAAAACTCATTTAGATCGGTAACTCACGCTTTCACCGACCTGAAATAAAGATACTATTGTAAGATATCATGGTAGGGCCTTTATTTTAGTACATGCAGAGCAATAATGACAATGGGGCCCAAGTTAAAGCCAGTTTTCCGGGAACGGCAAAAACCATCATTGCAAAAAGAGGAAGTGGGAGCGTATGTCTTCATGACCCAACGGAACTATCAAGAATAAGCTTATAAATACTCAGGCACAAGCCTCATTCAAGTAAGTTCCAATAAGTAATTTCTGGCAATTCTCACTAGCATTTCTTAAGCTATTCTCTCATTTACAATTTCTCTGAACACTCTTGTTCTATATTGCTTATCTCTTTCATATTACTGACTTGATCGTCGGAGCCTATACAGGGGGGAAAGCCCCGCTCCTTTTCTGAATTAATCATCAATTGGTGAACGGAGCAGTGCAAAATCATCAAGCCTCATCATCTTGGCCGAGTTCAGCAACCCAGATCACTCCATCATTTTCAATTTTGTTCATTCCCTTCACAGCACAACTTCATACAAATTGGGCTATTGTTCATCACAAAAGTTTATTGGGCCGCGAAGAAGCATCACTTCAACAGAGTAATTTTCGCGTCACATCAGTATTATAAGTATGTAATTTAAAAATATTATAAAAAAATAAATGGAAAAAAAACGTAAAGTAATTGTAGGACACGAAAAATAAAGAAAAAGAAAAAATAAGTTTGAAGAAAAAAATAAAATGGGCACACTAAAGTATGTGAGTTGTTGGTTTTTTTTTTTTTTTTTTTTTACTTTTAAGGGTAATTTTGGATGAGTATTTTTGATACCCATGATGGGCGGGTTTTGGGGTACCCAATGGGCTACCCTAAATCCGCCCATTACATATTTAACCCAAGCCCACCCGGCCAATTATTTTTTAAAGTGGATTTTATTGAGTTAATACCCAATGGGTTTGGGCGGTTTTTGGGTTAGTGGGTTTTTTTGTCACCCCTACTAAGAACCATCTGTCAGCTTTACCGGTAATATATATATATATATATATATATATAAAAGTAACTGAAAATGAATAATATTAATTATTTAGATATTCTTAATTAATCCATGGCCAAATTATATGTATAGAAAAATACAATATAATTGCATTAATATTGATTCATTTGATATTCTAAATTATACGAATACAGACATTCATTCTAGTCCCAGGAATCTAACCTGTAAGAATATCAAGTAAATTAATGAGCATTAAAGTATTATTGCACAAGCAAGAAAAAAGTATCACTATAAATAGGGTATCAAGGGGGAAGAAATTTGTATACAACAATGGAGAGTTCCAAATACCATATGCTTCTATTTCTCTTTCTTTTGCCTTTATTTTTGTATGCTAGGCCATCCCATTATGGTGCAATAGCATTTCCAAATACAAATGTAAAAGCTGCAATTCAAGTCTCAAGGAGGCTTGCTCTTTCAAAAGCATTTGTTTTTGAAAGTGAAACTAAAGATGGTGGCTATCATCTTTTCCGGCCTGTTCCTACGGGGCCGGATGCACAACATTCACCAGATTCTCCCAATGTTTTTGATGAAGATAGACTAATTCCTTCAGGGCCGGATCCACAAAAATCGCCGGATCCTCCCACTACTTTTCATGAAATGAGATTAGTTCCTTCTGGGCCGGATCCATTACAACCACCAGATACTCCAACAAGGTTCCAGTCCAACAACTTCGGGTGTTCTCTCAATGCTTTTCATGACGATAGACTAATTCCTTCAGGGCCGGATCCACAAAAATCACCAGATCCTCCAACTACCTTTCATGAAATGAGATTAGTTCCTTCTGAGCCGGATCCATTACAATCACCAGATACTCTAACAAGGTTCCGGTCCAACAACTACGGGCATTCTCTCAATGCTTTTCATGAAGATAGACTAATTGCTTCAGGCCCAAATCCACAAAAATCACCGGATCCTCCCACTGCTATTCATGAAATAAGAAAAGTTCCTTCTGGGCCGAATCCATTACAACCACCAAATACTCCAACAAGGTTCCAGTCCAACAGTTATGAGCGTTCTCTCAATGCTTTTCATGAAGATAGACTAATTCCTTCAGGCCCAAATCTACAACAATCCCCGGATCCTCCCATTGCTTTTCATGAAATGAGAAAAGTTCCTTCTGGGCCGAATCCACTACAACCACCAGATACTTCAACAAAGTTCCAGTCCTACAGCTATCAGCGAGCACCCCCGAGATTATAAATTTTAATATGGATCTTTGCTTTAAGAATACATTTTACTCTAGTGAATTTTCATATTTTGAATCAATATATGAATACTTGTGACGGTCGTATTCTCATATTCTAATTTATATTTAAATTTCTCGATTTTCTTTGGCAACAAAATTTATCAGTCAGTACGTATTAAATGTTTGTATTTGTTTGTTATTCAATTAGTCAGTACCATGCGTTCAAAAAAAAAAGGTCAATCACATGAGATTCATGCACTTGATATTTACAAACATATATATTTCACAAATAAGAATGGCAAATTATTAATATCCTATCAAGTTTGTTTAAATTACTAAGTGAATGAATAAATAAATAAATAAATAAAGTAATTAAAATTCTTATGAAAATTTTCCAAATTAACTGGCCAACTCTCTATCTAATTAGTCAAGGGTTAGTTTGATAATTTTATCAAAAATAGGCACAATTGATAGTTTAAATAAAGTAACAGATACTGCTTTACATTTTTTTTTTTTGGGTATCATTTTAATTTGGGCAAATGACAAATATACCCTTGTTGTTTAATTTGTTAGGTGTGACTGTTACCTCCTTATGATTATAAAATACCATGTTACCTCCCTGGACTTTTGGACTAATGTGACATTAGACAGTAAAGGCACAAGTTAACGGCGCGTGACATAAACGACTTAGAAAATGGAGTGTTTGCGAAAGTTTCAGCCTATTATTCCCAAATTAACCCCAACAAATCAATAGCAGGGATCAAGCTAGTGTTGGCGGTGGCCAGTGGGCTTCGACGGCACCAACTTATCAGAGGGTTGAGGGCTTCACAAACCAATTCTGGGAGCGTATAAATGATCAGACAGCGACGACAGAAAAGTTTCCAGCGAAGGCGGAGACTGGTCGAAGGGAAAATTATCCGATGATTGACGTTCAACGGTGATTGAGACACTGGACTACAAGCGGGGACGATGAGATTTTTCTGTTCAGTAACGTGCACCCTTATTTCGAAAATGGGGCACTAAGGCAATTGAGAAGGAAGCATTCATATATGTAGATTTGGGTGAAAAAGTATCCGGAATTTTTTGGGGAAGTGTTTTTAATTATTTATTTATTTAAATTTTCTCTCATAATTTACCATTAAAAAGGGGGTATATTAGGCATTTCCTACCAACACAATTAATTAGAGCATTCTCTGTTAAAGTGACACTTTAGTCCAAAAGGTTAGAGAGACAACATGGTATTTTACCAACACAATTAATTAGAGCATTCTCTATTAAAGTGACACTTTAGTCCAAAAGGTTAGAGAGACAACATGGTATTTTAAAACCAAAATGGAGTAACTGTCTCATCAATTAAACCATGAGGGGGTATTTGTCATTTGCCTTTTCAATTTGAGTCCACCGTAATACCAATTTGTTCATCTTTACAAATAAAGTAAAAAATTGAAGTTCTATTTATCTACCAACACACACACACACACACACACACACACACATATATATTTATATATATATATATAATTCTTAAGGGATCAAGTATGAATCAACTTAAATTTGGGGTTTATAATAAGTAAGTGTTATATATAGGCAAATCATTACTAAAAAAAAAAAATGTAGTTGAGCAATTTTCCTATTGTTTCAAATCAATACAAATAGGAATTCATCGTTACGTTGACTGATGAACTTTTAAAATTTAATTCGGTCATTAAATAATAATATCACTAAAATAAATTTTTTATTATGCTAGCAAAATTTATCTTTTGTCGAATATGTAAAAAAATAAAAGATTAGGGGTTTATTTGCTAATAAAAGTAAAATAATTGAAAGATAAGACAAATGAAAAGGAAATTGGACAATTTTGCCCTCAAAAATTAGTTTCCGTTAGGGAGTTAAAGGCTGCCCCTGACGAAATGACCTTTTTTTGCACGTCTTTTAAAGTTGTGTGACTAAAAATTGACTTTTGAAAGTTTCGTGATCATTTTTGCATTTCTACAACGTTGCATGATAAATTATACACTTCACTCTATTTTTAATTAACCGTCTAAATTAAATATTTCATCTCCTTTAAATTGTTGGTATTTAATTTTAGTTAACGTTTCTAGCACTTCTAACAAGTTGAAGAGATTTTTATTGCATGTTTTAGATGATGAAAGAAAGATTCTATGTAATGAATTAAATTGGGTGAATGAATCTAAACACTAGTAAGGATTCAAAACGTTTCTCAATATTTCATTAAATTCAAAAACATTGAATTTGAATAGACGTATTTTCATTAATTTTCTAAATTAAGATTTTATAACACAATTTTCTTAGTAATATATGGCTGTAATAGTATCTACAACATTGCCCTAATCAATTCAGTACATTATGGTGACTAAGAACCATCTGTCATCTTTACCGGTGATATATTTCTATATATATAAATAAGTAACTGAAAATGAATAATATTAATTATTTCGATATTCTGAATTAATCCATTTCCCAAGTATATGAATAATATAATAAATAGAATATAATCGCATTAATATTAATATTGATCCATTTGATATTCTTAATTATATGAATGCAGACATTCATTCTAGTCCAATGAATCTAAGCTGTAAGAGTATCGAGTAAATTAATGACATTAAAGTATCATTGCACAAGAAGAAAAAAAAAAAATCACCTATAAATAGGATATCAAGGGGGAAGAAATTTGTATACAACAATGGAGCCTTCCAAATACCATATGCTTCTATTGCTCTTTCTTTTGCCTTTGTTTTTGTATGCTACTCTATCCCATTATGGTGCAATGGCAATTTCACATACAAATGTAAAAGCTGCAATCCAAGTCTCAAGGAGGCTTACTCTTTCAAAAGCATTTGTTTTTGAAAGTGAAACCAAAGATAATGGCTATCATCTTTTCCGCCCTGTTCCCACGGGGCCGGATTCACAACATTCACCAGATTCTCCCAATACTTTTCATGAAAATAGAAATGTTCCTTCAGGGCCGGATTCAGAACAATCACCTGATTCTCCTCCCATTATTTTTCATGTGATGAGAAAAGTTCCTTCTGGGCCGGATCCATTACAACCACCAGATACTCCAACAAGGTTCCAGTCCAACAACTATGAGCGTTCTCTCAATACTTTCATGATGATAGACTAATTCCTTCAGGGCCGGATCCACAAAAATCGACGGATCCTCCCACTACTTTTCATGAAATGAGATTAGTTCCTTCTGGGCCGGATCCATTAGAACCACCAGATACTCCAACAAGTTTCCAGGCCAACAACTATGAGCGTTCTCTCAATGCTTTTCATGAAGATAGACTAATTCCTTCAGGCCCAAATCCACAAAAATCGCCAGATCCTCCCACTGCTTTTCATGACATGAGAAAAGCTACTTCTGGACCGTATCCACTACAACCATCAGATACTTCAACGAAGTTCTAGTCCTACAGCTACCAGCGATCACCCCCCAAGATTATAAATTTTAATATGGATTTTGCTTTAAGAATACATTTTACTATAGTGAATTTTCATATTTTGAATCAATATATGAACACTTGTGATGGTCGTAACCTTATATTCTAATTTATATTTAAATTTCTCGACATTCTTTGGCAACAAAATTTTCGGTCAGTACGTATTAAATGTTTGTATTTGTTTGTTATTCAATTAGCCAGCACATGGGTTCATAAAAAAATTAAAAAAAAATAGTCAATCATATGAGATTCACGCACTTGATATTTATAAACATATATATTTCACAAATAAGAATGGTAAATTATTAATATCCTATAAAGTTTTTTTATATTACTAAGTGAATTTTTAAAAAAAAAGTAAATAAAATTCTTATGAAATTTGTCCAAATTAACTGACCAACTCTCTATCTAATTAGTCAAGAGTTAGTTTGATAATTTTATCAAACCATTAGGATCAATTAAAAGTTTAAAGAAAGTAACGGCTACTGCTTTACAATTTCTGTTTGTTTGTTTTTGTTTATTTTCTATAAGAAGCTAATTTGGGCCCAGCTTGTTACATTAACGATTCTTTTCTTGTATCATTCCAATTTTATAGATGTCCCCGAAAGGACTTGACAATTCCTTTACTTCTCCGACAATTTGCTTCCACCATAATACCAATTTGTTCAGTTTTACAAATTCAGTAAAGATTTGAGGCTTTATATATATATGGAAAATTTATGTTGCTTCGTAACAGTTTTATTTCTTTCATTTTAATTTTTTAAAAACTTTTCTGTTAATTAGTAACAAAAGGGAGCAAAGAATATCATATCCCTTGACTGGAAGGGAAAAATAAGTCAATACCTAAAAACTTAAAAGTAAGTGAATATTAAAAATTGTTGAAACCTATACTTCTCGGCCAAGGTTTTGTGAACTCGTCCACCAAGTATCCTGCAACTGAGACTAACTCCCGAGTGTCACTCCGATGCCGAAGTTAGCCAACTGCATATAATAGTAAGCAGACCTGTTCTACATTAAATCAGTTCTGTTCATCAGATGTGTGGGAGGGGTATTTATAGGCTGAGGTGTAAATGCGTTCCTTCTTCAGACTTCAGACTAGTGAGAATTATCTCTTTGAACTCGGCCATAGTTCAACATAAATATTCCCTCTCAACCAATCGGAACTCGGTTGATATTGAATAGAAAGATTCCCTTCCAGCTAGCGTTGATCATTTCCTCAATCTTCGTGCCCAGCCACCCCTCCATTTGCTATCAAATATAATCGCCACCTGTTTTTTTCAACAAGGTTATTTTAGAAACTCATTAGGGCCATTAGGGCCTTATACCACGACTAGGCTTTCATTAGCCCAATAAATCTACAGAGCTTGATGGTACCTGAGCGGGGCATTTAAATCCTTATCCAACAAAAATAATTATTGCTTTATTAAATTAAAAAAATACAAATATATATATATATATATAATTTCATTGTTCTTCCTGTTTATTCTTGTGTACAAATATATATATATATATAATTTTATTGTTCTTCCTGTTTATTCTTGTGTTTTTTTTTTAATTTAATAAAGCAATTTACTTTTGTGTGTGGGGGTGAGAGGAGAGAGAATAAGGCACTCATTAATATATATATTTCATGATATTTTGATGATGTCGGATTGTGTTATTGTTTAGGAAAAATATTGATTGAAGGAGTATTAAAAATGGCTATAATTTTACTTCATTTTTGAGAAGGGCTGTAAATTATTTACTAAAATATAAAAAATTAATTATTTTGTAGTATATATAAATGTAAGTACTCGAAATTCATTCAAATCTAAATAATACTCGTAATAAATAGAAAAAAAAAATACTTCTTTACTAAATTATACCATACAAGTTTCTGTGTAAAATAATTTAAGGGATATGTTAAGCTCCAATTTGTTTTAGGCAATATAAATCTATACTAATATCATCAATGGCCTTTTTTTTCTATTAGAATTTAAGTTTTGAAATTAAAAGATCCCATTTTTCAATTAATTTGGAGCTTGAATATAATGTTTCTCAATATTTCTCCATTCTAGTCAAGATATCTTTCAATCACTTTGGTTGCTGGATCCAACCTCACAATTCATAGAAGGAAAATTTTAATTAATAAATGAATGAATTCTTTGACCGACTGTCGTCTCATCCATATATTGTAACACACTAAATAATTTCGAAGTTTACTCATTAATTATTATATGTCCAATTAGGAAAACAAAAAAAATAACGTTCTACCAATAATGTAAGAATATCTAACAAATTAATGAAAAATCAATATGGTAATGAACACATTCAAACAATTAATTAATTAGGATTAAAGTATTTTTAACTGAAAGAAAATATGACAGCTTTGAATTTACCATTGCACTTGACCAAAAAATATATATATAAATAGGACTCGAATGCAAGGCAAAATTTTGTACAACAACCATGGAGCCTTCCAAATCCCATTTGCTTCTTTCACTCTTTCTGTTGCCTTTGTTTTTGTACGCTATTCCATCCCATGCCTCTCATCTCAGCTCAGGTCTGTTCTTACATACCCTAATCCAAAACAATCATCGGATTCTCCGAAAAAACATCCATCGTCCATTTTTCAGCAACTGAGTTTGAGTTTGAAACGCTACAAACTTTTGGGTTTGAGCACTTATCCTCCTTCTGGTCCAAATCCGCAAGAGCCGCCGATCAAACCATGGTTAAAGTTGAATAATGCTCATGAGTTGAGAAAAGTTCCCGATGGGCCCGATCAGTTGCAGCCACCAAATACTCCAACCAAGCCATTCAACTATTTGAATACTGTTCATGGATTGTGGAGAGTTCCTCATGGTCTATATCCAAAACCTCCCGGCCCAGATTCAAATTCTCCAATAGAGCCATTTAGCGAGTTGAATCATGTTCATGATTTGAGGCTAGTTCCCCATGGTTCAGATCCAATCATTTCTGGCCCAGGTTCCTATGAGCATAACGAGTTGAATAATGTTCATGATTTGAGACCAGTTTCCCATGGATCAGATCCAATCATTTCTGGCCCAGGTTCTTATGAGTATAGCGAGTTGAATAATGTTCATAATTTGAGGCTAGTTCCCCATGGCCCCGATCCAATCATTTCTGGCCCAGGTTCATATGAGCATAGCGAGTTGAATAATGTTCATGATTTGAAACTAGTTCCCCATGGCCCAGATCCAATCATTTATGGCCCAGGTTCCTATGAGCATGGCGCATTGAATAATGTTCATGACTTGAGGCTAGTTCCCCATGGCCCAGATCCAATAATTTCTGGCCCAGGTTCCTATGAGCATAGCGAGTTGAATAATATTCATGAATTGAGACTAGTTCCCCATGGTCCAGATCCAATAATTTCTGGCCCAGGTTCCTCTGAGCATGGCGAGTTGAATAATATTCATGAATTGAGACTAGTTCCCCATGGTCCAGATCCAATCATTTCTGGCCCAGGTTCCTATGAGGATGGTGAGTTGAATAATATTCATGATTTGAGACTAGTTCCTCATGGCCCAGATCCAATAATTTCTGGCACAAGTTACTATGAGCATAGCGATTCGAATAATATTCATGACTTGAAACCAGTTACTCATGGCCCAGATCCAATACCTTCCGGCCAAGATTCCTATGAGCATTCGCCTCCTAGATTTAGATATTAATACATTTCATTTCTTTAAAAGTATATTTTGTTGGGATGAGAATGCATATTTGAATTATTATATGAATGGTTGGTTGAGATAATCATTGAATCTCTTGCGTTATAATTTACTTACTCTCATTTATGTCACTTGTTTCATTGGCAATTCAATTGAATATTTCAACAACAAATTTTAGAGCATTCAACTTATAAATAATCAAAATCTATGGGGAAAAAATTAACACAACTATTTATTTTAAAAGCGTGAATAAGTCAAATTCAGAACATTATTACATGGTTTATGAACCAATAGCAATTTGAAATTACAAAGACCACTAATATATATGAGTAAATTATATTTACCCTTAATATTTTTGTGAATTATTATTACTTCACTAGTACAGAAATGGTTAAAGGAGGCGCCCCTTTGGAGGCGGCTGTTTATAAGGAGGCGCCCCTTTGGAGGCGGCTGTATAAACACCCGCCTCCAAAGGGGCCTGAAAAGCTTTTGGAGGCGGGTGCAACATGCACCCGCGTCCAATAATTAATTATTGGAGGCGGGTGGATGTTGCACCCGCCTCGAAAGATAATTGGAGGCGGGTGCAACATGCACCCGCATCCAATAGTTAACTATTGGAGGCGGGTGGATGTTGCACCCGCCTCCAAGACAATTGGAGGCGGGTGCAACATGCACCCGCATCCATAGCATTGTCTTTGGAGGGGCATCGCCTCCAATAATAATTATTGGACGCGGGTGCATGTTGCACCCGCCTCCAATTCTCGTTTGAGGTGAGAAACAGCTTTGCACCCGCCTCCAATATCGTGTTTATTGGAGGCGGGTGCATTTTCCCAAATTTTAATCATATTGTTTTGAAAATTCTCTTTGTTTTGGGCTGTTGAAAGTTGAAAATAATTTATTAGGATATTTTGAGAATTGAAAATAATTTTGAAAAAAGGAGATAAATTTTTAGATAATAAAAACTGCAAGTTTTAGAAGAAAATATATAATATATATTTTCGATTTTAACTTCATATACATGAGTATATGTAGCCTAGTGGTAAATTTAATGTGCAAGAGTCAAGTGACTCCGTCGGTGCGAGTTCGATTCCTATCGAAACATAAATTAAAGAATGAAAAATTAAATTTTTATTGGGAGAATATTGGAGGCGGGTGTAACGGACACCCGCCTCCAATAACAATGAATGGAGGCGGGTTTAACATGCACCCGCCTCCAATGACCCCTCACAGGGGAGGCGGGTGCGGGCACCTCCTTTTGGAGGCGCCCGCACTGGAGGCGGGTGCACACAGCGTGCACCCGCCTCCTAATGCCCTTAGGACCCGCCTCCCCTAAGGCATTTTGGTGTAGTGCTTCTTACATTTGAAAAGGTAACCGTTTTTATAGAACGAAAAGAGTACAACAATGAAATTTGAAAAACTCTCAATGTTGTATATAGCCGGCTCTTATGTCAAATTAAATTAAAATTTTGCCCATTTAATACACACGTGAAATGCAAACTTGATCCATTCAATTATACTTAACGCCAATATATAATTGACAGAAAAGCCACAAATACCTTGATTTAATAGTTTAGGGGTAATTGGATAAGAAACATATATGAGTGGGTAAATAAGGGGGAGTGCACCCTAACCCTATCCCGATATTGGAGATCTAAAGTTGAATAACTTCTCAATCAAAAGTGTACTAGTATAACAACAATTAAACATTTTATCATACGAATCGAGATCATTTTTATGTGTAGATTATGCTTTTGACAATTACTATATTGACATTTAGATAGTATAAAAATACAAAGGGCAAAAGACAGATACCTCCCCTATGGTTTTACCTAAAGACAAGTACCACCCTTGTAGTTTTAAAAGATCCAATTATCCCCCTAAAGTTTGGATTAGCTTGGCAAACTAACATAGAATGGGATTTTTAACGAAAAAACTCCACCAGCAATTTGTGGCTTCTGAAAAGAATACATTATTCTAAATGTTCTTGAATTTCACTGCTTCCCTCTAGCACAAATTGTCATGAAAATGTTGGTTTCAGAACGAAATAATCTAAAACGAGTTTCGTCAGGACCCAAAAAAGCTTCAATTCTTCGTCGGGACCATAACTTTGGTTGGATGAAAGAGATGTGAGCAAAGGTGGGAAAGGTCGCTACAATTTGATATTTTCTTCAATGTTAGTAAAAGTTACGTCTGAACTGAAGTGCTAAATATGAAGAGAGGCAAAGACACAAAAGCTACAACAAATTCATGAAAAATTTGTATCCAAAAATTAATCCAAAAATCTGCCACAAAGCATTAGCTGATAAATTTTAACTCCAATTTGTGGAAGGAGTCACTTAGGGTATTGTCAACAAAAAAACTAGTTTGATAAAAGAAAAGCTAGTTTTCAAGCTTCTAAACTCGGATAAAACAGAGGAAGCAACTTTCTCTAATAGCCGACAAAAATGAAACCCAAGAAACGTAAACCATATTTCATATTGCTCACTGAAGTTATGAGTATTGAATATTGTGTTGAATGATGCTCTATTTCTTCTTTCTTCTTAATACTTGTTACTTTTTTGCAATCAATAGTTGTATTCATGGTCTCTGTTTTACATAGATCATCTCTTTATTGAATATTTTCAATTTACTGCATGTTTTATGTCTTCCCATATAGTTTCTAAACAATGACTTTCTCATAAAGCTAGTGATTCTGTTGAAACTTCAAAAATATTGGAGGCCGGTGATAACTAGCTGTATTTGCAACAAACGTTCGTGGATAGAAGATGGGGTATGCCGTTGATGCAATTTCGAGACCAAATATTGATGCAATTTCGAAGCATCCCTCAATTTTGGGTCAATTTAGCCAACCAACAAGTTGCGGGAAGTGGCTATGAAACTTTTCTAAATTAATTTCATGAACCAGAGAATCAGGTAGTGTAAATTGATCACAATCTCCAATTTGATCAACATCCATCGCCCCATTTACTTTAATTTGGCAATTTTGATGAAGTGATTGTTTTTGCCAAGTTTGAAGAAGTATTTTCCGATCTTGATTTTGACTTTGCCGTCGACCCGGCATCAGTTACGATGGGTGTTTATGAAGCAGACATGAAGTTAGAATAATTTGATGATTTCAGAGATGCTTACTTTCATTTAAGGCATTAGAATTTAATCTGCTGTTAAAATTTCTAATTTCTGCTAATTATCCAAGCTAATCCAAATTTTAGGGGAGTAATTAGACCTTTTAAAATCACAAGGGTGGTACTTGTCTTTAGGTAAAACCATAGGGGAGATATCTGTCTTTTCCCCAAATAATAATATTCATAACAACAAAATCACGATTATAATACGGAGTAATATGTGCTTTATGAAAATTTAGGGTCTTTGCCAAAAATAACTAAAAACCATGAGACCAATTTCAATAACGTTTTCTTCATTAGTTAGATTTGAGTCAGAAAAATTCTACCTATATATGTGCTTTAATTAAGGTGTAGAATCATGATCGATAAACTCGAATTGTAAATCCTACCAAAAAGTGTTTTGAAAAAATGGTGAAATACAATTTCACCCCTGTGGTTTCATGTTTTGGACAGTTTCCCCCTTATGCTTTCAAAACTGACAGTTCCCCCCTCATGGTTTTGGACTGAAGTGTCCACTTAACGGAAAATGCCTTCTCTAACGGTGTTAAAAAAAATGACTAAAATTACCCCTGGTAAAAAAAACTTTAAAAAAAATGAAAGGAGGAAGAAGACGATGGCACTGTTCATCGTCTTCTTCCTTCTTCCTTTACTCTTTTTTTTTTTTTTTTTTTTTTTCCTAAACCTAAAGCACTCCCGCAACTGATATGAAACCCATTTTGTTGGGTTCCATATCAGTTGCGGGATTCTGCAACTGAAATGAAACCCATTAAACCCATTTGATGGGTTCCATTTCAGTTGCGGGAGCCTCCCGCAGCTGAAATGAAACCCATCAAATGGGTTCCATTTCTGTTGCGGGAGCCTCCCGCAACCAGTCCAGTTCTTTTTTTTTTTTTTTTTTTTAGTTGGGGGTATTTTGGGAACAAAATTAATGACATCATCAATTTGTTTACCCCCACTCTCGTCTTGAGCGCGTTCGCTTCACGCGCCGTTAGAGAAGGCATTTTCCGTTAAGTGGACACTTCAGTCCAAAACCATGAGGGGGGAACTGTCAGTTTTGAAAGCATAAGGGGGAAACTGTCCAAAACATGAAACCACAGGGGGAAATTGTATTTCACCCTTGAAAAAATTATAATTTATTAGTCATTTAAAATAAATTATTCATCATTAAATATATGTAGATGTTGATAACATTTAAATACTTCATAATTATATATTTTTCTCAAATTTATCGTATATAATTTTATTAATATTTAAATTACTTTTGTGTACCCGGAAGTAATTTAGTCCAATTATTTTATTTTTGGTTAAAAGTCAATAATTTTTACACTAAACTAAATTAATTACTCATATAATGATAGATCTCAATTTTTCTAGTACATATAAATATTATAATTTAGATAAATTTCAATATAATCATTAACTATGAAATCATCATCCTTACTGTTTTGAAAACTCACCTGTTCTTTCCGTTTTGGTTTTGGTTTTAATAGTAAATTTAATATATTATAATTAGTTTTTATCATTTCCAATACAATTTATTACTATTCAATTATACCTTTTTACATTTCTCATACACTTTTTACACTATAAAATTATTTTTCAAAAACATGTTATCAAAACCGTTTTCAAAACAATAAAAAAGAACAGGCTTAGACACTCCTCGAACGAAAAATGCATGTCCGTTGCACTACTGTCATAGGAACCACTGAATTTTTCTTGCGTGTCTTTTCTATTATGTATCAAACTACTTCAATGCAGAAACTACCTCCTCACTTTCTGATAATGGATTTGTCGTACATACGATGAGTGTCCCTGGAGTTATTTTTAATTTTCAATATAGTATAGATAATTTCATAGTTACCTTAAGTTCAATAACATAAACCTAAATTAACAAATATAACGAAAACTACCAAATCTCTAGAAACAAAAGTATGGAAACATACATAGTTACATAGCAAATCGTTGATTGCCTCATACATAGTTACATAGCAAATCGTTGATTGCCTCAAAAACAAGAAGTTACCCCTTGATTAAAAGATTTTTTTCCGTCAAATTGTCCTTTATTTTAATGTATAATTTGCACAATCAATTATCACAAAAAATAAGTGTTAATTGATTTTAACACGACTTGGTCCACAATACAAGAACCTATATATGTATATATATATAGAGGACTAAAATCTAGAGAAGACAAAATTAAAAAGAGAGTTCCAACTTGTAAATCAGTATGGCTCACACAAAAGAAAGTCTTCTTCTTCTGTCTCTTTGCTTCCTTCTTGCCGGCCATTATTGTGTGGTAATGGCTTCTCAAACTGATTTGAAGTTCAAGAGACTTGCTTTGACAATCCCAGATTTTGGGGGTAGTTTTGGCGGTCTCAAGAGACTTGTTCCGTCGGGGCCGAACGCGCAAGAATCTCCTGATTCTCCACCTTTCGGTGATGCCAAAAGACTTGTTCCGTCGGGGCCAAACGCGCAACAATCTCCTGATTCTCCACCTTTCGGCGATGCCAAAAGACTTGTTCCGTCGGGGCCGAACGCGCAACAATCTCCTGATTCTCCACCTTTCGGCGATGCCAAAAGACTTGTTCCGTCGGGCCCGAACGCGCAAGAATCTCCTGATGCTCCGTCTTTCGGCGATGTCAAAAGACTTGTTCCGTCGGGGCCAAATGCACAAGAATCTCTGGATACTCTGACTTTAGGCGATATCAAAAGAGTTGTTCCATCGGGGCCGAATGCCCAAGAATCTCCAGATTCTCCTGCAAAGCCTGAAAGTTTGAAAGCTATCAATGGTTTGGAGCAATCACCTCCAGGATTCTGAACTTTCTTTAATGTCCTCAAGGTATTTGTAATAGCTCAAAGGAATTGATGAGATAATAAAAATAAAATAGGCAGGGGATTGAATTTTATTAATGTTCACTACTTTTATAATGGAATTCACTGAACTTTCATGTTTGGATTTTGCTGCTGTTTTCAATATACCTTCTCCTTTAGTATACATTAATTAATAATGAGTTTGTCCAGTCTGCCCCGTTTCTTCGTAATGATCCAAAAACCATAATATAACTCAAATAGTAACACGTTTAAAAGTACTTGCCATAGATCTTGGTTTGAAAAGTGTTTTTGTCAAGATTTAGGTTCAAGTAATATTAATATCAAAATTTGTGCATCTTAAAACAAATTCTCCACAGTACTATGCAAATTCATGTTAGTACTTCAAATAGGGGCGGAGTCGGAATGACTCGCATTCTTGAAATGAGAAAAGTTGGGCAAATTCTTCTAATGCTTTTCATGAAATGAGAAAAGTTTCTTCTGAACCGGACGCATTACAACTATCAGATATTCCCACAAGGTTCCAGTTCAATAACTACGAGCATTCTCCTAATACTTTTAATGAAGGTAGAAAATTTCCTACAGCTCAGATCCAAAAAAGTTACTGAATTCTCCCAATACTTTTCATGAAATGAAAAAAGTTCTGTATGATCCAATCAACTACAAACCCCAAATACTTCAACAAGAATATTCCAGTCAAACAGCTACGAACAATCACCTCAAAGATTACAGATTTTAATATGTATCTTTGCTTTAAAAATACATTTTACTTTATTGAATTTTCGTATTTTAAATCAATATATGAACACTATGGTCGTCAAATCTTGTGTTATAATTGTCGCATTCTTATTTATATTAAAATTTCTCGACTTTGTTTCGCAACAAAATTTCTAGGTCAGTTCATATTACATGTTTGTTGTTCAATTTCTCTTAAAAACTGCATGTATTCCAGACTTCCAGTTAAAAAATATGAAGTGGCAAAAAAAAAAAAAAAAAAAAAAAAGGTTAGAAAAACAAAAAATAAGTACTTTAGCTATTTTCCTATTATATATTTCAAATTAATACCAACACGAACTCATCATTATGTTCACCAATGAATTTTTAAAATCTAATTCGATCATTAAATCATATAATTGTATATTTTTAATTAATCGTCTAAATTAAATATTTCCCTTTTGTATATCCAATCTTAACATGTTTCGATTTTATTAATTTAGCAGTTGGGTAGAAAAACCCTAGCCGTCTTCTCTCTACCGCTCTTTTATTTTCCTTTCTCCCCATCCTCCATTATGGAGGATGGGGGAGCTCCTTTCTCCCCCTTCTAATAAATCTCTCCTTGTTGAGAGTTTTTTTGTCTTTCCTAGTTGAGAGTTTTCTGTTCCTTTTTTTAAGAGAGTTTTGTCCGCTCTATTTTTGGAGTTGTGTTCTTCACTTATTTTTGAAGTCTTTAACTTCAGATTTGTGGGATGAAGACGGTGGTTGGCGTCGTCAGTTGTTTGTCATATATCCCTTCTGTCATGGGTCAATTTTGGAGATATATCAGAACTCAGTAATAGTCATGTGCCACCGGTCAAATAATCTGCTCAGCTATATGAAATTTTGCAGCTCTTTACTTAGCTATAGGCTAGATTTGCAGCTTGTAGATTTGATTTTTTAAGTATTTATTTTGTTTCAAATATATATATATATATATATATATATTTCCCTTGTGTAGATTTGTTAAAAGAGGAAGAGAAATTAACAAAGGCATTCAGGAGGGAAGCATAAGGTAAGTTGCTTCGTAACTTTTTAATTTCTTTCATTTTTTTACAACTTTGCTCTTCCTATCCTAGGATTTTTTCCCCCAATATTTACATTGGGACCAAAAATTATCAAAATAGACAAATTTTTTTTTCATTCCCAAAATATAGAAAACGAAGTTGGGAGATTCGTTTTCAACTTCGTTTCCTTCAAAAATACCAAAAAAAAAATCTTGAAGAAAACGAATTCAGGCTTCTGAAAACGATTCCTTTTTTTTTTTTATTAATTTCAAATTAGTTTTTTCCTTTTTTGTTTTTTTATTAATTTCATTAATTCAAAAGAACTCCCGTAATTCGTTTTTGAGTTGTTATGAAAAAAATGTAAAATATAATTATATAACTGAAATTTTAATTTGTAATTTAATAAAATTTTAGAGGAAGTAATTTACAGCATTTTTTGAAATGGTGGTCAATTACCTTTATCTTCTTTATTCTCTCCATTTTCTATATCAAAGGCAGGCGAGATAGCGCGGCCTAATCCCACTAGTATTTCCTATGCAAGCTCATTTGAACTAAAAACAATTAAAAATGGAAACATCAATATCAGTCTAATGTTATTTCTTTTCGAGAGAAACGAATTTATGAGTTTTGTTTTTAACGGAATTAATTATTTTTAAAACATAAATGCATGACTAAATTTTCAAAGATAAATAAATTCCCCAAATTCATTTATACGGAGATTTTATATATTTCAAAAAATGCCGTAAATTACTTCCTCTAAAATTTTATTGAATTACAAATTAAAATTTCAGTTATATAATTATGTTTTGCCTTTTTTTTTATAACAACTCAAAAACGATTTACAAGGGTTCGTTTCGAAAACCCTAAAATTTATTTTTCATTAAATAATATTTATTCTTTTTAAATGAATAAAAACTTAGAAACATGTTGGTGAACCGTTTTCAATGAAAATAATTAAATTCGTTTAAATATAATTATTTTTATTTATTTTAAAAATAATTTTAGTAAAATTCATTTCTTAATGAAATTAATAAAAAACAAAAAAGAAAAAAATTAATTATAGAATTCGTTTCTTAATGAAATTAATAAAAAACAAAAAAGAAATGGAATTCATATGCAAAATTCGTTTTCTAGAATTTTTTTTTTTTTTTTTGGTTAGTTTGAAGAAAACGAAATTGGGGTATTCATTTTCAGATGAAAACTAATTTCTCAACTTCTTTTTTTATATTTTGGAAATTTTTTTTTTTTTGATTATTTTTATATTTATATGTGGTCAAAATGAATATTTAGATAAAAAAAATCTCCTATCCTATGTAGGGTGGCAGAGCTGAACTGCTTGGACCGAAATGCCCTTTTCATCACAAATGAACAGTAATTCTAGTCTCTATCACTGTGTGTTTTTCGGGGGGCAGAGCTGTGATTCCGACCTTTTTTAATGGGCAAATTTGTCATTTGAGGGGCAAAGTTGTCATTTTGATGTGCTTTGTGGGGCCTTTCTTATCACGAATATTCACGTCTCTTCTTCATCATCCTCTCTCCCACTGAACGCTGACTCTTCTTTCTCTCACTCTGCATCTGCCATCAAAGAAAAATGGCTACAAAAACTTTTCCTCTCTACGGAAATTAGACGAATAAAACTTCTTCAATGTTCATTCTCTTCCTCTGAATTTCACTCCAATACCCAATTCATCTTCGCCGTCGACGGGAACAGAGGCAGAGAAATGAGTAACGGCAGAGCAGGGAACTTGGGAACAAAGGGACGCTTGGATAAGGAAGGGAGCAGATAAGGAAAAGGAAGAAGGCGGCGACGCTTCTCCTCTCTACTCTCGAGTTTTCTTCTTTCTTCCTTCACTCCCTCTCAACGTCTTGAAAAAAAAAAAAAAAAAAAAATCCTCGGCGGCAACTTAGAGCATAGTAGCTGAAATTGTTGAGCAGGTACTGCCTCTCCTCATCTCACTTACTGTTTATCTCATCTATCGAACATAGAAGACTCAAATTTTCCCCTTTTGTTGAGAGTTTTTTTTTTAATTTGTGGCTCCTGCTCCAGAAACAAAGAAACAAAAAGATTCATCTTCAACTTCAACTTCAACATCGATCGAGGAATTTTTAGAAGCTGAAGCCACAGTCATTGGAGTATAGTAGCACAGGAAAACCCTTCGGCGGCGACACGGTCATCGAAGCATAGTTGCCGAAATTGTTGAACAGGTACTGCCTCTCCTCATCTCGCTTACTGAGTTAATTTTGTAGCAGGACTGAAAAAGATTATATCATTGAAAAAATGATTTAATTTGTCTGGTTCTCAGATTTTTTGCTTTTATCCACCAATTTGTCTCCTTTTAGAGCATCTCCAACCATGGATGCCATTTTTAGCATAAATGCCAAAAAATTGGCATTTAAAATGGCATCAACCATGGTGAGAGATCAATGGTTGATGCCATTTTTAATGTCATTTATGAATATTATTATTTTAATACTTTTGTTAACTTTTATGCATTTAAATAAATGTCCTTAAATATTTATTGTTAATACTACCATTTTAAGAATAAAATTTCTTTATAATTTTATTCTTCGCTTGTCATAAAATGTAAAAAATAATTGTACAAAACAATAAAATTACAGAATAAAATAATAATTCAATTCAATAACTATTTAACAAAACATAAGAAAATTTGTAAAAAACACAATAATATTGGAAATACATCGCACTACATTAAAAACAACAATCACAATACGAACAGTGCATAAATAAAAATAAAAACTTCAATAATAGGCATTAGAATACTTTTCCCACAAGTGTTCAATCAGTGCGTTACGAAGGGCAATGTAGGCATTTTTATCTCTTATTTCCCTAAACCGGTTTCGATAGTTTTGGAAACGTTCGTTGTCATCCTCCACCATATCAAGTTCAATCTCAGGTTGGGAAATCGGTCCGGTAATAACCCGCATAGATAGGTCACGCTCATCCTCAGTTATCATATTGTGCATGATAATGCAAGCTGACATTACATCTCGTAACACTTCTTTATCCCAATATCGTACTGGATTTCCAACGATATGAAAACGTGCTTGTAAAACGCCAAAAGCACGCTCCACATCTTTTCTACATGCCTCTTGCATTTTGGTAAAATATTGCATCTTTGGTGTATGCGGGTTGTGAATAGACTGGACAATGGTTGACCATTTTGGATATATGCCATCAGCTAGATAATAACCCATATTATATTCTTTTCCTTGAATTGTGTAATGAACGGGAGGAGAAATACCTTGTTCAAGATTGGAAAACAAATTGGAAGAATCGAGGACATTAACGTCATTGTTAGCGCCCGACATACCAAAATTAGCATGCCAAAACCACAGATCGTAATCCGCTACAGTTTCAAGAATAATTGTTGGTGCTCCGCTACGACCCGAATACTGCCTGGCCCATCCCGTTGGACAATTTTTCCATTTCCAATGCATACAATCCAAACTGCCCAACATCCTGGGAAAATCGCGTTGCTAACCAATATACAAAAGTCTAGCTTGCATTAGGTTATCTTAGATAGGTACCTGAAAAATTTTCAACAATGGCCCTGCAAAACCTTTTAGCACATTCAAGTAAAGTCGACTCTTCGATTTTAAGATATTCACCGAAGGCATCCGCTCCTTTCGAATAGGCCAAAACTCGAATAGCCGCTGTGCATTTTTACAAAGTTGAAAGTCCAAACTTACCCGTTGCATCCCTTCCTTGTTGGAAGTAGATGTCATGATTCTGTACCGCATCAACGATACGTAAGAATAGTGGCCGGGACATACGAAATCGCCGACGGAATATATGCAAAGGGTACAGTGGATTTTCTGCAAAATAATCACGGACTATAATATTTTCTGCATTAACACGATACCAATTGATCACTCTATGTCCTAGAGTTGAGCCACCATGGGTACGTCGGTTGGATCGTTGATTACGACGACGCTCCCTGAGAATGTTCTGGTTTTCGATCATCTCTTCAATCATTGCCTCTTCCTCACCGAAATCGATTGGAGTATCAAACTCATCATCGGAAGATGATTTCTCAATACCAACATTTGATAGCCCCTCGACATTGAAATTCATATTTTCTGAATATTGTGGAGAAACGAAAAATGATGGATGATATTTTGCATAAAACGTGTTGAGTAGGGGATGATTGGAATGCATAACTAATGTTGGTATTTATAAAAAAATTAATGATAAGGTTGTTGATTTGGTGAAATATATCAAACGGTCACGGAAAGGATGAAATCCGACAGATGAAAGAGATGAAGACACGTGGATGATGAGGTGAATCAAAATGCGGATGTGAAGTGAACGGTTGAGATTAACGGAAAATCAATCCGACGGCTGTGATAAGGATGAAATATTAAGACAAATAACATCGTGACACGTGGACGATGGGATTGTTGATAAGGAAATAATGAATCCAATGGTTGTTGCGAGTCCGAAATTGATCAAACTGTTGTAATAAGGCTGAAATCCATCAACCAATAGGAATGTGACACGTCGATGGAAAATGATAGATAAGGCAATCTAAATCTAATGGATGCTTTTTTGCAGGCAATCCATCCTACGGACAATAATCTCCAAATAGATTTCATAATCCACCTCCAATTGGCCTATATATACCCCTGCAACACCCACCACATTTTCCATCCTCAATTGCTGAACTTGTAGTTTATTCTCTCTTGTTCTTTCCTTTCTCTTTCCACACTTTTAGCTACAAAAAATGACTTCTCGAGGCGGAGGATTTACTGTTCCTGAAGATGTTCTCTTGTGTAGGTGTCATATGGAAATTGCACAAGATCCAATAACAGGTAGGTATCAAAGTTCCCAAGAGTTTTGGGGTCGTATAACCGACCAATATAATGCCAGTAAGAATGGAAATTGGTCGGAACGCAACCAGTGCTCCGTGCAAAATCGAATCCAAACTATCATGCGAGCGGTGAAGAAGTTACAAGGATACGTCAACAGCGTCGAGAATTTGCACCGTAGTGGTGCATCGGAACAAAATATTGTGAGTATTTGTACAATTCAAGTTTCGTATCTTAAAATAATATGAATACATTTTATTAGGATTATTAGTGAAAGTGAAAATTTCTTTGCAGATGGATGAAGCGAAACAATTATACGCAGAACATACCAAAAAATGGTCATTCAAATTTGATCATGTGTGGGACGTAATGAGGCGATTCTTACAGTTAGAAGCTAGCCAAACTGCTTCCCAACCGAAGACTAAGAAGAAAACTACGAATATCGTCTCCTCGGACTCCGAAGCTCCCACCCCCGACTATCCAACCCCCCCTTTCTCTCCCAATTTATCTCAATTTTCTATTAATTTGGATTCTGACAGTGGTGGGTCGTCTTCTAAACGTCCTATTGGAGTAAAACAAGCCAAAATGAAAAAGAAAGCGGATAAACATTCAGATTTGTCAGACGAACAAATCATGGAAAAGAATGAACAAATGGCGAGAATGGTGGAGGCCTCTACCCAAAAGAAAATTGATGTAGAGAACAGAATATTGGCTCTTATGGAAGAGAAAGAAGACAACATAACCATGAAAATAGACTTGAATTCATTTGCAGATCCAAACGTCCGTGAATACTGGAGAGCCAAGCAAAATACAATAATAGCCAAACAGCGTGAACGAAAATTAGCACAGGCTCAACAAGATGCGTATGGCGGTTTTTTCCGAAACTACGCCGGATCTGGGAGCGATTTACCGGAGTATTAAAATATTTTCGTCTCATTGTTGTATGGTATTAACTATTGTTATGTTTGTTGTATGTTTTTATTTTCCGTTTTAATTTTTGTTTAGTATGAATGTTTTTTGTTCTTGTATTAATTTTCTCCTCCATTAATGAATGTGTGAAGTTTTTGTATTTTTATTACAATATTATTCAATTTAAATTATTGTATTTTTACTAAAAATTAATTTTTAATATTTTTTAGTCTATTAATAATTGTAGTTTATTAACATTTATAATTTCAAATAGAAAAGTCATTTAATTTGTAAAATAAAATTATAAAAAAATTGAACTATTCACAGTATTTAATTATCATAAATTAATTAATATATTTAAGTAATTATAGAAACTAATAAAGATAAAAAAACTCATCTTTTAAAGTAAAAAAAAAAAACGGAATAAAATAATAATATGCCAGAAATGGCTGGAGCCATTTTTGGCGTCAAATTGATCTCCGCTGCTATTAGACCATCCCCAACCATTGCTATTATAGCAACAGTTGTGTCTAACGGGTGGGGAATGGCATTTAGCCATTCCCCAACCGTTGCTATCTTCCGCTGCTATAATAGCAGAGGAGATCAATTTGACGCCAGAAATGGCTCCAGCAAAAGCTGGAGCCATTTCTGGCATATTATTATTTTATTCCGTTTTTTCTTTTTTTTTTTTTTTTTTACTTTAAAAGATGAGTTTTTTTTATCTTTATTAGTTTCTATAATTACTTAAATATATTAATTAATTTATGATAATTAAATACTGTGAATAGTTCAATTTTTTTATAATTTTATTTTTCAAATTAAATGACTTTTCTATTTGAAATTATAAATGTTAATAAACTACAATTATTAATAGACTAAAAAATATTAAAAATTAATTTTTAGTAAAAATACAATAATTTAAATTGAATAATATTGTAATAAAAATACAAAAACTTCACACATTCATTAATGGAGGAGAAAATTAATACAAGAACAAAAAACATTCATACTAAACAAAAATTAAAACGGAAAATAAAAACATACAACAAACATAACAATAGTTAATACCATACAACAATGAGACGAAAATATTTTAATACTCCGGTAAATCGCTCCCAGATCCGGCGTAGTTTCGGAAAAAACCGCCATACGCATCTTGTTGAGCCTGTGCTAATTTTCGTTCACGCTGTTTGGCTATTATTGTATTTTGCTTGGCTCTCCAGTATTCACGGACGTTTGGATCTGCAAATGAATTCAAGTCTATTTTCATGGTTTTGTTGTCTTCTTTCTCCTCCATAAGAGCCAGTCTTCTGTTCTCTACATCAATTTTCTTTTGGGTAGAGGCCTCCACCATTCTCGCCATTTGTTCATTCTTTTCCATGATTTGTTCGTCTGACAAATCTGAATGTTTATCCGCTTTCTTTTTCATTTTGGCTTGTTTTACTCCAATAGGACGTTTAGAAGACGACCCACCACTATTAGAATCCAAATTAATAGAAAATTGGGAGAGAAATGGGGGGGTTGGATAGTCGGGGGTGGGAGCTTCGGAGTCCGAGGAGACGATATTCGTAGTTTTCTTCTTAGTCTTCGGTTGGGAAGCAGTTTGGCTAGCTTCTAACTGTAAGAATCGCCTCATTACGTCCCACACATGATCAAATTTGAATGACCCTTTTTTGGTATGTTCTGCGTATAATTGTTTCGCTTCATCCATCTGCAAAGAAATTTTCACTTTCACTAATAATCCTAATAAAATGTATTCATATTATTTTAAGATACGAAACTTGAATTGTACAAATACTCACAATATTTTGTTCCGATGCACCACTACGGTGCAAATTCTCGACGCTGTTGACGTATCCTTGTAACTTCTTCACCGCTCGCATGATAGTTTGGATTCGATTTTGCACGGAGCACTGGTTGCGTTCCGACCAATTTCCATTCTTACTGGCATTATATTGGTCGGTTATACGACCCCAAAACTCTTGGGAACTTTGATAACTACCCATTATTGGGTCTTGTGCAATTTTCATATGACACCTACACAAGAGACCATCTTCAGGAACAGTAAATCCTCCGCCTCGAGAAGTCATTTTTTGTAACTAGAAGTGTGGAAGGAGAAAGGAAAAAACAAGAGAGAATAAACTACAAGTTCAGCAATTGAGGATGGAAAATGTGGTGGGTGTTGCAGGGGTATATATAGGCCAATTGGAGGTGGATTATGAAATCTATTTGGAGATTATTGTCCGTAGGATGGATTGCTTGCAAAAAAGCATCCATTAGATTTAGATTGCCTTATCTATCATTTTCCATCGACGTGTCACATTCCTATTGGTTGATGGATTTCAGCCTTATTACAACCGTTTGATCAATTTCGGACTCGCAACAACCATTGGATTCATTATTTCCTTATCAACAATCCTATCGTCCACGTGTCACGATGTTATTTGTCTTAAGATTTCATCCTTATCACAGCCGTCGGATTGATTTTCCGTTAATCTCAACCGTTCACTTCACATCCGCATTTTGATTCACCTCATCATCCACGTGTCTTCATCTCTTTCATCTGTCGGATTTCATCCTTTCCGTGACCGTTTGATATATTTCACCAAATCAACAACCTTATCATTAATTTTTTTATAAATACCAACATTAGTTATGCATTCCAATCATCCCCTACTCAACACGTTTTATGCAAAATATCATCCATCATTTTTTGTTTCTCCAAAATATTCAGAAAATATGAATTTCAACGTCGAGGGGCTATCAAATGTTAGTATTGAGAAATCATCTTCCGATGATGAGTTTGATACTCCAATCGATTTCGGTGAGGAAGAGGCAATGATTGAAGAGATGATCGAAAACCAGAACATTCTCAGGGAGCGTCGTCGTAATCAACGATCCAACCGACGTACCCATGGTGGCTCAACTCTAGGACATAGAGTGATCAATCGGGATCGTGTTAATGCAGAAAATATTCTAATCCGTGATTATTTTGTAGAAAATCCGTTGTACCCTTTGCATATATTCCGCCGGCGATTTCGTATGTCCCGACCGCTATTCTTACGTATCGTTGATGCGGTACAGAATCATGACATCTACTTCCAACAACGAAGGGATGCAACGGGTAAGTTTGGACTTTCAACTTTGTAAAAATGCACAGCGGCTATTCGAGTTTTGACCTATTCGAAAGAAGCAGATGCCTTCGATGAATATCTTAAAATCGGGGAGTCGACTATACTTGAATGTGCTAAAAGGTTTTGCAGGGCCATTGTTGAAATTTTTTCAGGTACCTATCTAAGATAACCTAATGCAAATGACATTGCTAAACTTTTGTATATTGGTGAGCAACGCGATTTTCCCGGGATGTTGGGCAGTTTGGATTGTATGCATTGAAAATGGAAAAATTATCCAACGGGATGGGCCGGGCAGTATTCGGGTCGTAGCGGAGCACCAACAATTATTCTTGAAACTGTAGCGGATTACGATCTGTGGTTTTGGCATGCTAATTTTGGTATGCCGGGCGCTAACAATGACGTTAATGTCCTCGATTCTTCCAATTTGTTTTCCAATCTTGAACAAGGTATTTCTCCTCCCGTTCATTACACAATTCAAGGAAAAGAATATAATATGGGTTATTATCTAGCTGATGTCATATATCCAAAATGGTCAACCATTGTCCAGTCTATTCACAACCCGCATACACCAAAGATGCAACATTTTACAAAAATGCAAGAGGCATGTAGAAAAGATGTTGAGCGTGCTTTTGGCGTTTTACAAGCACGTTTTCATATCGTTGGAAATCCAGTACGATATTGGGATAAAGAAGTGTTACGAGATGTAATGTCAGCTTGCATTATCATGCACAATATGATAATTGAGGATGAGCGTGACCTATCTATGCGGGTTATTACCGAACCGATTTCCCAACCCGAGATTGAACTTGATATGGTGGAGGATGACAACGAACGTTTCCAAAACTATCAAAACCGGTTTAGGGAAATAAGAGATAAAAATGCCTACATTGCCCTTCGTAACGCACTGATTGAACACTTGTGGGAAAAGTATTCTAATGCCTATTATTGAAGTTTTTATTTATGCACTGTTCGTATTGTAATTGTTGTTTTTAATGTAGTGCGATGTATTCCCAATATTATTGTGTTTTTTACAAATTTTCCTATGTTTTATTAAATAGTTATTGAATTGAATTATTATTTTATTCTGTAATTTTATTGTTTTGTACAACTATTTTTTACATTTTATGACAAGCGAAGAATAAAATTATAAAGAAATTTTATTCTTAAAATGGTAGTATTAACAATAAATATTTAAGGACATTTATTTAAATGCATAAAAGTTAACAAAAGCATTAAAATAATAATATTCATAAATGGCATTAAAAATGGCATCAACCATTGATCTCTCACCATGGTTGATGCCAATTTTTTGGCATTTATGCTAAAAATGGCATCCATGGTTGGAGATGCTCTTATAGCAGCGGAAGATAGCAATGGTTGGGGAATGGCTAAATGCCATTCCCCACCCATTAGACACAACCGTTGCTATAATAGCAACGGTTGGGGATGGTCTTAATGGATAAAATAAATCAACCCATCGTCTTCAATGTGTTCCAGGCTAAAAAGTATGGGCTTTGCTTATCATTTTGGATGTACGTCTGGTAAATGTTCAAACTTTACTCTATTGTGTATTTTCTTTATCAGCACTGATGGTATGCTTACTCAAAGACTGATCATGGTTTAAATGGTTTTAGGTTTCTGGGCTTCTATTGAGGGAGGATTTGCACGGGTTGAGCTGACTCGGTCAAGGTAAAATTGTGATTTCCAAGGATTTGTGTGTGGCAACCGCCTGGGTAACAATTATATGGGACAGGAATTGGGAATTGTATGAATGGTTTTTCGTTTTGATGTAGTATATATTATAAAGATCATGTCTTTGAGCTCAGTGGTCAATGCTTTTGGCCTTTCCATGTTTTACTACTGATACTTATTGTTTTATTCTTGCTGATATCTCAATTGTATATTTTCTTGATTAGAACTGTGGCAAAGAAAAAAGATTGATTTGTGTGCTACTTTGAAACTATGGTTCTGGGGTTGAGGTCAAGGAGGAAAAAGGTTGTCTCTGTTTAAATTGATTAAGCCTTGCCCGCCTCCCTCTCAGACTCTCCGTCTTTGCAATCTGTTCTATCTGTTTTGCTTCAATGGCCAAATGGTGAAAGGAGTTCTGGTTCTTTCATTACTGTTGCTGGAGATTCTAGCATTGTCTTTGAAGAAATAGAGTAATGCCATTCAGTAAGGATTTCCATGTAATTAAGTTAAGTAGTCAGTTAGTAATGCACAGCTGTAACATTCTAGAAGATGATGATGTCATGTTAGAGTTAGCTGATGTAAATGGGTAGTTAGTAGAAATACACTTGTATAAATAATGTAATAGGAAGATATTTTTGATCAAGTTAGTTTTCAGAAAATAGAAAGATCCAGAGGGAGTTCCTCTGGTTTTTTCCCAAATTCTCTCTACTCCGATTCTTTGATTCATTCTTCTTGTTCTGAGAATTTGTGATTTCGCAAATTCTACATGGTATCAGAGCCTTCTGATCTGAAGTAATTCATCTACTGCGGTGGTTATTCTTTTCTTTGATCGTACGGAAAATGTCGACTTTGGAGGAAAATTCAAATTCTAAAATGTCAACTTTGGAGGAAAACTCGAATTCTGAAGAATTTCAACTTGATGACTCGATGAAGGTGAAAGGATCAGAGAATACTAATGTATCTCTGATTTCTAATGTTCTGATTGAACATAACTATCTCTCTTGGAATAAATCCATGCAAATTGCATTAGGAGCTAAGGAAAAGTTAGGGTTCATACATCCTCATGGGAAAGTGCCTGCGGAGGATTCATCTGGCTATGCAAAGTGGAAAAAGGCTGATTGTACGGTAATCTCATGGATTTAAGTTCAGTTTCAAAGGAATTGGCTGATGCTATTCTATACTGTGACAATGCAAAAGAACTTTGGGATCAACCAAGGGAATTCCAGCCTTGCTCCATATTACAATAAGCTAAAGAAGCTGTGGGATGAATTGGCACAAATGAAGCCTATTCTTGTGTGCACTTGTGGTGCAGCTAAGGAAATTCTAAATATGGAGGTTGAGAATAAACTCATGCAGTTTTTAATGGGGCTAGAGGACAGCTTTGATATTGTGAGGAATCAAATTCTGCTCATGGATCCATTACCTACAGCAAATAAGGCGTATTCTATGTTGCTCAAGGTGGAGAAGCAAAAATCAACAACTCCTGCATTCACAAATTCTGGTGATAATGCTGCATTTTTTGTGAAAGGACAATTTGAGTGGAAGGATAATGTTTACAGAGGACCACCTGGAAGGAAAAATGACTCAAGAGGGAAGAAAACTGGACTGAAATGTGATTACTGCCATAGGGAAGGTCATAGCAAGGAAACTTGTTTTAAACTAAAAGGTTACCCTGACTGGTGGAAGGGTCAAAAACCTAGAACTCAAGGGCAAGCTCTGTCAAATTCAGTTGAAACACCTTTGGAGCTGGAGAAAACTGGTGGTACAGATGACGATCAGAACTATCAATTGCAGAATTTGATTTCTGGATTCATTCAAGGATTGTCAAAGATGAATAAAGGAGGTTTACCTGATGGTTATCTGGTCAATCTGGCTCATTTCTATGATTTTTCAGGTATGCAAGCACCTTTAAATTTCAGTCTCCTAGCATTATTAAGCAAAGGTTCTTGGATAATTGATTCAGGTGCTTCAAATCATATGTGTGTTGATTCTAGTTCATTTTCATGCTTTAAACCTATAAATGCATGCACTCCAATTTCCCTTCCTGATGGATCCATAAAATTTGTAGAGAAAACTAGTCATATACAGATATCTGATCATCTATAACTCTCAGATTGTTTGTTTGTTCCCTCTTTCAAATTCAATCTACTGTCTGGTAGCAAACTTGCTAAGACAGCATCCAGATTCTGCTCATTCTTTTCTTCTTTTTGTGTACTACAAGACCTTGAAACCAAAGAGGTCCTTGGTGTAGGCAAAGAATTACAGGGCTTATACATTCTTGATTCAAATTCCTTTAATTCTCAAACTCTTGAAGCTCATACACGTCTGATTCATTCAAATCAGTTGATGCCACAAGAGTTTGAATTCCATACTGAAAAGTCACTTACAGTCTTGGATAGATCTATATGGCATATTAGGTTAGGCCATCCTTCCGATGTTGTTTTAAGCCATGTGCCTTCCTTGAAATGCCATAGACTAGTGAATAATGATCCATGTAAGATTTGCCCACTGGCAAAACAACCTAGACTTACTTTTCCTCTTAGTAATAATAAAAGCCCTGCCTGTTTTGACTTGATTCATACTGATTTGTGGGGACCTTATAATCAACCGTCAATTTCTGGTAGTGCATATTTTTTAACAATTGTTGATGATCACTCTCGGCATACCTGGATATTTTTGTTGAGATATAAGTCACAGGTTCCTAAACTACTCAATTCTTTCTTAAAAATGGTTAGCACCCAATTTCAGGCTTCAGTTAAAGCACTGAGATCAGACAATGGTACTGAATTTGTTAGTAATGAAACTCAGTCTATCTTATCTGCACATGGCATCATCCATCAAAAATCAATCCCTTATACTCCACAACAAAATGGAGTTGTAGAGCGTAAACATAGGCATCTTCTCCAAGTGGCTAGAGCAATTATGTTTCAATCCAAACTCCCTAAGAAATTCTTGGGAGAATTTGTACTCACAGCCACTTACATCATCAATCGATTGCCTTCTCCTCTCCTAGATTGGAAATCTCCTTCTGAAATCCTTCACCATAAAGTCCCTGATCTTCAATCAATCAGAACTTTTTCGCTTCTAATCTCAGTCCTTCCAAGGACAAATTCTCTCCTCGAGCAATCAAATCAGTTCTCATAGGATATCCTCCATTTCAAAAAGGCTACAAACTCTATGATCTAGAATCCCACAAAATTTTCATCTCTAAAGACGTGATTTCCCATGAACATACTTTCCCATACCACACCTTACCAAGCAACAATTCCACAACATCAATTCCTATCCCTGTTCATGAATCTGAGGATGTGGACCAAGATTCTCCAATTTCAGAACATCTATGTGATCACTCTGAATCCCATGCTTCCCCATCCTCTTCTTCTATCACTCCTGCATCCTCCCAAAGGTCAACCTCTCCTGAGGCTATAGTTACTGAAATCCATCCTCCTGTGTGAAAGAGTTCAAGACCTAGACAGCATCCAATTTGGCTAAAAGACTTTGTCTTACACAAGGCCAATAATGTGACCACTACCTCTTTTTCCAAACCTGATTCCACAGGGTACCCTATCCTTACATATCTATATATCTACCCTCCATGTATTTCTGATTCATACAATGCATTTTTAGCTAATGTTTCACATATCCAAGAACCTAGCTTTTATAATCAGGCTAAAGGTGATCCTGCATGGATTGAAGCCATGAATTTAGAATTGGAGGCTCTGGAGAAAAATGATACTTGGGAAGTCACTAATTTGCCACCTGGTAAGTCTCCTATTAGCTCTAAATGGGTATATAAGGTTAAGATGAAACCTGATGGTACCGTGGACAAGTACAAGGCACGTTTCGTTGCCAAGGGGTTCAACCAAGTTGAGGGCATTGATTACTGTGAAAGTTTCTCTCCTGTGGCTAAACTGGTCACTGTAAGGATTGTTCTTGCCCTAGCTGTTGCATATTCATGGCCATTACATCAACTTGATATTAACAATGCGTTTTTGCATTGACATTTGGATGAGGAGGTGTATCTTAAGCCCCCAGCAGGCTACACCAATGCTAAGCCTCACCAAGTCTGCAAGCTAAAGCGATCTTTGTATGGCCTTAAGTAGGCTTCTAGACAATGGAATTATGAGTTTACTGCCAAGCTTAAGCAGTTTGGGTTCTCTCAGTCCCAACATGATTACTGCCTTTTCACTAAGTCTTTTGATGGTCATTTTTTTGGTTCTTATTGTATATGTAAATGATATATTGATCACTGGATCTTCTGAAGCTCACATCCTTGAAGTCAAGCATTTTCTGCATCAACAATTTACTATCAAAGACTTGGGCTATGCCAAGTATTTCCTTGGAGTTGAGATTGCTCGATGTCCTGAAGGGATATCTTTGAACCAGCATTAATATGTGTTGGATATCCTCAAAGATGCTGGACTCATAGGTTCTAAACCTGCCTCTACCCCTTCCCTTAAGGGACTTGATCTTGGTGATACATCAGTCCTTTTTATTATGCTCCTGACCAGTAAAGGAGCCTCATCGGCCGCCTTCTTTACTTATTTCACATGGCCTGATATTACGTATACAGTCCAGCAACTCAGTCAATATGTTCAAGCTCCAAGACAACATCATTGGCGTGCTGCAATGCATCTTTTGAAGTATCTCAAGGGTGCTCCTTCTCAAGGGTTGTTCTATCCTTTCTCTAATAAGCTCCAAGTACAAGTATACTGTGATGCTGACTGGGGTGCTTGTCACATCACCCGGCAATCTTTAACTGGCTACTGTATCTTTCTCGGTGACGCCTTGATCTCCTGGAAGACAAAAAAGCAACACACAGTATCTCGTTCCACCGCTGAAGCTGAATATCGAGCCATGGCTGTCACTACATGTAAACTTCAATAGATTGTTTATCTCTTAAATGATCTTCATGTTCCTGTTCAGTTGTCTATCCCTTTACTCTGTGATAACAATACTGCAATCCACATTACAGCCAATCCAGTGTTCCACGAGCGCACAAAGCACCTGGACATTAACTGCCATGTTGTGCGCAACAAATACAAAGAAGGCTTTCTTACTCCCTTTCATGTTTCATCACAAAACCAGCTTGCTGACATCTTTACTAAACCCTTCCCACTGCTCAATTTTCCTATCTTAGTTCCAAGTTGGGCTTGTACGATCTGTACCAAGTCCAACTTGAGGGGGATGAAGAAACAGAGTAATGCCATTCAGTAAGGATTTCCATGTAATTAAGTTAAGTAGTCAGTTAGTAATGCACAGCTGTAACATTCTAGAAGATGATGATGTCATGTTAGAGTTAGCTGATGTAAATGCGTAGTTAGTAGAAATACACTTGTATAAATAATGTAATAGGAAGATATTTTTGATCAAGTTAGTTTTCAGAAAATAGAAGGATCCAGAGAGAGTTCCTCTGGTTTTCCCCAAATTCTCTCTACTCCGATTCTTTGATTCATTCTTCTTGTTCTGAGAATTTGTGATTTTGCAAATTCTACAGTCTTCAATGACTCGATATTCATTCTTCCTTTAATTTTACATCCCTATAAAAAAAAACCTGCGATAAATTGGAGAAGAATTGCTTGGAGTTCTCGTTGTATGAACCTCGAATAGATAAAGGAACCAGAGAGCAACTGTTAGGAATTGCCACATTTAATCTTTCAGATTATGCAGTCATTGAAGATATTTTAACCACTGCCGCTCCTCTGAACTACGAGAAGAGTTCTAAAAATGCACCTCAGGCAGCTCTTTATGCTGGGATTGAGCCTCTTGATTTTTAAACAGAGAGAGGTTGGTCATTCATTGTCTTAAAATTTTGGCATATAGCTTCCGTTTCCTCCATTATTTACTAATTTTGTTTGCTTTATTTATTTGCTCGCAATATTTTCTATATATTGTTTAGTTGCTGTTACTGGTTACAGTTGCACCTATAGCTGGTTTTCAGCTTCCTGTGAGTTGCGCCTGCTGTTTGCCTTATAGGGATTAACTTTTTTCCTTTTGCACGCTAACGCTCTAATGTGCCCTGTTCTTGTACCATTATCTATCTTGCTGGGTTCCGGACTACATCATTAAGTAATAAAAAGTAGGGCAAATGACACCAGTGGCCACCCAACTATTCGCAATGTTCAGTTTTAACCACTCATCTTTTTCATGTGCGCGTTTGGCCACTCATCTTTCAAAAAGGTGCTTGGGAACCCATTCCGTCCAAAATGAGCTCAAATTAGACGGAATCTGTCCAAACCCAAAGTCCACATGAGTTTTTCAGGGGTAAAATTGTAAAAACAATATATTCAACATGTTCTAGCAGCTGAAATTGACAAAGGAAGGGAAAAAAAAAAAAAAACAAAAGAAAGTAGTTCTTTCTGGAGCATGAAGAATAGTTTAATCAACAGCCATTTTCTCAGCCTGGAAGCTAAAGAAATCATTGAGTAGATGCTGAAACGTTCATCTTATCTTAACAAGTGATTTTTGCTGTTATTTTATATTTTGGCATGCTAATGTTTGTTACTTTTCTTTTATAGTAGTTCCTTTTTGATGCAGAAAACAAATTCAGATCTCTGACAATGACAAGAATTTGGGGTTTATTGTCTTTTGCATTCCTGTTATTCATTTATAATTTTGTGCAGGTGTACAATTTCTTAAGAGGATAAATGCATCATACTTGTCTGTTTCTGGCCAGGTTGATAAAACCAGAGATCCTACGATTGACGCTACATACAACGATTTCTGCATGGCAACTATTACATTAGGTACTGTCACATTTTCCTTTCAAGTTGCTCAGAACCAGAAATATTGTCGGTTGGTCTCAGATGTTACCCCATTACTAAGAAGATTTAACTTCTGAATCATTTTCATTGTTTACTTCTTGTAGGCTAAAGTTATAATTCTTTAATTTTCAGATGCTTTGTTCTTTTGTTTCAAAATGGATTCAGTTGCAATTCTGCCTTTTACACAAGCCATGACTCACGCAAAGGAGAATCCTGGGCACACAATACACTTGGGAATTGCTCCAGAAAAACTGGAAATTTTTGAGGACGGGGATGCAGCGCCAAAAACACAGTATAACGAAGGGATGCTTTAGGAGATGATCCAAAAAGTACATGTATATTATGGAAGTTGCAAGTTAGGAAACAAAATGAATGTAGTTGTATTTAACTCCGTGTACTATTTTAGCATTGTTGAAAATGATGGAAGTGGATTATTGGATTGACTAATTTACTTATGAACCAGATCTCGTGCATGTTAAGTATTACGCTTCCACCTCTACTAGTACTAATAAAAGGGAGCAAAGAATTTCATATGCCTTGACTGGAAGGGAAAAAGAAGTCAATAACTAAAAATTTAAAAGTAAGTCCTAACTCTCTGTTCTTTTTCATTCACATTTCAAGAAAATCATCACTTTTTCTTTTAAAATCTAACCCAAACAAACAAATCTCAATTTTTACTCAATTTAAAATTTAAATTTTAAAATTTTCTTAAAATCTTCAGTCACATAAATTTATAAAATAACACAATTATACACTTTTTCATCTCTCTCCAACACAATTTCACAAAAGAAAATTCTATCCAAAAAAAATTTCTTCCCTAAAACAAAAAATCCCAAGTTAGGTCACTAAAAGAACAAAGCTAAACTTGTCCACAAGTATTCTGCAATTGGGACTAACTCTTGGGGGCACTCCGATACCTAAGTTAGCCAACTGCATATAATACTAAGCAGAATTGTTCTATATGAAATCAATTACATTCATCAGATGTGTGGGAGGGGTATTTATAAGTTAGGGTGTAAGTGCGTTCCTTCTTCAGACTAGTGGGAATTCTCTCTTTTTTCTGTTTTTTTTTTTTTTTGAACATAAATTTTCTTTCTTATCCAATAGTGGAACTCGGATTTTTTCCCTTAATATTCATTTTGGGGGAAAAAATTACCAAAATAAGCAAAAAAAATTTGAAATTCCCAAACTATTGAAAACGAATTTGGGAGATTCGTTTTCAGTTGAAAACGAATTTCCCAAATTCGTTTTCAACCGAACAAACCAAAAAAAAAAAAGAAAAATTCGGGAATTTGTTTTCAATTGTTTTTTTTTTTTCTTTAATAAACGAATTCCATAATTAAATTTTTCTTTTTTTGTTTTTTTATTAATTTCATTAAGAAACTAATTCCACTACAATGGTTTTTAAAATGAATAAAAATAATTATATGTAAACGAATTTTTTAAAAATTAAATAATTATTTTAATTGAATCGAACCGCCGTAAATAGTTTTTGAGTTGTTATAAAAAATAAAAAAAAGGCAAAACATAATTATATAATTGAAATTTTAATTTGTAATTCAATAAAATTTTAGAAGAAGTAATTTACGGCATTTTTTGAAATACATAAAATCTTCGTACAAATGAATTTGGGGAATTTATTTATTTGTAAAAATTTAGTCACACATTTATGTTTTAAAAATAATGAATTCCATTAAAAACAAAACTCATAAATTCCTTTCGCTTAAAAAAGAAATAACATTAGACCGATGTCGCGTAAAAACGACTTTGGCGCATTCGTGTCTCAGGAAAACCGACATAAGTATCTTTTTAAGCGAAAGGAATTTATGAGTTTTGTTTTTAATGGAATTCATTATTTTTAAAACATAAATGTGTCACTAATTTTTACAAATAAATAAATTCCCCAAATTCATTTATACGAAGATTTTATGTATTTCAAAAAATGTCGTAAATTACTTCTTCTAAAATTTTATTGAATTACAAATTAAAATTTCAATTATATAATTATGTTTTGCCTTTTTTTATTTTTTATAACAACTCAAAAACTATTTACGGCGGTTCGATTCAATTAAAATAATTATTTAATTTTTAAAAAATTCGTTTACATATAATTATTTTTATTCATTTTAAAAACCATTGTAGTGGAATTAGTTTTTTAATGAAATTAATAAAAAACAAAAAAAAGAAAAATTTAATTATGGAATTAGTTTATTAAAGCAAAAAAAAAAAAAAAAACCAATTGAAACGAATTCATGGAATTCGTTTTCAAAAGAATTTTGCTTTTTTTTTTTTTGGTTTGTTTGGTTGAAAACGAATTTGGGAGATTCGTTTTCAACTGAAAACGAATCTCCCAAATTCGTTTTCAATAGTTTGGGAATTTCAATTTTTTTTTGCTTATTTTGGTAATTTTTTCCCCTAAAATGAATATTTAGGTAAAAAAATCAGTGGAACTCAGTTGATATTCGACATAAAGATTCCCTTCCAATTGTCACTGCTCATTTTCTCGATTGTCGTGCCCAGCTACCCCTAGCCTCCATTTGTTGCCAACTATAGTCGTTACTAGGGGTGAGCAAAATAATTCAAAAATCGTCCGAACCGTTGATCCGATCCGAAATTTCGGATCAGATTTTTTTCCGGCTAATGTTCGGTTTCGGATTTTTTTCGGATAATCCGAAACCGATCCGAAACAAAAATTCACAAAAAAAAAAAGCTAAAATGAAAAAAATTTTTTTATAAAAAAACAAAGAGAACCACGGATTTCGGATAAAACCCGGTTTCGGATAAAAACCCGATCTAAACCGATCCTAAACCGCGCCATCGGATTAAAATCCGAAACCAATCCGAAACTTCAGATTTGGATCGGTTTGGAGCGAATTTGGATCGGTTTTCCTTTTGCTCATCCCTAGTCGTTACCTGTCTTTTTTGAAAATGTTCTTTTAGGAACTCATTACAGGGTCTCTTACCACGACCGGGCTTTTATTAACCCAATAGATCTACAGAGCTCGGCGGTCCCTGAGCTGGGCATTTAATCCTTATCCAACAAAAATAATTATTGCTTTATTAAATTAAAAATACAAGATAATATAGAGGAAGAAAAATGAAATTCTATATGTGTGGGGTTGGTGGTGAATCAGCACTCATTAATAACATAGATTGTGTCAAAAAATCTTTTTCCTTTTGATATTTTGATTGTTGTGGGATTGTGGTATTGTTTTGGAAAAATATTGATTAAGGGGGTATTTTAGAGGTTGTTAATTTTTCTTAATTTTCGAGAAAGGCACTAAATTATTTACTTAAATAAAAAAATTAATTAATTATTTTGTAGCATAATAAGTACCCCAAATTCTTATACGGACTATAACTGGGGAGGTCGTTTTTACGGTTAGTGTATTCTTGGGTCATATGACAGCTTTTCAGCCTGATGCGTTAGCTTTATTATATGGTATGATGACTTGCCGGCAGCTTGGCGTTTCGGCTGTGGAAATAGAAACGGACTCAAATGCATTGGAACATCCGATCAAATCAAGAAAGGGGCCCTGGAACTCGGCGGCTACCTTATTCAATATTAGGGAAGTCATTGGAAATTGCTCTCTGCGGCACATCTACAGGGAGGGGAATGCGGTAGCAGATGCATTGGTCAATAGCGCAAGTACTACAGGATCGACATCCCTTTACCTGATGAAAACTCTTCCCCGGCAGGTGAAGGGGTTAGTACTTTTAGATTCTAGGAGATTTCCTTACATTAGAGTATAGATACATAATTGAAACAGGGTTTGGTTGCATGTTGATGAGAACCAGCCCAGGCATAACAGTCAGTTTACCCAAACGGGACACTTTGACGAGTTGGTTGAAATTGTGACCAAATTTTAAACAAAAGGTTGAGAAAGTAAATGGTGCAGCCAAAACAACCTTTCAATTTCAGCATTGATGTACGGACACGTACAAAACAAGCCAAGAGATGGATTAATTTTCTTCAGCAAATGCATGGACTTTGAAGAGTTTTATTCTGGATCAAAATCCAAGGAGTCTCACGGTCCACTATTTGGCTATACAATTTGACGGACTAATCTGGTTCAATTAAATTCAAGGCAAAGGTTCAAGCATTAATAAATCAAGATTCATTCAGCCCACAAGGTTTTAGTTGCTGCATGAAATCTCATCTCATGAAAGGTCAAAGGTTGGTCAAAAGATCTTCAATTCATGGAAGATTTTTCAAGGGAATTAATTGGTTGCTGAATTCTAAAAACTCAAGAGTTCTCTCATGAATCTAAAATTCGGTCAGCTCAAGCAATCAAAGTTTCAGAATCCAAAGATCAATTCTGCATGGGAATTCAAGAGGCAAGAATTTTAAAACTAATATTATCTTGTTCATTTATGCTTTAGGCACGTCAAAAGTCTTAGATATTTCTATAATAGTCTTATTTGCCTATAAAAAGGCACTCTATGTAATCATTTAAAAACAATTTTGATGAAATGTAATTTGTCAGTTTGTTAACTCTTAGTTCTTTTAGAACTTTCGGAACATATCAAGATTCCGTCTTGTGGCATTCAAAAACTTATCGAACAATCTTGGTGAGTTGTTCGTGGCATTTCTATACTGAGATTTTCAGCATTGCACACTCGTGGATCGAGGTTTCTATACCGAGGTTCCGTTTTGTCCATTTGTTGGCGGGTCGAGGTTTCACCAACCAACGGAGCAACGCTTAGAACGGTCATTTTCATTGTGTTTTAGTCCATCCCCTGACTGGATCACATCACATGTACCTCTGGTTGTAACACTTTTTCTTTTCAAATTAAGGAAATAGGCTACGGCCGCCAGCTTCGGGTGTTAAAAAAACCCCAAATTCATTCTAATTTAAATAATAATAAATAAAAAAACACTTCTTTATGTTGGGTTTGAAGCAATATTTAAAACTTAATTTTGAAAAAATAATTTTATAATCAGTTTTCATCATTTCCAATACAATTTTTTACTATTCACTATACATTTTTACCTTTTCAATATACTTTTTACATTATAAAATTATTTTTCAAAATCAAGTTTCAAACCCAACATATAGAACATGCGTATAAAATAATTTATGGGATGTGTTAAGCTCCAATTTGTTTTATGCAATAGAAAATTACTCGAATTTACTAATATCATCAATGCTCCACCTCCCCTCCCCCCCCCCCCCCCCCCCCCCTCCTTTTTTTGTCTATTAAAGATTTAAATGTTGTAATTAAAATTTTATCCCTCTCTATATCTCTTTCTCTTTTGGTGTGGTCAATTAAAAGATCCCAATCAATTAATTTTGGTGCATGAATATAATGTTTCTCAATATTTCTCCATTCCAGTCAAACTAATCTGACTTGTAACAAACTATTAAGTGAATCAGTCAAACATATTTATTTACTTCAGTACAATGACATTAAAAATTCCATTAATTATTATTATTTTTAATCCTTATACATATATACACTATAGGGGAAAACTATAGTCCCGTCAATAAAATCATTCAATTACGGTGGGTCCCACACTGCATCCGCAACATGGGATCCAATTTCGCAATTAAGTATGCATTTGCATAGTAATTCAGAAAAAGTCAAATTTAATAAATGAGCGGATTCTTTTTTCGTTTTCTTTTTTGACGGACTGTAACTCATTAATTAATTTCGAAATTTACTCAATAAATATCATTAATCCAATATGGTAAGAATATCTAGCAAATTAATGTAAAATCACTCTGGTAATCCAGAAAATCTAGCAATTAATTAGCATTAAAGGATTTTTAACTGAAAGAGAATATGACAGCTTTGCATTTACTATTGCACTTGACCAAAAAACAACTATAAATAGGACTCGAAAGCAAGGCAAAATTTGGTACACAGCCAACAACCATGGAGCCTTCCAAATCCCATTTGCTTCTTTCACTCTTTCTGTTGTCTTTGTTTTTGTACGCTATTCCATCCCATGCCTTTCATCTCAGGTCTGTTTTTACCGAGCCTAATCCGAAACAATCATCGGATTCTCCGAAAAAACATCCATCGTCCATTTTTCAGCAACTGAGTTTGAGTTTGAAACGTTACAAACTTTTGGGTTTGAGCCATTATCCTCCTTCTAGTCCAAATCCACAAGAGCCGCCGATCAAACCATGGTTAAAGTTGAATAATGCTCATGAGTTAAGAAAAGTTCCCGATGGCCCCGATCGATTGCAGCCACTAGATACTCCAACCAAGCCATTCAGCTATTTGAATACTATTCATGAATCGAGATTAGTTCCTCATGGCCCAGATCCGATCATTTCTGGTCCAAGTTCCTATGAACATATCGAGTTGAGTAATATTCATGAATTGAGGCTAGTTCCTCGTGGCCCAGATCCGATACCTTCCGGCCCAGATTCTTATGAGCATTCGCCTCCTGGATTTAGATATTAATTCATCTCATTTCTTTAAAAGTGTATTTTGTTGTGATGAGAATGCATATTTGAATTATTATATGAAGGGTTTAGATAATCATTAAATCTCTTGCGTTATAATTGAATCTCTTGGCAATTCAATTGAATATTTCAACAACAAATCGTAGAGCATTCAACTTATAAATACTCAAAATCTATGAGAAAAGAAAAAAAATCAACACAACTATTTATTTTAAAAGCGTGAATAAGTCAAATTCAGAACATTATTACATGGTTCATGGACTTATAGCAAATTTAAAATTACAAAGACCACTAATATATATTAGTAAATTGTATTTACCCTTGATATTTTTGTGAACTATTAGTACTTCTTAGATTTGAAAAGGTAGCCGTTTTTATAGAAGGAAAAGAGTACTACAACAATGAAATGTTGTATATAGCCGGCTCTTATGTCCAATTAAATTACAATTTTGCCCATTTAACACACACATGAAATGCAAACTTGATCCATTCAGTTATACTTAACGCCCGTATATAATTGACACAAAGGCCACAAGTAACTTGATTTAATAGTTCATTGGTCATTAGATAAGAAAAATATAAGAGTGGGTTAGATAAGGGGGAGTGCACCCTAACCCTAACCCGGTACAAGAGATCTGAAATTGAATAATTACTCAATCAGAAGTGCACAATAGTATAACAATAATTAAACATTTTATCTTACGAATCGAGATCATTTCAATGTGTAGATTATACTTTTGACAATTACTATATTGACATTTAGATAGTAAAAAAATACAAAATATTTCATAAATCTTAACTAAATAATAATATTCATAACAACAAAATCACGGTTATAATACGAAGTAATATGTGCTTTATGAAAGCCTTTGCTAAAAATAACTACAAACCATGAGACTAATTTCAATAAGGTTTTCTTCACTAGTTAGATTTGATTCAGAACATTGCTCCCTATATATGTGCTTTAATTAAGGTAGTCAAACCAGAATGTCGGGATCGATTTTAGGTGTAGGATCATGATTGATAGGGTCGAATTTTGAATTCTACATAAAAGTTTTTTAAAAGAATTATAATTTATTAGTCATTTAAAATAAATTGTTCATCGATAAATATATGTAGATGTTGATACCATTTTAAGTACTTCAAAATTTTATGTTTTTCTCAAATTTATCGTATATAATTTTTTTAATATTTAAATTACTTTAGTGTACATGGAGGTAATTTAGTCCAATTAATTTATTTGTGGTTAAAAAAGTCAATAATTTATTTATTAAACTAAATTATTTAATCATATAATGATATATAGATCTTAAATCGTGTAGTACATATGTATTGTAATTTAGATAAATTTAAATATAATACATGTATGAGTATACTAAATATATTTAGGATCAAAATTATTTAGGATCATAATAATTTCAATAAATTTGAACCATAAAATCATAGAGAATCGTTGAGCTCGTGTCGGGATTCTGACTACCATAGGAATTGTTTGTGATCAGAATCATTTTAATAAATTTGGATTGTAGAATCATATAGAGTTGGTGAGATCAAATCGGGAATAGTATAACTTTATATATATTGAACTTTGTAATTTACACATTCTTTTGCCTCCACCTCAACACATAAATGCAAAATCTTCTTAGCTTGAGTGGTGATTTGGATAAGAAAAATATATAAGTGGGTAAAAATATGATATTGACTCCTTCCCATTGACATGCAATGTTTCTATTCTTCTTTCCCTATAAAATAAAAACTAAAGAGTATTTTTATTCAGTTTTTACATTCTACTTTTACTAATATAATTAAGGTGAAATTACATTCCATTTAACGAATTATTCTGTCATTGAACAATGGCTTATGAAGTTGTTTATGCAATGTCATTAGTAATGCATACAAGACCAAATACAATGACAGAATAGTTCCGTAACGTAACTATATATATATATATTTTTTTTTTTTCCTATAATTATATATGATTCACAACTAACACATACGTAAAAAATAAAAGGAACGAATAAAAAAAACAGTTTTAAATCATGTATTTTATAAAAATTTTAAACTCGTACGTACATTATAGAAGTACGCCTCTTTTAATAAGATAGAAAGATTACTTATTAAGAAATTCTAAAACAATGTTACTCCCTCTGTTCCATTAGAAAGGTCAGTTTGTTGTACTATTTTTAGCACAACAAACTGGACCATTCTAATGGAACGAAAGGAATATTACATTTCTTAGTTACAACTTACAATATTGCTGCACTAAATCGAGTCCACACTACAGCTGGATTTCTAGTTAACAGTTCAACAAATTCACCTAGAAAACCAAAGTGCCTATAAAGTTGAGTACTAAATTTGTTGAGGAAGCTGTAACAAAAAAGTTCCCAGAAATTTTGGATCTTAATATGCACAGAGTTCAGTGTGATTGTCATTTTCTTTTGTAAAACATACCATACGGCGCCGACGGAGAAGGCCACGTGACGGTGGAGATGGAGACCGCCGCTTCTGTAAAACCGTGACGGTGGTTGTCCGAGAAAAGAAGGTTGTTGGGGGGAGTTAAGAGTATGGAGCCAAGGCCACCGGTAGATATATACTCCCTCCGTCCACTTAAAGAGTCCAATTTGTATTACTGTTTTTAGTAATACAAACTGGACTCTTTGAGTAGGACGGAGGGAGTATATGATATGAATTCCCTTATTTGCTGAGGAGTGAGGACGGAAGGTGGTATATTTCATAAGTACAATGTTGCACCACAAAAGTACATGTGAAATGCAAGTATCATGATGGCTAATTTTATTGTTAGAGTAATACTATTTGTCAAACATATTATTGTCCGAGCAAATTTATGTGTTTACATACAATTTATTTGGAATGACGAATTATTGTTTTGACAATAATATCATATATGGTTCCGTTATATTTAATTGTGCCTATTAGTGATTAGAAATATACTATTGGAATAGTTGATAGTCTTTTTGCCGCATAACAAATAGGGCGAATCACGTTTACCTCCCTGAACTTATGGTATAACTATGAAATCATCATCCTTACTGTTTTGAAAACTATAAATAATTTCTCAAACACTCCCCGATTGAAAAATGCATGACCGCTATACTACTGTCATCGCTGAATTTTTCTTGCGTGTTTTTTTTCTATTCTGTGTTGAACTACCTTAATGGAAAAACTACCTCATCACTTTCCGGTCATGGATTTTTCCATCGTCCGGTTAGTGTCCATGAAGTTATTTTAAATTTTAAATACAATTAGATAATTTCATAGTTAATTATACCTTAAGTTAATATAACGAAAATCTAAATCAACAAATATAACGAAAACTACCAAATCTCTGGAAACAAAAGTATGGAAACGATACATAGTTACATAGCAAATCGTTGATTGCCTCAAAAACAAGAAGTTACCCCTTGATTAAAAGTTTTTTTTCCCGTCAAATTGTCCTTTATTTTAATGTATAATTTGCACAATCAATTATCACAAAAAATAAGTGTTAATTGATTTTAACACGACTTGGTCCACAATACAAGAACCTATATATATAGAAGACTAAAGTCTAGAGAAGACAAAATTAAAAAGAGAGTTCCAACTTGTAAATCAGTATGGCTCACACAAAAGAAATTCTTCTTCTTCTGTCTCTTTGCTTCCTTCTCGCCGACCATTATGGTGTAGTAATGGCTTATCAAACTGATTTGAAGTTCAAGAGACTTGCTTTGACAATCCCAGATTTTGGGGGTAGTTTTGGCGGTCTCAAGAGACTTGTTCCGTCGGGGCCGAACACGCAAGAATCTCCTGATTCTCCACCTTTTGGCGGTCTCAAGAGACTTGTTCCGTCGGGGCCGAACGCGCAAGAATCTCCTGATTCTCCACCTTTCGGCGATGCCAAAAGACTTGTTCCGTCGGGGCCGAACGCGCAAGAATCTCCTGATTCTCCACCTTTCGGCGATGCCAAAAGACTTGTTCCGTCGGGGCCGAACGCGCAACAATCTCCTGATTCTCCCCCTTTCGGCGATGCCAAAAGACTTGTTCCGTCGGGGCCGAACGCGCAAGAATCTCCTGATGCTCCGTCTTTCGGATATGCCAAAAGACTTGTTCCGTCGGGGCCAAATGCCCAAAATCTCCTGATGCTCCGTCTTTCGGCGATGTCAAAAGACTTGTTCCGTCGGGGCCAAATGCACAAGAATCTCCGGATACTCCGACTTTAGGCGATATCAAAAGAGTTGTTCCGTCGGGGCCAAATGCCCAAGAATCTCCAGATTCTCCTGCAAAGCCTGAAAGTTTCAAAGCTATCAATGGTTTGGAGCAATCACCTCCAGGATTCTGAACTTTCTTTAATGTCCTCAAGGTATTTGTAATAGCTTAAAGGAATTGATGAGATAATAAAATTAAAATAGGCAGGGGATTGAATTTTATTAATGTTCACTACTTTTATAATGGAATTCACTGAACTTTCATGTTTGGATTTTGCTGCTGTTTTCAATATACCTTCTCCTTGAGTATATATACATTAATTAATAATGAATTTGTACAGCCTGCCGGCCCCTTTTCTTTTGAAACGATCCAAAAACCATCACATAACTCAAGTAGTAACACACCGAGTCAAGTCCTAAAGTTAGAATGAACAAAAGTATATATAACTTATAATATTTTATTCAATACATAAAATTTTGTTAAAATACTATATATGGATGGATACATATAATTCTAAGTCCTTATTAATACTGTCAAAAAAATAAAATTATATTAACAATTCTTTTGCAAGAAGCACAATTAATATTTTTTCCAATATATGTAAGAACAATTTTATGCGAAATGAATTTTGTTCCCCCTAAAGTAAGTACCACTATTCCGCGATATTAACACGTCCGATAAAGCACAAACTAAACCTTACGATGATATATTTATTTTAAAAAATATTAGAAAGGTATATTCTAACATGCAACATATTTTATTAAAGAGTTTGCATTTCATAATCATAATAAGAAAGTGTATGAGTGCGGAACTATAAAATTTTAGAAAAGATTATGAGACTTAAAAATATAAAATAAAATAAAAAGTATTGAATTTTTATTTTGTCAATCATAGCTTTACCACTAATTATTATAATCTTTGGTAGATCAATTATTCAAATACTCCTAAATTTATTAATTTTATACTATATTAATTGTGTTTATTAAAAGAAAAGGTGGGACAATTGAAAAAAAAAAAAAGGTGGGGCAATTGGCTAAAGCTTGCCATAGGTCCTGGTTTGAATAGTAGTATTATTGTTAAGATTTAGTTTCGAACTAGATCCCTATAGATCCCTAATGTTTGATGGGATAAAATATTTAAAAAAATTTTAATAAAATATTAATTTAATTTATCTTTAACTTTTCGGCTTTACCCCTATTTTCCTTAAGT